>VXAU01003751.1:1130323-1313787 GCA_013399695.1 Formicarius rufipectus | reverse complement strand
CACCCCGCGGGGTGCGCTCCCGGGGCCGCGGCAGCCGCGTCCTTGCCTGTCCCTGCCCGCAGGTGGCGCTGCTGCAGCGGCCGCGCCGCGCCCGACCCCGCCGGGCGCTTCCCCATCCGCGGGAGCTGCCGTGAAAAGGCAACAAAAAAGAAATTATTTTTCACTGACGGCCGCTTCTTCCTCGGAAAACAAGCAAAAAAGCGTCCGAGGCAGCGTTCCCACAGAGGGGTGACCGCTGAGGCCGCCCGGACACTGCGCTGGCACCAAACGGCACTCGCCGGGTGCGGGAAACCTCGTGGGTGGTGGCTCAGGGTCGGGGCAGCGGGGCAGCCCCGTGACTAAGATGACCTGACGCTAAGGTAGACGCATTTCATAGCCCATGACTTTTATCTCTGATAGCGTCTTCATCCTGGGAGATGAAGAGTCCTCGAGGAGGACGCGGAGAAGGAGCTGTGCCGCTGCCTTCCAGGGGTTTCCACTGAAAAGCACTGCCCAGTTATTTATACGGTTCGAATGTACCGACACTGCCTAAAAAAATCCTCAAGGCAGAGTTTTAGGAAATTGGTCAGAAATCTTAGAAACTGAGTCATTGGGGATGGGTTGAACTTTGCTGCTTTTTTTTTTTTTTTCTTTCTTTCCAGCTGCCTGCTGTGTGTTTGTCAGATAGGGATTGAATTAAGAAAGGGTCTTTGAGTTCAAACGCCTTCCCTGCTGCAGCGAGGTGGAGCATGGCACAGGATGCAGCTTATCACAGATAACAGCTGTGTGTATCAGGGGTCTCTGGTTCCCTCTCCCATGCTGCTTGCTCGGCTCCCTGCCTCTCCCGCTTACAGAGTGGAGGGAGGCTGGAGTAGGGTATGGTTTTCAGACCCATTAACAGCTCTTCAGCCAGCTAAGTCAGTGTCACAGGGCACATCCTGCTGATTCAGCAGCAGAGGGCAGTTCCTATCTCAGGGGGAAGGAGAATAGAAAAGAAATAAATCTGGCTGTAGGAGCCATGAGTTACACCCTTCAACCTTACCTGAGTGAAATGTGGACCTATATTACAAAAGTCTATTGCTTCACTCACGTAGCTAAAGCAGTGAAATTTCTAAGCTGTCAACCAAACTGTACATATATAAATGCAGTCCCCAACATTTCCCAAATTGTAAACTTGAGTGGGAATAGTCGCTCTGCTCCAATAGCACTGTACACACACCAGACTTTTGGCGGTTTGAAAGGTTGATGTAGGGGGAATATTCAGGTACTCAGATTAAAACAATGAGAAATAACTTTTGGGGTGTGAGGAAAAGAGGATTTCAAAGACCATTTCAGAAGATTTGAAATCAATCCACAGTTGTTTCATTATTCCTACTTCTCCCAAATACTCTTAACTCTTATCAAAAATACCAGGATTATTAAAACATCAATGCCATAGCATAACATTTTGATAATAAAAATGTTATAAAAGGTACAAGGTTCTCAATGAACATTGCCTTACTGCAAGAGTTGGCAACAACCATGAATTCCATTTTTAACTTCTCCAGGGGAGAAAAGGATGATTTTATGCTCCTGTCCCAGGAACTTGGTGGCCTCTGTTTAACTGTCCTGACTCACTTCCCTGCAGTGACTGTGACTCTTGGGGACAGGGGAAAGGGCCCTGTATTTTTGGCATGGTGCTGATATCCTTCAGGGGACCTTTGGCTGAAGTGACAGAATTGCATGATGACTATGTAGGGTAAAAGGAGGATGTTGAAGGAACATCAAGGTGTGTCTGCACTGGGAGGGAGAAGCAGCTGAGAAGCAATGCAGAAGCTATAAAATGTTTTGTGGATAGTTTTCATCCTCAGGCATTCAAGAGGAGTCTGAGAAGGGAAGGAAATAAGAAAAGCAGCATATCATGAACTGAAGAGAGCAGTGACATTTTACAGCAGCCGAAGATCTCTTTCACAGTGTTTGTACTCCTTTCATGTGGTGTTATCAGAGCTCTTTGCAAGAGTTTATTATCATGTTCTCCCAGACAGCAAGCAGACAGCCATCCTGTGACCCACATCCTGAGTTTTACAGCCCTCCTTGTCCTGTGCCATCT
This sequence comes from Formicarius rufipectus, assembly GCA_013399695.1. Lineage (NCBI taxonomy): Eukaryota > Metazoa > Chordata > Aves > Passeriformes > Formicariidae > Formicarius > Formicarius rufipectus. The sequence goes on along the minus strand of VXAU01003751.1, from coordinate 1,311,719 downwards.
GGGGTATTTATAGTGTGACCCACCACTGGGAGAGCGGAGGACTTCCTTTATACTCTAAACATTATGTTACAATAATAAAGAGAAACTGGGACAAATGACAAGTTTTCCTGCCCACAAAATGTCATAACCCTTCTACTTCAAATGATGTGAGCTGGCTAGGTCACCATGCTCTCTGCTCAGTGAGTTTCAGGTTACTGGCTGTTCCTACTATGGTGAAACCCAGGCTAAAGGCTGGACCTGGGGCAGTACATGGAATGAAAGTCTAAATCCTTTGCAGAGTAAATGGAGTAGGGAAGGGGTAAGAAGAGAAGCTGAATCGCGCCAGTTATGGAAGCATCTGTCCATCCAGCCCTTCCAAGGACTGGCTATTAAGTCAATGGCAAAGCTAGGTACAGCTAGCCTGTAAGTACAAAACTACAGAGCAGCACTAGAGCACCTCAGAGATTTTAGGTGGTGGATTTTTTTGTCGTTTTGCTTGGTTGGTTTGTTTTGGTTTGTTTTTGTTGTTTTGCAAACATTTGCAATAATCTCAATTATTATTACAATAAGTGATCTTTTAAGAAGTAAAAGGAGGGAGTTGACTACCTTTCTTTCTGCATCATCTCCTGAGGTATCACACTTCTGCAGGCTGGCATTGGCACAAATTGTGCAAAGGGATTCCCCAGGGAGCTGAGAGATAATACAGCTTTAATTGAATCTGATAACATACCATTGTTACCCAGAAAGGTCAAATGAAGGGGCTGTGAGAGGTCAGTGGGAGAGATAAAGAAGATGAAGTGTATGTAGACTAAGATAAGAGCTGAGGGTCTTACTGATTAGCCAAGGGTCAGGTATGTGTGTGTTAGTGTGGCAAAGGGTGAGTTGGTGGCTCTTCAACTAGTGCTGGAGAAGGTTTGAAGTGAAGCCCTGCAGCTGAGAGGGTTTTTGATTGACTTGGCAAGAAACCTTCTGAGTGAGAGCTGAGCAGCACCTGCTCACCCTTAGCCACCAGTGTGGTTTCCCACTGACTTGTTTTGCAGACCAGGGTGGGCCTGAGCTCCTGCAGATTTGGAGGGAGTATAGACTATGTTGTCCAGCACCTGTTGCTGTCTGCTGGCAGGAAGTAGAACATCTGCCCTCTTGAAGCATACCATGAAAGTGCTGGCCAGGGGTAACATCTAAGAGCAAAAGCGAGAGATACTGGTGCGGAGCAGCATCAGCCTTGAAACAGCCACCCAAATCTGCAGAGAGGGTGGGTGTAGGTGGGAGCAAGTGCAGAAAGGTCTCTGCCCTTATGCCTTCACCTTTCCTGCAGGGGCTCTCTGTGTGTTGCCCTACATATGGCCAGCCCCTCTCTTTGAAACATCAGGTCTCAGAGTAACAGGACAGTTGGGACTCCAGGGCCTTCTGCATTTTGTAGCTGAGGGCAAATGGGCCCATTCTGTCATGAACATGACTACTGGAAAAAGTAATGAACAATAGCTTTGAATTGATTCAGGGATCAAAACTAAGGTGCAGATTAGAAAGAAAAAAAACCTCAATCCATCAGCAATTGAAAAGAAGTAAACACCTGCCTTCTCAAAAAAAAAAAATAAAAAATAAGGGGGGATGAAAATCGGTTTTCTGGACTCCAGTTAGGTGAAAGATGACATTTTGCTTGTCTAGAGAGTTGTTTTATACTTCAAGCAGGTGACGAAGGAGAGTTTATAGTGAGATCAAGTTAGCTGGATGATGAAAAGAAAACAAGAGAAAAAGTGCCACAATGATTTCCATATTCAGCCTCCCCAGATCTGTTGGGTCTTTTTTTCTACAGGTTTGTTGGTAAAATGTGAGAAGTAGCAAGATAAATCCATTGCTTCTACACAGCAGTACATGTGAACATGACAGTAGAGTCTAACCTTCTTGCGAGCCAGTGACAAAAGGCAGAGCTGTACATTCTAGCCATGAGCAGCCTATACTTTTGCCTGAAAAAAAAATCCATTTTTAATATTAACTTGATAACTTGGTTCTCTTGAAGTCCTATCAGCACAGATACAGAGCATGCCATTCTTTTCTGCAACAGAGCCAAAGTAAACTAGCCCAGTGCCATATGAACTTTTGCAAAGGGAGGGGAAAACACTTAAATGGAGTGGAAAATGCTCTGACACTGTAGGTTTGCCCAGTGCAAATGGCTGGTTGCCAGGCAGTAAATAAGGAATCAACTCTCACACGGAGGCAGAACATACCCTATGAGTAGCAAACAAACAGAACACAATTTGGAAATGAGTGACCTACAGTCTGTGCTGATCTGAGAAAGTGCAGATGCAGAAAACAATTCTTCAAAGTAAACATGATTTCTGTACCTGATGCTGTAACAGGCCAGTCATGATGCCAGGTTTGGAAGCAGCAGTCCCCTGGAGAATATTGCAACCTTTTAACACTTCACCAATACATTTATGTTTTGAGAAGGCAATATAAATGTCAGACAACATGATCCATTTTGCCCCATGATAACAACATCAACAATATCACAGAGGAGTGTACCCGTGCAGAACGTTTATTCGGAGAATGTGTCCTCTTGAATAACAGCAACCCTCTGGCTTACACATAGGCCCAGAAACAGTATTGGCATTGTGCAGAAAAAACTACAAAGACAATTCTTAAAACACATTCATCTTCTGATAGCATATAAATAGTATTGTAATTGCTCACCCCTATTTCCTCTATTTTTATCCCACTAAATCAGTCTGTGGGCTAGTTAGAGAAGAAAACCAAGGCAATGACATGTATTAGTTTTGGAAATAGGCCACAGTATCTTGAAAGTCAATGTGGAGAATTATCTGTATTGTATAAGGACAGACACATGGTTACTGATACATTGTTTTCCTTCTAGGTCAGGAATGGCTTTCAGAATGGTTCTGATTATTTTCTCTGCTGGTCCAGAGGTCTAAAGAAGGCTGAGATTGTGGCTGTTAAGGGTAGAAAGTGCCTCCTTCATTTTATAATCTGTATGTTATTGTGGTTTCTCTTGGCTGGGAGATTTCATTTTTATTTCTAATCTCAGCCATGTGTCAGTCAATTATAACTTAAGTTCCCTTCACCCTCTCCTTGCTGTGCAGCTCTGCAAGCCATATTACAAACATATTTTTCAGCATGGGTGGGAGGTAGCATTGTGGTTTTGGGCTTTGCTATAGATAAAAGGCTTTTCCTTTTTCTTTGTTTGAAACACTTTTTTTTCTTTAAAAATAAAGTTGATGGTAAACAGGTTTCATTTAGTCCACAGGGGGAGGTGGGGTGAACATTTTCATGACAGTTTGAATAAGAAATCACAATTTCCCAACTTTTCTGATGAATTCAATGATATAGTCATCATCTCATGAAATCTTCAGCTTGATTCTTTATTTGGATTATGCAGAAGAATAGAAGTTTAAATTTTCTAGACTCCACTTGCAATTAAATCTCACCCTGTTAAATTAGGGGTTCAGCACTGTGGCTTATTGTCAGTGGAGGGAAATTGGGGGATTGTTTGATCTTCTACAAGGAAAATATAAATGTCTTCCAAAAGAACAGCTTTACAGAAAACATTCAAAAGTCTTACCAGCTGTCAATCCTTTCCATTTCTTTTAGCACTGTTTTGTCTGTCTTCCTTGAGCTGAAGGCTCCTGCCAAGTAAAGATTCACTTCTTGCATATACTTGCCTCTATCAGATTTTGAATCTGAACAAAAGGGCTCATTTAGCAATTGCAAGAACTTTTGCCATTTAAAATGCAAGAACATTTCATTTCTACTTTTCTTCCAAAAACTCCACTGTTTTATCCTTTGAAAAGGGGCAGTGAAGAAGATACCAACATTCTAACACAAAGAAGAGGTCAAGCACTATAAAACTAACATTCAGCTGGCTGTCCACATGGCAAATACAGCAGAAGGTTGACCCTAGGTATTTATATTAATTTATTGTATTAAACAGAAATATTTTACTAAATTCCAATATTTATCTGTAAATAAGCTTGATGGGACTGATTATTTTCAAAGGGTGACAGATGAATTCTGTGACTTTTAAACATATGCTGTCCTTTCCTATTTTTCCAGGGTCTTTGAATGTTTCAGTACATAGATCTAGCTCCCAGCATCAGGAGTTGACTCAAGGAAACGTGATGGTTTTGATAAATGATACTGTTGTTTACAAAAAAGACCGACCTGTGATATGAAATACAATTGCCCTTCTTATGCCCAGGGAAGGTTTCTTGAGTTAATACCAGATGAATGATGCTTGGTCAGGTGTATGGTATCATCGGGCATTGCCATCACCGGAGGTCTCGAGTCACTCAGAGGCATTTCCCTACTTTGCCTCCCTGTCCCTCATACCTCCTTTAGCTGTGGTGGTGGTGGGATTGGAAACACTGAAGAGGTCTGCTCAGACCACACTTGGTGTAGTTCCAGACCTCTCTAGCAAGGAAGCTGGCGTGGGGTCAGCGAACAGCGGCTCTTCAGGGGAATCACCTTCCCGCTGGCGCTCGGGAGCCGCCGGAGGGAGCGCTCTCCCCGCCCCAGACACACCGCCCCGGGCAGAGCCCGCCCGCCTCCCTTTGCCGCCCCCGCGCCGATCCGTCCTGCCCTGGCCGCAGGACTCGGGACGTTCAGCAGCCCCGGAGTTCACGGGTGACTCCTCTTCCTCAGGTAGAAGATAGGAGTCTGGAACTTTGTGTTCATTGTTTATCTCTCTGACAACAACCCCTCAGGCTGACTGTCCTTTCTGGGTTTCAGTAAAGGGACGGAAATGGCAGGTCCTCTTCAGCTATCCAGGTCCTGAGGAGTCTCTCCACTAAACATTTTAAAAAAATGTATAAGCCACGCAGGTTTGGTTGGTTGGTTTTTTGTTTGTGGGGTTTTTGTTTGTTTTCGTTTGGTTTTTGTTGTGGGTTTTTTGTTTGTTTTGTTTGTTTTTGTGGGGGGGTGTGTTTGTTTGGGGGCTTTGGTGGCTTTGTTTTTTTCCACGTGAATTTCTGGGAATGTTCGTGAAGCCAGTATCTTCCCCCGACTCCAGCTTCCACAGCTGCTGCAGCACAGCAGCAGCACGAGCTGGATACACAGCGGCTTCTAAAAGCATCATTTATGAGGTTGTAGCTCTGCTCTTCCTCCTGAGAATAAAGTTCCTCCCTTTTCACTGTTGCAGTGCAGGAGGCACTGGAAGCAGCTGCTGCGTCCTCCACCTCTGCACCCGTTCAGCCCTGAGCTCCTGCTCTTACCATTTCCAGTTACCACTGTCGCCAAGAGTTTTACACAGCCATTGAGACAGGCACTATCCAGCCCATTCTGATTGCTGGTATTTACTCACGGCTTAGGCACTGTAGAAACACTGAGGCATAATCATTCCAGAAACTGTACCTCATGTATTTCTCAGTTGTTTATATCATAGTACCAAATGAAACTACCAGTACTGTTAGAGAAACACATAATTTTTAAAGCAGCACTAACTCTAGTCTTTCATCCACTAGTCAGTCACATACTACTGCAAAAGAAAGCTTACCCACTTCTTAGGTTTTAATTTCTTTTATTGGCCAATAAAACCTTCCCTGTAATATTCTTGCCCTCCCCTTTTTTCTTTTTCTTTTTTTTTCTTGACTGTTTATGTGCATTGAAAAAGTAATTACCTGACATGACTGATGAAACAGATATGTTGCAGAATCAACTAACCCACTCTTGCCAGAAGAAAATAAAAGGCACAGAACACTTTTGTTCCACAGAGACATGAAGAGAACGGATCAGGACTGGTTATATCGGACAACTTACAGTTTTCCAGAAATTAAGGCTAAATTAAAACTTTTAATTAATTGCCAGGCATCTCAGTTTTAGTGAGAAGTGGGATGATGAGAGTTGAAGTTCTTTCAGAACTGGTTTTTATGGGCAGGATTCAGTTCAGGGGTATTGGTGGGGTAGGGAGGGCAAAATCTGTTTTGTAGCTATTTACAAGCCCCCAGATGTCCTAGATGGTGACAAAGAAAGGTGAATAGTTAAGAGTGGTAGGAACAGTTTGACAACAAGTATTGCTTCACAGCATGCACAAGAGTTAATAAAATAAATTATACACATTTTCTTTTCAAGCAAGCTTTAAATAGTCCATATGTAATAGAATCATGTGTTACAGACAAGAAATTCTTTCTGCCAAAACACAGGATGAGTTTTTTTCCCCATCGTTCTTTCCAAATTGCAGACTTAGGAAAAAATATTTCAAGAAATTAGAAGACTTTAAAAAAATCAAATTATGCTAAAACCCAGAAAAGGCCAGTAGAATAGGCTGGTGAAGTACAAGTCATCAGACAAATGTTAGTACACAGGTGCTTACAAAAACACACACAGTAATGGACATAAAGGTTTTTAAGACACAGACACTAAGCAGGCTAAATCAGGATCAAAGGGCAGAATGCACAGGCTTTATTATAAATTCTGTAATTCATGCATTTGTGTGTGCAGATAAAATACATTTAAAGCCATGTATTTAAATGCTTTCAAGAAGACACCTGAACTTCCCCCCAGCAACACCTGTTGACTTCAGGGGAGAATTAAACCCAGTTCTGCTTATTTTTGTACACTGGCCTAATCCAAACCATAATCTGTAAAAGGGAACAAAGTATAAGGAAGAAAGCAGGTATTTTATCTGAGCCACTCAGTGACACTGGGACAAAGATCCAAACCCACTTTTTCATAATCACTATCCCAAGGATGGAATGGCAACAACACCAGCCTGGGTTCTCAGCTGTGTTTCAGAAAGTGGCTCCAAAAAAGAAGTATCCAAGGATTGAGTGGGAAAAATTAGAAATTAACCCTGTAGTACATACATACATACATAGATGGCTTTTTTCAGAACAAAATAAGGTAGCACTATTAAGTAAGTGGCAATATGGTGTGTGCATTAAGATATACAAGTGAAATCCGCTTGGGGCACCTTCACTCAAAGGAATAAGTCTTCTTAAAATATAATTATTATAATAATACTTCTTTATACTTGCCACGTGTTAGCAATTGTTTACATCGTAGAAAAATAGATAGTATTCTGTAACAAGAAATATAGTTACTTTGTTAAAATGGGCTATTTTAAACCAGCTACTATTCTTTCATATAAAGAATTTCTAAACAGCAAAACAAAAATAGGTAATACTGAGTGCAAAACAGCCAGTGGTATACTTTGCATTGGTTTGAAACACTAGTTGCCAGCTACTATAATTACATGTTCTGTACACTGTACTACAAAAGTCTTCCATCTTTTAGAAGCTTTTGGGTTTTTGTTTTTCTTCTCTCTAGGTGGCAAGTAAGTATTTAATCGGAGTAAATTCAGACTCTGGAAGTCAGAAATAATTTCACAATCAGTCTTTGCTACCATTCTTTCACATTCCTTCCCCCACATAGTGCAGCACCACTTTCTACCTATGGCCAAAAATCCCTTAAGATAAACAAAGTGTAGAATGTAGATACTTAGAAGTTTAGCTTATAGATTCACATTCTTTTAAAAATCATTTCACTCATCTCACATGTTTACATTTACACCAATGTAATGCTTCACTTTATACATTTCACCATCCCTGCTGAAGACTGAAATAGTTCAGATGAAAACCCTTGGTAGGTATTGTCTTAAATGCTACAAAGCCAGATGGTTCCACTGTCGAAGTCAGATTTTTCTGTGGTCTCTGCAACAGCTTCAGATATAAAGAGTTAATTCCTAGTGGCAGTGATAAAGGCCTTATCAGTACACCATGAACATCACAAATGGAGACAATTTCCAAACATTAAAGAACAAAAATCAAACAAAAAGCACCCAGGAAAAAAAATCAGTGAAACATTCTTAGTAGAGCAGAAATATCTCTATTCTCCTCTTTGTTGATCTCACACCTTTTCAACTTTGGTGGGGTCATAGGTATCTGAAAAAAAAAAACAAAAACAAAAACAAAACAACCAAGAAAAAACTATTAACAATGTATTGTGAAACATATTCAATATTGCTAGCTATTAAAATGAGACATCTTTTATTTAGTTTTTATTTAAAAAAAGAAGCTGATAATGGACTTACCACCTTAAAGATACATACCACATTCCTGATGCATATTTATACCAGTGTAATTTGGGGACAACTTTGATCCAATGCACGGAGATAGAATTTGGGAGGCCTTGGATAGGTAGGAACAAGTGCACTGAATGTTAAGTGATTACTTCTGGTTTTCAGGTGCTTTGACAGGGAGAAAAAGACAGAAAATTTGCCCCCCCCTTGTACTGAACACTGAGGACCAGTTAATGCTTTAAACATTCTAGCAGGGCTGGCCGAAGGAGTGATTATGCCATACAGTCATCAGGGTCTTTTCAGCTGATTGCAAATCTTTGGTTTCCAATTAATTCAACAGAAAATAGGAAAGCACAGCTGTGTTGCATCACTGTGGTTGGGCTGAAAAACTGCAGCTCACATTTCGAACCTTATTCACTAAAGTACCAGACTGCCTTACTAACACTGTTCTTCACTTTCAGCCTACCTTCTCTTAGTTCACAGGACACACCACACGTTGGCTTTCCTTTTCCTGGATCCCTGAGAACACTCTTCTATCAGATTCTTTTATTAGATTTATCCCAACGCTGGCCATGAAGTGAGCAGACACAAGCCTCTTCCTTCACCCTTGTGACACTGGGACAGGATTGCAATGAAAAGGCTTTGCCTTGTGAGGTCAGCCTGCCCAGTCCCATCATGCAGATGTCTGACTTACCCTTGGGATGCAGTCATGGCATGGAGGAACCATGGCTACCTACAGAGGAGTCTGTAGGGGTAGAAGGGCCTGGACAAACCAGCAGTGCAGCCTGTGCTGCCTCGTGCTACTTGCTGCTCTTACACAACCCGAGTATCTTTGCTAACCTTAAACGTCCCCCCCTGTGGGCTGTACTCCCACAGCACTCACATTTAAACAGTTGAGCATGAAAATAGTTCCACATATAAATATCACACTTTTGGAGTAAAACATTCATCCTCAGGACTTTCATGTTGATGTGAGTGAATGTCTCCATTCAAACAAGCATAAAAATCCTCAAGGGAAATTTTTGCTTCTGTGTGCAAGTGTCCATCTGCAGCAGCCATACTCATGTCAAGGGAGGACTGACTTCAAGAAAGGACTTCAGGATTTGGCCCCAGTGGGTGGATTCCTGGTGCAGAATACTTTATCACTTCTCTTGCCCACTCTCCTCAAATTGCTAGGCTGGCCAAGAAAGGTGTCTGTGCCAGCAACACTAACATTTCAGAATTGTTTATCACTGCTAAGTCTATTCTGGGATTTCCAAACATGAATGTAAAAAAATTAACAGGAAAAAAAGTTTTTGAGGACTAGTGCACTCCAGGATAATGCTGCATCTTTCTAAGCTTAATGCACAGATGGTGTGGGAAGATGCCTCTGAAGCAGTAACATTTTTTTTCAACTGTAAATATTTTGCCCTGTAAACTGCTAGAACATACAAAAATTCTGAACTGCTCTGCAAAAGGTTGACCTAAGAATAAAAATGGATTTACATTTCAGAAACTTGATTCTCCTAAGGCCAGACACATTCACATTATTAGAATTCCCCACAAAATTGCAGGTGCTCATTGTTTCAGGGAGTGGCGAGACAGGGGTAGGGATGGGGAGGGAAGGGTAAAATGAGGCTACAAGACATGGAGCCTCTGGATGGCTCAGTTTATTCCCTGAAAGCTTACTCATGCTCTCAGCAACTAAACAAGGACACAAAAGTGTCAAGACTGCCAGGCTTCTGAGGTGGGGGGGCGGGACACAGACACTGGAGTTCTAGCACTGATACAGAAATGTTTATTCAACATTTGGTTAAGCTCATTCAAAATGCTCTCTACAGAAACAAAGCCAGATTAGCAGCCTCATGTCTTCAAACAGCATAGGAGAAAAGACATCCAATGCATTTGGGAACACTTGGAGATGTTCTTCTAATGGCAGTATTTGCATAGTAAGATGAGCTTCTTGCACTGAGTTTTGGCAGAGCTCTTACTCTGAGATGACTGTTCATCTGCCAAGCTACATTATACATGTGAAAGCCTGTTTCTTCTAAGGGCTCCAGCCTCTGTGACAGGCTCAGCCTGCAATTATGAGACTAACCCTATTTCAAATAGAATGGCCTTTTAGAATGGAATATTTGCTCTTTAAAAGCAATGAATACAATGATCTTCCAGGATGAAGTCTCACTTGGGCTTTCAATGCTACGAGCGGGCTAGTCTGGAAGTTGCAGTGAGGCTTAACATTAGGCTTTTCTACAAATATGAATCCTCAATCCTTCCCTGTTAAGGTAAGGTGAATATTCTGTGGCCGTCAACAAATTAGAGTCTCTTTGAATGGGAAGAGGCCCGTGGAGGAGCTGCCTGCCCACCCCACATTAGCGTGTGTTCCCCTGCAGCACTGGATGTGCACCGCAGGAAGGGACATTTGTGCCATCCAGACACGGGGAAGGAGGGCCCTTACGGTTGTTAGGGAACTGCTGCAATGGGAACACACTGCAGAATACAAGCCTGGCATTGTCAGCAAGAGGGATAAATTTAGACCTAATTTACTGCAGAATGACTCTCCAATAAAACGCACACAATCTGTTTTGATACATCCCTGAAGTCATGTCACCACAACAGTTATTTTCTTCACTCCAGCAGAAGCCCCAAGGGAGGAAAGCATATGAAATGCATGTGGGGCATACTAGACCTGATGGGTACAAGAAAGCTGAATTAGCCTGTTTGGAAAATCTGGTCTAGAGAAATACAGTTCAGAACAGAAAAAGACAAAGATGTGGGATATAGAGAAAGACATGAAAGGAAAGGCTGCAAAACTGCAGAAGTCAATATTTTGAACTCATACAAGCATTTCTCTTCAGATGGAAATGCCTAAATCCAGTTTAAAGTATACTCCATTTAATTCCAGTCCCTCTGACTGGAAAACTGTGAACAGATTTATATTGATGAGGTTTAATGAATAACCTGTGCAGATTTCAAGGTAAAGTGTCAGCTGTTATAGAGAGGATGGAAAAAGGAAGGAGGAGATTAATACTAATTTAACAACTTTCATACCATACATTTGCTCGCTCCAATTAATTTAATGGACTGAGCAGGTGGCCTGGGAGATTTATCCCTTTACAAAGATCTATGGCAATAACTGATTTTCAGTTGTTCAACACAATGCTGTATGAAAACTGTTTCAGGGAGAGAACAGCCCGTGTTACTTTGGGAACGCATATGGGCTACACAAGTTTATATGCTTTCGAGAGATGAGGAACACCAAAAAACAGGGGGAAAAAAAAGTGTTCACTGAAAAAGTCAACTTTTCATTTGACCTGGGGCTAACAGTTTTTCTCAACATCTGATCTGGAAAATATTCAGGAGAGAGAGAGAATTTTCCAGGCCTCTGAATGCAGCCATTTCCCAGAGGCTTCATAGAAGAACATCAGATTTTTATTTTTAGTTTCTTCTGAACTATGATATAGTATGTGTCTACTTAAGTATTAGGGAGGGAAAAAATTGGCTTTCAAGGAGAGGCTATGATTGAATCACCACATGTTTCCAAATACTGGCACCAGAGTGACTGTCTTTGAACTCCACTATTTTAGCCTGGCCATTCTCTGAAATAATTAGACAGAGATGAGACCTTAGGGAGTACTCCAGTCTCTGTGAATGAGTTTCAGTATCACAAGTGAGTTTTACAGTAACTATTCCTAAAACGGGATCAGAGAACACTCATCTTTTCCACAAGGAGAGCAGAGTGGGTGGCTCCCAGATGAGGGTAGTACCACCTACAGCCTGTTACTATTTGAACAGCATTACGTGGGCATAAGCAAACTGATCATGCCCGTTACATAAGGAGAGTACTCATCTGCATCTCCCATAATAGGGCCTTACCTAAAGTAAAATCTCTGTCAATCTTCTTCTTGTCCATTCCACCTAAACATCCGTTTTCACTGAGAGAGATAACACGCTTGGAAACAGCCCCTGAGCTTGCCAGTTTGCTTCCTCTCTCCTCTTGTACCTTCAACAGCTTCTCCTCATCCACCTCCTCTCCTGAGTCTGCGCTCTTAATGCTCAGACGTCTCATCCGGGACACAGAGTCAACTTCTTTCATTCGCACCAAGCGATCCATGGCAGTCCGGCTCGGAGGAGAAGTGAGCTTGCCTTGAAGTGTCTCTATCACTTTTGAGGTGCTCCTCACTCTCTTTTCTGAATGCTGATACACAGCTGACTTGCAAACAAAGTGTTGGTCCTCACCTTGGCTAGGACTCACAGGTTGTTCAAGAACTTGCTCAGTGACCAATGTTTTAGCACTGGCTTCCTGGTGAGTGCTCTGGCAATCATCAGGATATAAAGATCGTCCTCCAGCTCTGACAAAGAGAGCACTCTCTGTCCAGCCACACTTTCGTCTGCCTTCATAAGAATCCTCTTTTTTTCCTTCTTTGTCACTTACTGTGCCCTCCACTGATGATGACTCAAAGTCCTGAGCACCGTTTGCAGGGCTAGTGCCTAGGTGGGGCCCAACATGGTCATCAGGAAGGAGAGACTCCACTGCTATATCTATACCTAAAATTCTTGCAGCTCTTGCCTGCAATGACTCATTCACAGGGATTTCCACTGCATTTGCATTTGAAGAGTTGTTAGCACCAGGTTCTGGGGCCACATCAAGTCCCACTGACCTCAAGTCTGGCTCAGAGCATCCTTGGTTCCTCTTCGTTAATGACAAACGTACTACTGAGCCTCTCTCTAATACTGTATCATTTGTGGGAGTTGCACCTTTGCTCAGTTTAACAAAGTCTAGGTAATTTTGGTCTTCACTCATCTCCTGCAAGACAGGGTTATTGAAAGGATTACTGTGACATGAACTGCTTGAGCTGCTGGACGAAACTCTCTTGATAGGGCCCACATGAACTGACTGTTTACTCATTCTGCTCTTGGTTCCCCCTGTCCCCATTTCTGTTATCAGACTTCCATCTGCTGGCCTGACTCCTTCACTGCTCCCTCCTGGATGTGAGGAGCCTTTAGAGCCGACACAGCCTGGCTCAGCACCATGCTCTGTCCCCATGCTCCAACTTTCAGACTTACTTTTAACCCTTCCTGACCTAAATACAGGCACCTCTGGCATAACTGTTTCTGACTTCCCACCATGTTTTGGCTCTTGGTTTGATTTCTCATTTCTGGATGCTCTCCTCTGCATAAGGCCACCTGCTTGCAGAGAAGCTGCAGCACTTTCCAAGTCTTCTTCACTGCTTGTGCTCTCCTCCTGCCCTTGCAGCTCCTTGTTAAAACTTTCTAGCTCACTTATTGCATCCCAGGGACGGCGACTTACAGGTTTCAACAAGAACTGCCCAAACACTTCTCTACTGTTGCAGGGAGCACCTGGTTCTCCCTTAACTACATCTCCCTTGGAAGGAAGACCATTTTCCCTCTCCTGGGCAGGCACAGGTTGGCTGTGGTGAGCTTTTGGGGAGGGGGCCTGAAGGACTGAGGTGGCAGTCCTGGAAAACGCACTGTTGCTAGACTGGCTGAGGTACATCTGACCCTTCATACCGTAACTACTCTGTCTGCAGCCTCTCTCTTCAGAAGGTGACCCTCTCTGTTTTGTCCCTATCGTGGATGCTGTATGTCCCTGGAGTTTTGGAGACAGCGGTTTGCTACTATCAGGCTGCCCAGGCTTTGTACCATGTGAAAATTGTGGGCTTTCAGGTTCTTCACTGAAAGTGGTCTGTGTCTGCTGGTCTTTGTACTGATCACCTGGCCAGGAGCCAGAATATTTGAGCTCTCCATGTTTTGTAGGCTGAATAAATCTGAGGTCATTCATTTGTTTGAACTCTTCTGGTCTCCACAGCTCTTGTTTTTGTAACTCATTTTTATTGGTCATGCTTCCTGTAAGCGCTTGTAACTCCAAGTCTGTTGAAGACATACTTAAGAGACTTTGTTCTTGCAAAGCCCCATTGTTATCAAACCCATTCTTATCAGGGCTCTGGGTTATGTTGTTGTTCCTATCTGTATCTGGCAGATTGGATTCTGATTTAACTGGGATAGAGACCAAACAAAATATAGTTTCATTCATTTTTTTCTTTGAACTCTTTTTGCTCTGCATCCCAGTTCCAGGTTCAAACTTTTTCACTTTTGTAACAGTCTCACAGGTGCTGTCCATATGTGAATTTCTTCCAGAAAGTTTGCCTTTTGTGTACTCTGTGATAGCTTCATTACGGGGGCTGTGACTAGTTGCACTACAATTGTCTCTTTGGTCCGGCAAGGCACAATTTTCCTGATCTCGGATGGATGGTGCCAACCATCTGTTGCTATGAGTGGAGCTGTTGGAAGTTCTTTCTCCCTTTGCAGAACTAGACAAGTTTGATGCATTCACAAAGGCACTGTTGTACTGTACTTCAAGATTTCTCTCTTGCAAAGCACCAGAACTGGGACTACATGCATTTTCAGTGTATTTAGAGTTGTCCTGCAGACCTTCCAGTGGTGCAATTTTAATATGTCGTATCCGAGGGTCATCAAAGGGAATGTACTGCACAGAACGCAGGTGGTCAGCAGAGCGCCTTGCATGGCTTTGCTTCCCGTGAGGAAAATGGTTGTCTTTGCAAGGGTCACCCACCACTTCAAAAGTATTCATGGCTGGTCGTTGGCAGGGGACGACCCGCTCCGCAGGACCCTGTGGATCACTGCTGGTGCACGTGTCGGTATTAGGCACTTCACTGGGGGAACGTGGGGTCGCGGTTTGGTGAGGTGGGGATTTGTACGAAGGAGGAGGTACATATACGGGGGGCTCCAAACCAGAGTCTGGAATGCAAACATCTTGCCTTGGCTCATTAACTTTGGCTAAGTAGGAGATGGGTTCATCTTTCTGGTAGTGGTCCTGAAAACCCACAGTTTCTGCAGGTGCCCTAGTCTGCCGCTGCAGTTCATAGGATGGAGGCTTGAGAGGTCTCCCATACTTGGGTTTCACCAGGGGAAGGAAATGGCCTCCTGTTCCATGGTGCTTGACTGGTTCCACACTCAGTCTGTTTGGGGGATAGGCGGGGGTTTTAGTTACGCTGAGCGAGCTGTTACTGTTGGTCAGGGAGGGCATTTCCACACACCTCATGCTCTCGGGCGAAAGGACCCTCGGCAGCGACTGTGATTTCCCCTTGTTGTGGGTGCTGAGAACATTGTCTCCCAGGGTCAGCGAATACAGCTCTTGAAGCAGCTTCTCCCTGTCACCTTCGGACATTTGCCTCCCTACTTTTTTTGGCTGGTTCCAGCTTTCCATTCCCAGGTTTTGCCATTTGCAGTCACGAGGCACTTCACAGCTCTCCTGCAAGCCACTTCTTCTGACACACCCTGCACCTGTTCCCACCTTCAGCTGATTCTCCTTGGGATGCCGGGATGTCCCTGGGGCTGCAGCCAAGCTTTTCATTTCCACACTGGCTTTCTGGGAATAGCCTAATAGCACACTGAAGTCCTGTCCTCGTCTTCTCCAATAGGCAAGATCTTTATCAGTCTTGGGCTGGGAAGACCATGCTAAATGAGGCCTGTCATAAACCCTGAAAGAAAACACAGTGTCAGAGGCAGTGTCAACATGTTCCCTTTCTTTCTCATATGGATAAGGCCATTAGGAGGTCAAATGATGAGTTATGCCAATGGTGTTATGTAACCTATTTGCAACCAGATGACTGTGGTTTTAATGAGAGGATTTAAAAGTCAGTCATTAACATGAGCAAAGGAAGGGACAGAAGCTCTTTTGACATGTTGTTAGCTATGCAAAGCTGTTAGAAGGACAAATGCACAGTTACCTGCTGTGCAAACATGCAGAGCCCTCCTTGATGGACACTAAAAAACTGTCTCTGCCCATGGCAAGAGGCCTGGAACTAGATGATCTTGAAAGTCTCTTCCAACCCAAGCCACTCTCTGATTCTGTGATCCCATTCTAAAAACAGAATGGCTGTCTTGAACTTACTTCTGCACCCTGCTAAATCAAAATCTACAGACATCAAGAAGACTACTGAAGTATGCAAGTTTAATAGGATTTCAAGCACCACAGGTAGGGAGTACAGGTAGACAGCTATTTCACAAGATTTCTTCAGATACATTCTGTCAGAAATATGATTTGCATCTTAGTATAAGCGCTGAAATGAAACGTCATTTCCAGAATTGATTCTTGTTCATCTTTCTATGGGAACAAATTTCTTCAAAGTGCTTTGGATTAAATAATATGTCACAACAATGGTGATATATCAATACAGTTCTGAATAAGATGGAACCAATATTTAAAATGTAAAATACCTCAACAGAAGTATAAAACTTTTAAATAAGAGAGGAATTAACTCCAGCAATCTATTACTGAAATATGAAAGACATTGGACATTAGATATTCAAAAGCACAGATTTATGTTAACAGAATAGGTTCTTTGTGTGTTCTGAACAGAGTGTAAACTGTTTTATACATTACTGCAGAACAAAATTGATACTCTTCTATATAAAAAATTAATTTTCTACTTGAATTGCATTCTGCTATTCTTGTACCTAAGGTGTCTAACAACATAACTGCCTTTACACTGTGTGGCTGCCACCAGCATAACACTGGAAAGAAAAATCAAAATTGACAGAAATAGGACAAGTATGTAGTTACAACTCAAGAATTTCTGTCTTTTCTCTTCACCCCGAGGTATATAAACAGTGTCATCTGGCTTTTTTTTTTTTACTAAAAACAAAGATCTATTTAAATAGGAGTTTGTGAAGACTAATACAAGTCAAAATTCAGACGGAAATTAAGCCATCCAGATCCACAGCAAATCTTTTTATGTGTATTAACTTCATCCTATGAGTTTAAAAGTTTAAAAACCAAACTGGGAGAAGGAGCATCTTGTTCATATTAATTCAACTGGATTAAGACTGAACATCTGAACAAAATATTCTGCCACTGGAGCATGAAATACAGTTCGATTGCTGAACCCCAGGAAGTAACAGGCGTCTTCATTAATTGGTGAGATATAAGAGGACACCTCCCGTATTGGAAAGCTGATGGCAGTAACAATGAACATTTCCATGTGGAAACATACAGCTGAACAAATGCTGTCTTCTACCTTTTCATCTCATCCCCATACTGCTGAGACACCATTTGTATCTGTGTTTATAAAATGAGTTAGAATTAGGGTCTAGCAGTAGTGAGGAGGGAAGGGACAGGTTTCTCTTTTGGTTTGATTTCATCCATCATTGTAAAGGGGTCTACAGAAATTGCAGTAAGTACAGAGTCATAGATTCCAAGATCAGAAGAGACCATTACAGTTATTTAATTTGACATCTTGCTCAGTGCAGGCCATCAGACTTCTTTGAAATGATTCCTGCTTCAGTAGTAGCATCTCTTAGAAAAGCACCTTGATTTTCAAATGTTCAGAGTTGTTTTTGCAAAGCTTAATTCACCATTAAAAAAAAAACAACAAACCACACAAAGAAAATCCAAATTCTTACCAAGAGGAATGTTGTTCCTCCATCTATTAAAAGCTGTTTAAAAGACTAAATTCAAAAGGTTAATAACTAGACTCCAGCAATGAACTTGAGAACATGATAAAAACTACCATGTAAAATTTACTGTGTTATCATTGCAACACAAATGTTGAAAAGACATTTAAAAGGAGTTATTTAGAGCATTTTAAACCTGAACCTATCTATTCAAAAGGACAGAGTGTCATTCTCTAGCTCCTTGTCAAGGCACTAGAAGGGGTTACACAGACAGCCTCTATCAGGGACCTCATAAACCTCTGGAAAGTGGGAAGGGGATACTCCAAGGACTGTCCAGTTTAGCTCCATCCTGAAGTCTCCTCTGCTCCCCATAACAGAGATCAGCTCCTTCACAACCATCCCACATGTGATGGCAGGCAGGCAGGAGGAAGTGGGGCAGACAGCACAACCAATGCTTGTGGCCACAAATGCAGCTGGGAGTGCCTCCTTCCAGGACATGTAACACTTCTGGGGCTTCCAGAAAATGAAGCGGTGGAAGGGGAAGCTTCTAAGAGCCACTCCAAGTTCAATATGCTTCACTACAGACTCAGCAAAGCTACATCTCTGGACGGCGAGCACCAGTCATGATGCAGTCTTTGTGACCACGACATATTATCAACGCAAAGACCACACAGTCCCTCTGAGCAGCTCATCTGTGACTCTGACCTATACAATTCTGTCTCTCTCCATGATGTGCTGATACTGATGCACAAAGAAATGCACACTCGGACACAGCAGCTTGGAAGTCCCTCACTGCTGGGAGAGGTTCCAAGGATGGAGCAGTCCCATTGGACCAGCTGTAGAGATCTCAGTGCCAAGGACAGAGTGGTCCCATAGGACCAAGGGGGTGGATTTTAACATTATGAACTCTTTTCTGAAAAGTCTGTTTCTAACAAATAACAAATTTGCTGTCATAAAGTGCTTTGAATTGATTCTACATAAAATTAATCTAATTAAAACTGTGTAAAACCCCAAACTATTTCCAACTTCCTATGAATTTTAGGTCTTTACAAAAAATGAGGCCATCAGTCCACCCAGCACTGGCTGCATGACTGTTTCACTGAGCTGTTGTGCTCAGAGCAGTGGGTTGAAGCTGCTCAGTTCCCCTAAGGTGACACTGGACCAGCAGGAGCTCACATGACACAGATAATGGGGCCAAAAGCGAAGGAGTGTGGCACAGGCTTCCAAGTCCAAACCCTGCGGAATGAGGCCACTGGAGGGCTATCTACAGAGCGTCTGTCTCTGTGGCTGGCTGCCAGCATACAAGCAGGAGGTGTTAGGTACCCAGTAGCTCACCCTGTGTGAGCTGCAGGCACCGGCACAGACTTTGTGCCCAACTAAAAGACACTTAAGAAAGGCAGGAGGGTGGAAAAAATTTCAGAGCGCCTTTCTGGACACTGGCAGCTTCTGCTCTATTTTGGAGTTCTATCCTCACATACACTCTTCTGAGATCTAGCACTGGGGAACACCAGTATACTTTTCTAATTTTTCCAGCAGGTGATCTCATTAATGATGTTATCTATCTTTAAATGTATCTTAAAATTTGCTAGCTACTAACATAACTCCTCCCACACCAACAAATAAGCAAAGTGCCTCTTCTCTCCACTGGGAAGAGAATCAGGAGAGGGTTCTCCTTCTGTGACCCACTGGGTCAGCTTTCCCATTTTCTTTGACTTGTCTCCTCTTCCAAGCCCTTACTGTGTGGCCTCCAAATGCTCAGTTAAGCAAGGACAGCCAGGACAGCCCTGCCACCATCTGCTTCCTCCTGCTTTGCCTGAAGAACAACAGGATAGAGTAAAGCACCACTTCCCCACTCCACCATGGTGCCATCCCCCCTCACAAGCAGCAGGAGCAGCGGGTGGTGTGATGTGTCCACATGCAGTTGCTATGAAGCCTTTCTCCTCCTCAGCAAGGTTTGATTAGCTGAATAACCTTAATAAGCAGAGACAACACAGCACCATCCCCTGCGATCACAAAACACCCCATGCCCTGCAAACCTGCCTGCAAAAGCAGCCATGAGGCTGGCAACACCACTCACATCCCTGGTGTACGGGAGGGGATTAGCTCTTTTGCATCAGCGGTGTGAACCACAGTGTGGTGTGATAATTCCCTGGCCCAGGAGCCTGAGCCGTGCCCCACATCGCTGTGGAGCTGGTGGCTGCCTGGGAAGGTGGCTGGGACACACACTACCTGCCCAGGGCCCCTCCTGCTGCTGTGCTGCCTGGAACAGCAGCACCAGGAAACGGCTGCAGGACGCCCGTAATGCCCCAAGAGGATCTTTCTGGGTGGTCAGCCCCTCTTTGGGCCCAAATGGTCCCCAAGTCTCTGCAGCGTGCAGCTCTTTGCCAGCCTGAGAACCAGAAGCCTATTTCCCACAACAGTCCAGAAACCAGGCAGGGGTATCAGAACGTCCAGCAGAGCTCACTATGGCCCAAATGCCACAGGCCCGAACACGCCAAACTGGGCCACCACAAGTACATTCTCTTCAGTTTTAAGCAGCTCAGACTCAGGGCAGCCCCAGGGGCTCTGCCAAGGGACTGTCCTCTCTCTCTGGAGGGGAACTGGCACTCTGGAGCTCCAGAGCTGGCACACAGGTGCTGCAGCTTCCCTGGATCCGGCCCGGAGAGCTCGCTCCTCCCTTCCCGGACCTGCAGGACCGCGGCTGTGTCCCCCTCCGCTCTGGAGGCACTCCACACACTCAGGCATGGCAAGGAAGGGATGGCTGAGATAAAGGTTCTCCCAGCTGCCAGAACCTTGCAAGAGTTCCCAACAGGCTCACTGGGAATCTGACTTTGCTGTAACAGCAGTAGCAAGAAAATATTTCTATTTTTATGAAAGCGTGACAAAGCCATTTCCAGGGCTGTGTTCCCTATTTCATATGAAAAAGCCACTCTTAAAAACCAGGATATAATATTTAACCACGCTGTAGGACTGACAGGTTCCACTCCTTGCATTTTGAGATATTAGAAAGAGACTTTAAAACTGTCTGAGAGCCTTATTTTGTATTCAGCCAACACCAGCAGTCACAGATACCTCTGCCATGTCTGAGACGTGGGACAGACACATCCAGGGAGCGGGAGGCAGGGAGGCAGCAGCGCTCCCACCCCACTGTGCACTCACACAGGCTCTGCCTCACAGGGTGCAGGAGCAGCAGTGCTGAGGTAGCTTCCAGTCTTGCACAGCCATATCTTCTTCACACCAGTTTTTCCTCCAAGCTGTAAACTCAGCTCCAAGAGTAAGCACCAGCTCCCTCAACACCACTGCACACTCTCTCCCCGTGCTCCTAAACCTTTTTCCCTTTCATTCTTTTTCAGTATCTTTTCTCACTTTTTTTTGCCATCCCGTTTACTTCATCTAAAACACAGCAGGAAGGATCCTCCTTATTACCATTAAGTTGTGTCCTATCCTTTCTTCTCTAGAATGGACGGTTCCACCTGGAAACCTTCATCACAACTGGGACTTGCTGCCCTACAACTGCTTTACAGGGCTCACATCTCTTCCTGCCCATTATCCTAGTTGGCACCAGCAGCCATTCCTGCTCCAGGCAAACGGGCTTGCAAGGGGAAGAGATATGAAGGGAAAGAGCAGACAAGCCCAGCAGTGAGGGGACACATGGCTCTGCCACATGTTACTGAAGGACTTTGTAAGAGGACAAGCTCCCCAGGTGACAGTGTTTTGCCCTGCTTTCAGTTTCAAGCCCACTCGGCAGGAGGAAGGGGCTTCTCCTTGTAAACCATCGTCATACTTGGGCTGGCTTCCAGTCCTGCTCAAGCCCCTTTCCTTTGTTCATGTGCAGCACTCAAATAGCTGCAGAACAATGGCCAAGCAGCAGTGTGTACACACAGCTCTTCCTGCCCAGCCGGCCCCGGCCCCAGCGTGCACGTACCCTGTGTCGAGCAACCATGGTTGTACAAGCATGTTTTATGGAGAGACAACAAGAGCTTCCACTGGCTTGGAGATGTTTTAAAAAGAAGTGCATGGGCACCTTCTCATGCTTACTCCACAAGAGCAGCCTCTAGAGTCCTCAGTGCATGTAGGAACACCCACCAAAAGATGCATGTGTCTGAATCTACAACAAAAACTGGGGCGTGTATGTGCCAGAAGAAGCTGGTTCAGTTTTTTAAAACTGAAGGAAACGAAGAACTTTTTCCCCTGTTTTTCCTTGTACTAGAACTGAGATTTCCTAAATCCATCAGAAAGGCCTTTCTGATACAGACCATATAAGTAAATCAAATTTTCCCACACTCACCCACTTCCCATCATCCCATACTGGTATCCCCAAAGGCCTTTCTCTACTAGAATGTGAATGGATGTGTCACTGCTTCATGTGGACATCCAGTGCATGGAAATGCACTTGGATGGGAGCAGGAAAGGATTACAGGAAGACAGTGTTAAGGGTTAGATTTGTGGTTAGTTATCTGTCAGGACCAAAAGAAAGAGAAAGCAAAGCCATGGCATGATGCTGAAACTTACCCCCCTTCTGAAGTATGAAAAGTGGACAAACCCTGAAGGTCATGGTGGTAACCAGGACCTGCTTGCCTCCCTTGGCTCCCATGGCTGCTTTCTGTGCTGCTCGAGCTGGTTTTCACCAGAGGTTTCTTGCTGTAGGCTCCAGTTCTGGGTTCCGCCTCAAACCCGTTCAGTGTTGATCTCTGAGCAGATCTGTTCCCTGCGATTTCATGCCGGTATCCATCATACCTGTTCTCACATGAAACAGGGGGATTTTTTGACAATTTGTATCCATGAGAAATCAGGAGGTCTTCGACACTGAACATGTTGTGCTGGTTTCACTCACAGCTGTGCCATCAGAAAGCTCTTTCCAGCTGGACCCATCACTAGAAAACAAAACCAAAAACGAGTAGAAAGCTGCTTTAAACAAGAAAATATATCTTTGATCAGCTGGTAGGCTACCGAAGCAAAAGACTCATCCCCTGGACTTGGTTTTCCACCCTCTTAATAAAACAGATGAAGCAAAGAGCATGCAGATGCTGATGAATCATGTGATGACTTTCCATAGACAATATACCTCCTTGCACTCAGCCAAGCAGCAGATGCCACACTGCTGCTGCTGACTCAGTCCCTTTCACTCAAGAATTCACTGGTGATTGCAGTTTTCAGATTTCACTAATGTGATCTCAAAAAAATCTTTGCACTGGAGGTAAGTCCACAGTTTGAACAGGCATTTCCTTAGAAAATGATTTTTCTCCAGTCATGGAGAAGTGTGTTCTATATTATGTCTTAACTTGCTGCAGGAGGAGGGGGTGGATGACAGGGCAATATGCCTCTCCCTACAGCTCTGCATATTCCAATTAAAACCAAAATGTTCACATGAACAAGGACAAAATATGCATAAGAACAAAAATGAATTATGCAACCACATGAAAAATCCAGGTAATATGCAATACCCCAGCAAAGCAGTCCTTTTTACAGCTTACTTTCTTTTCTCCCTGCATTGGCCTGCTAGAAGAGCACAGCTAGAATAACACAAAATCTAAGATTTCAAGTATGCTGTTTTTACAGCACACTTCCACTGCGCAACATGACTGGAAACAACCTGCAATGGCCATATCTATTGTGTCTCAATGATTTCCAAGACACAGGACAGTCAAGATTTATCTTCCCCAGTGACAGCCCTCAATTATGCACTGACTAGAGCAAAGATCCAGCAAACTGAATTAGTTGGCCGGAAACAATCTCTATTGTCTATACCACTCTCACAGCTTATTATGGCAATTACAGAACATCCATTCTTCCAGAGTTTTAAAACAAGTGGAAGGTAACGTTCTGTTCTGTAGGTTGTGCAAAACAATGGACCCGTTCCGATCCATTCCTCCCTGTTTAAACTTTGTTAGCAGAAAAAAAATTTTAAACTGTGGATAAAGAGGTTAAACACACACAAATAGATTCATATTGTAAAATATGAAACACAAGATTATTTTCCCTACACTAAGAGCTCATTTAACATGCCTACTGAGTACTGTGTGTCCTTAATAGTAACAGATCCACCTGAGGATCATGAGCCCAGCACTGGCAGCTGCTCAAAAGGAGATTGTCTCTGCAAAGACCATGACAAGCAAGTACATTTTATACTGGTCTCTAATGCGCTTTTTGGGCACATAAAAAGGAGAAGTCTGTTCACTGTTGTTGACAATTATTTACTTCAAATGGAGCAACTACTGATATAGACGCTGTGCATTTATTAGTACTAAATCTCTCAGGCTACAAATACACAGAACTGGATGTGTTTGCTCTATAAACTATGGCCACTTTTTGACGATCCAGCACCCCATCCCTTTTCTGTGCTGCCTTGTCTCCTGGGTGCTCTGCAGGTTGGTCTGGCCAGCTGCTCTGGGCCAGCCTGGTGTGTGGCTGCTGGGCATGCAGGGACCCTCCAGTTGCATCTGCCCTGCACTGCCCAGAGTGGCCATGGCACTCGCCTGAGAGCCCATGCTGTGGAAAAACAGGCATAATTTTTATGCAAAGCCACAACTCAACTGGTAGCCTGGAATGCTGCAGAAGTGGCTTTTCAGCCCAAGAGCCTGCTGAACACTTAAACCGGTTTGTCTCTAGAGCTTAATGAATATTTTCCCTTTTCACACATATAAGGCTATGAACCCTTTAAAAACAGAGAAATAAAGCTCTGTGCTGAAGATATTTTAGAAGCAGTCCTTGCTAGAGCAAGACTCCAAATTCCCAGTAAGAGCTCTGAGTAGGCGAGCCAGCAGTAAGTACAAGCAGGCAGAAAGCAGAGAAGAGTGGGACCCTTTCCTCACGGAAGGAAGGGAAGGCTTTCTGGGTTATTTTTGAATGCTGACCTAAAAAGCTGATTTTCCATCCACCCCCTGCCCAGCCTGTGCAAGGAGCCAGGTAGGAGCAGAGCAAAGGGAACAGCTGGCTGCTAGAGCTGCTCAGCTTCTAACAAGAGAAAGATCCAATGTGACTACCATAAACTGCAGAAAGCCCATCGAAGCGCTCACAGGTGCACAGAAGAAATGTGCTTTTCTTGCTATTATCAGGCTGGCTTGGAGTAGAGCTTAACCCCCTCTCTGCTGCCTGCTGCAGCCATGGTGCCATCAGAGAAGCAAAGGTGAGTGAGTGAGAAAACTCCAGCCCCTGGGGTTTACTCTGATCCTCCTTTTGGCACCAGGAGTGAGGAGCAGTGAGTGGAAATGTACCATGAGGAACTGGTGTGACTGTCTCCTCCTGCTTTGCAAACTTATCCTGTATGAAAAGGAAAATCCCATGGTCTTACAGGCGGAGGGGGGTCCCATCTGGGAGCAGGATCACTGTGCCCATCACAATATCACAGTGCAAACACCAAGGGGGAGAACCCTGCACTGTTCTGCCTGCCACGGTGCTCTCATCACCAAACCCCAGATGAGCACTTCCCAGACCCACCACATGCAGAAATGCTCCATGCCCATGACACAAGCTCCAAAGAGCCCATAGCAGTAGTGGCAGGAGGCTGCTAGCTGGAACACTGTCAGGACACGTGCCTTGAAGGACTGTGCAGAAGTTGTGGGGAGGTGGGATCCCCTGCATTGGACCTGGCCAGGGGCAGGGAAGCCAGAGGTTTTGTCTGATCAAAGCCTGCAGGACATCAACGATGTCATCTGCACGGATGTTGGCCAGCTTTCCAAATCTGGCTTCAGTGCCAGGACATTCACCCCACCCTCCCTTAGGTAAATAAATCTAAAAAATAAAATCAAAGGAATTGGATTGGCAGGAGTAACAAAACCACTGCTGAAGCACTGTCATGTAAATAATCTGTCAGAGTGGGCCACAGAGTAAAGGCTGTGCAGAGCTTCTAATTTGAGGGAAGATCAACAAGGCTGGAAAACAGTTTGTTATTCCAGCACTCATTTGTTTTGTTTGCCAATGACATCAGTGCTTTCTGATAGGGTTTGCTTCCTGAGGATGCCTGCTATCTTGCCAGCATTTCCGACTTGTCCCCGACAGCCGGTACAACTCTGCATTACATTAGAAACAGGGGCCAAGCTTTTCTCTGGAAACTTCTCAGCAGCACTCTCACATGCAAAGAAACAAACGTGAGTGGCGGAAATCGGCATCAGCCCCCATGCAGGCTGACACAATGGGGACCCGCAGCCTCGGTGAGCAGGATACAATGGGACCACCAGATGGAAACATCATCAGAGTGCCTCATCTCAGGGTGCTCCATCCAAGAGTGACGATCTCATCGCTGACACTGAGCACTCCAAAAAAAACACCCTGAAGGAATCTGGTGCTAGAGTTTCCTCTGAGCTGCTTCTGGAGCTTGTTGTCAGCAGGGCAAACACACCAGTTTCTATTGATGATCTGCCTTTGTCTGTATTTTTTTCAGTGGCANTGGGAGGGGGGGGGTACCACCACCATCTGTACAACGACCAGCGCTAGCAAGGATGAATGCCAGCACTTGCAGCAGTGGCAGGAGCAAGTCTTACCTCCGCGCTCTAAAATGGCTTGCATGCTGTTGAACCATCCCCTTCATGGTGTTCTGAGTAGCCCATTGGCAGGCTTTGTCCTTTAGCCCAAGTCCCAGAGAGCATCCTGGCACTGTAGCCTCATATTGGGTGGGAGACCAGAAGTGACAGAGAATTTGGCCCTGGCTGCCCTCTGTAGCATCGCTCCTGCCCTCTGGTACTTGAAATAAAGGGGAAGGTGGCAACTCTTTAACTGTTTGAATACAACCCCTGAAGTCCTTCTTGTGTATGACTCACCCTGCCCACCTCTGCAAAACTATTAGCAACATTATTGTGATTCAGTACAAGAATTACTTTTTTCTTTTATAGGAACCATTGAAGGAACGTGATTCATATTTTGAAATTAAGCATATAACATGAAGAACTGCTGAAATAAAGGCACCCTGCACGGACACACAATTTGCTGCAGTCTGTAATTACATGACTTGAGGCTACTGAATTCTGCAGGACTCTTGCCTTGGTTGATGTGCAGACTAGGTAATGCTAGTCTTCCAGGGCTTTATCTACAGCAGCTATCCAAACACTGTTCTGAAGACAGAGTTACTAACAGGCATCTGAATTACAAAGCATATTATCTAGATGGGTCACACATTAAACTAGCTTGTCGTCACTCATGTCTGGGTGACATTATTCCCATTTCATATCAGACCTGTGCCAGACAGAAGTATTTATGCAGACAGACTAAAGTGAAAACAATCCCCTCCATTCTAGGCACCCAGCCTGAAGTGCCTACAATCTGATTTTTTACAAGACTTAGCTTTAAAAGTGAACTAGATACATTCAAAGCAACTGCTGCCTCCATCTAGTAGCTCTGCACATCAACCCAAGTGTGGCAAATCAGCTGTCCCCACACTGAAAACATGGCATAAGCCAAAAACTTGGTTGCACTAATTTGTCTACTGTGCTTTCTTCTAATGCTCTGCCCACCTAATCCAACACCAATACTTTTGTCCAGGAAGCCTGATAGCCCCCTCCACTACAATTAACTCCTCACTGCCTTGCACCCCAGTGCCTTCACTTCCCCCTTCCCACACTCACCTGTCCTTCTTGCCATCCTCCCAGAATTCCTTCCCTGTCTCCACTCTTCCCACACAGACCACCACTGTGCTAGCCACCCCATACTACCCTCCCGCAGACCTTACAGCTTCTCCTAGACAATCCTCTGTTTGCACCCATTCCCCCAAATTTTTCCTTCCCCTTTTGATGAACACCTTTTGTCCTGTCTACACTTCCAGAAGAAGCACATCTGTGCCTGCTCTCTGCTTCCAGATTTGAGATCCCATCTCACCTGTGCCGGAAGAAGCAAGCGCCGTCATTACAGGGACGATCCCACTCCAGCAGCACATGCTCTGCTGGCACTTCCCTTGCAGCAGTTATGGCATGAGCACCATCCCTGCACAGGGCTGGGTCACAAGGGGGCTGCTCAGCACCAGAGACTGGGGGGTGCTGATGGATGGGAGGGAAAAGTCTTCGGAAAATGGAGTAGCTGGAAACAGAGAGGAGTCTGCTGAGAACATGCGCAGATGTCTCAGAGCCTTGTCACCATAGATGCTGCTCCTGAACATGATGGCACTGCAGCTCTCAATCAAAAAGCTGGGGGATTTATCTTCTTTCCCTTTTTTTAATGTGGGCAAAACAACATTCCTCCCCCTTAGGTTTTTTTGGAAATGGTTGGATTGGTTTAGCTGACAATATTAAAATAAACTTAGCCTGAGAGAGAGACACAACCTGAAAGTCTCAGATCAAGTGATAAAAGCCTGACAGACTAGAGCAATGGAAAACAGGTTCTTGTAGTAGAAGTTTTAATACTAGATGGTGCTACTTGCTCCATCTAAATATAACCTGGAGCTACATCCCAGGAGAATATCTAAGACTTTGGCCATTTTAATTGCTTCTGTTTTCTCACTCTAGTTTTGCATGTGTGCAGATAAGACAGCTTATCAAAAACACATGAAATGAGGCTTTTACCTTGCTAATTTCATCTTTTTGGAGACAATAAAGTCAGATGGGACTGTAAGTGGCAAGCTGATGTGCCATGCCCCTGCCCTCCTCTGCGGAAACAACCCCCACCACATCCACTGACTTGCAAATACACGCTCCATCAGAAAAGATAAAATTCATGTGCCTGAAGAGCCTTCAACAATAATGTTCACCATGATCAAATGTTAGATATTTAACACAAAGATACTGTAGAACAGAGGAGAAATAGATTAGAGAACATTAATGCAAGTCGAATGTATTCAACTCAGTGGAGCTTAATTAAGCATAGGCTAAGAGTAAGAAAGGAGAACGGAATTAGCCAAGGCTGCCTCCAAGCCATGAGTGAAAAAGAAAACCTTCTAGAAATTCTCAAAGGATGAGTGAAGGGCAAACATATTATCTAACTTCAAACAAGAGGGGGAAGGAGACAGATCTGGGATATCATAGACCAAACAGCCTTACTTTGATATTGAATTAGACAAATTATTATTCAATTCACTTGTAAATAGTTATAACACTTGTTGGTTTATCCTGGAGCAGGAGGGAGCCAGTGTGCAATCCAGGAAGTTTCCCTCTCTCTGCTTCCCACCTTGCACTACAGCTGCATCCACTCCCACATGATAAAGTCATGAGAAAACAGAAAATACAGACTTGTCAAGAACAAATTAGGTCTAATCTGTTTAATTTTCTTCTTTGACGGAGCTGGGAGCATAGTAACTAGGGAGGCAAAAAACAGTAGAAGTCACACGTTGGAATGAGGAAAGCTTTTGATGGATGCATGTGATAGTCTTATATGCAAACCAGGTGAATACAATTGAGGTATAATTTACTCTGAGCAGGTACACAAATACTTCAAATCAGTACTCAAGGAATAGTTAGTAAATTCAATGTCAACCTGAAAAGACACATAAGGGCTGTGCCTGGGGTCTTGTTCTATTTGATATTTCCATTAATGACTTGTAAATTAGATGGAAGATTACAATTACAAATATGTAGGGAGTGCTGTGAGCATTTTCAGGGATTGCAATTAGAATAAAATCTTAATAAATTAGAGACCCAGTCTGAAATAGATGATTGAGATTCAATACAGGCAGGTGTGAAAAACCATGTTGAAGAAGAAGGATGCAATGGAAAAGTGGAACAGTACAGCAAAAATGTCTCTGGGGCCAGAGCTACAGAGAGAAGACATCATAAGTGACCTTACAGACCTTTTCCAACCTTAACAATTCTATGATTTTACAGTAAGAGCAGTGCAGGCCTTGGTACACACAGGAGAATATGCTTGGAGATAAAACAAGAGGAGCATCACATGTCAGGTTCTTTACTCCTCTCAACCCTACATCCAGTTTGGGCCCGACCACAAGCAAGATGCTGCTCCCTGCCACGTAGTCACAGGAATGATAAAACACTTAGCCAAGTGTGACCTTTAGAGAAGAGGGTCCAAGAAGTGGGCTTAATTAATAGAAAAGGGAAGAGGAATGAGGGTGAGAGAATGAGGCATAATAACAAGTTTTAAATATGTCAGGCTGCTAAAAGGCAGTTATAATCTTGTCCCTCTCCCTGCGGATGTGGAAAACCAAAGGGACTGGCTTAGCAGGCAGCAAGGGAGATTTAGGTTAGATATTAGGAGGAACTGTCTAGCCATAAAGATAGTTATCAACTGCTTATGCTGGGAGGCTGTGAATCTCCAGCAATACAGGTTTTCAAGAACAGAAATGGTGCAGATGAAGCAGATCCTGCCTCAGAACCAACTTTTTGATATTGGTCCTCTCCCTCCACCCAAAAAAAAAAAGCTGTTGATTTGTTGGCAGGCTCCACACTTCCAAGAAAATCAGAACTCATATGTACAAGCCTGCCAATCTTACAAATGGTCACCTGACCTGAATTACAATGTGACTTCCCTCCTGCCCCCTCCCCTGATACACCTGTCCTTGCAACCCCCTTTCCCAATACCCTCTGCATTGCAGGGAAGAGTGAGAGGAGTGCCAGGGGGAAGCATGCCTGGCACAGGGGTAGGAACAGAAATCCTGTCTCTCCTCCAGGGATGGGTGGGATGGGAAGGCTGAGACACAAGAGACACACTACTACGGGGAAGGATTCTCAGCAGAGAAGAGGCAGCAGATGAGCTGAGTGGAGGCACCAGAACAGGGTCCCTATCAAAGAAC
This sequence comes from Formicarius rufipectus, assembly GCA_013399695.1. Lineage (NCBI taxonomy): Eukaryota > Metazoa > Chordata > Aves > Passeriformes > Formicariidae > Formicarius > Formicarius rufipectus. Next base: position 1,281,630 of record VXAU01003751.1, on the reverse strand, counting down.
TCATATCAAATCACAGATATGCACCAAGAAAAGCTTCCAGAAAGTCTCCATTACAGTCAACACTGTACTAAAGGCTTCAAAGCCACTAGTGCTAAATGCATAATCATTTCTATACAGGAGGAAGACGTGCCAAAGTCATTGCTGGAAGATAAGCTAACTTTATGTTGGCTCTGCATGTCTTCCCAGGCCAGTCTTTCCTATTCATCTCAAAGAATATAAAAAGAAATCTGTGAATTTTTATGCTTAACCCTCATTACCTGTGGGAAGGAGAATTCACATTTTTTCTCTAACACAAAGATTCACAGACAGTGAAAATTACAGCTCACATCGTCTTTGCATTCCTTGAGCAAAAAGAAATCACTAAGAAACTGTGCCAGAGAATAAACTAATGATATGATGTGTCTCCAATAAAATTAGGAAGTGGGGAGGATGAGAAGAGCAAGTCTTAAAGAGTTTGTTTAACTCTCAGAAGGTAGTTATTCTTGTCCTGTATCTCACCTGTGCAGATACACCTGCAAACCCACCACTGTGGCATGAGAAAGTGCAGAGCATCTCCTGGGGGAGACCTAAATGAGTGCTGGCCAGGTGGTGCCAGCCCTGTTTTTCAGAAAGTTTCAGATTCTGCTTTCTCAGATTTGACCCCTTCCCAAAAAAAAAAAAAAAAAAAGGTAGAGAGCTAGATTATTTCGATTATTTTTATGAATTAATGTGGGTGTTTGAGTATTGGGTTCACACAATGCTGAGGAACATGTCTGACTGCATGGATGGGAATTGGCATCTGAAATAAGTTTGATTCTTAAACATTTCATGGACCAATCCAGCCTGACTGAGCACTGATTCACTAAGGCTCCTAAGCATCAAAACAGAAGTAAATGTGTAACAGGGAGAGAGGATACATCGAAGAATGCACAGATACTGCTGTATGTATTAGCTGGTTTTCAAAATGTCACAGCGTGCTTTCACCGATGACAGAACAGCACATCACCCCACTGAAATTGGTCCAGATTTTTTCAGAGAAGGAGCAATTGTTAAAGACCACTCACTGCTACTTTTTATTCTCCAGATATAACCAGTCCTTACACCAATTGGCAGCATATGCTGTATTTCCTCAAATGACAGCTTTTGTTTGTCACAACAGGAGAACAAAATAGTATATTTATTAAACAAACTGTAATTAGTCAACTCCTTCTCTCCCAAAAAGGAACTGCAGAAGTGGGTATTTTTTTAGGACTCAGATGAATTTTTTCATGCTGTTCACAGTTTTGTCTGGTGGAATCAACTCTGGTGGAACAAAGCACAGGGAATTACATTTGTTGCTTACATCTGAAAATCAAGATACTATGGGCCAACCATCCCACCTATAATACCTATGGGCAAAGTGCTAATAAGCTACTCCCACACTAGGACTACGTGGATAAGTATTATTGCTTGTATTTTTTAATAGAAAAGCTCTTCCTCTGGACAAGCAAAAAAAAAAAAAAAAAAAAAAGGATCTCAATAATAACTGTATTAAATCTTTCAAATAAGGGATTTATCACACAGCTGAAATTCTTTGAGGTGACAGTGACATGACTTCTAGAGCCTGGGTTCTGTGATCAAAAGGATTACACACATTAGCATCCTACTAATCACAGCAGGACAGGCCAGCCCATCAGGCCAGGACTCATGAAGGAGAGATCCATAAACAAACACTTTCTCCCGCTCCCAAAAGAGGTTGGGAGCAGAGGCGTTTTAAGGTTGATGTGGTCTTCTCCTCTTTCAAAGAGATAAGGATTGTGTTTGCTGGAGTAAATAAATTCTCAGCATTAGTCTTACACATCTGTTTGTTTACTCATTTTCAGACACTACCATCTTCTCCTGTGTGTTATCCCTTTTATATTACCCTTGTACTTATAATTAAATGGCCTCTCTTCTGGATTGACCCAATGCTTCTTCCTCTGTTACAGATGCCTTTGATCTTTCTGTCTTGCATCTGTGTGTCCTGACTAGTAGTCTCTGCAGGATTTCTCCCAGATCCCTTGCTCTACCAGAAAATAAATGCCAAGATAGGATTTTTATGCATGAGCATAGCGGGGGAAAAAAAATAAAACAGATGTTTGAGAAACCTACGTACAAGCACTGCTACACTGCTGAGGCACTGTGTCTGCTGGGCAGGACTGCCCCATCAGTAAGGTAAGCCCAGGCTGGTGAAAGGTGTCTCAGCTGCTGAGCCCTCTGGACCAACAAAGTGAGCAGTCATCATCACAATGTGGGAAAACAGACCATCCTGAAATTTCAGAAACAGCTATTCATTCTTCTCCCTTCATCACACTTTTGGTGACTTGCAAGGTGTCCTCAGCATTTCCAAAAAGCAGAACCCAGCCTTTAACTTTTTCCCTTTCTTCAACTAGCTCAGATTTCAGAACCCCTTCCTTTGCCCCACCATTTGAGATGGTCCAAGTTATGGCTGACAAATTCTATTAATATCCTAACTGTAATACTCTTAAGCAAAGAGTCTGCTGCTGCTTTTTGTTCCCTGCAGGCACTGCCAATACCAGAACTAAGGGTTATTTCTAGGCAGATGTGAAAAGATGCCATCAGTTCACATAGAGACCTTAACAATCACATCAGGACTGCTGAAAGGCTGACCAACCCCTTCCTTCATAGCTGGAACTGGTGAGTAAGTTTCCCCAGCAAGCCCAAGTCCTCTGGCCCTTGAAACAAAGCACAATAGCAAGGTTGCAGAAAGTGAGATAACCCTTTCCACTCAAGAAGTAGAAAACAACATCTGTTAACAAATAAACTGGTGTAATGGCTTCAGTAAGAGACCCAGAGGATTTTAGAGATGCAGCTCGTGGCTTGGTCAACACATTGTGAACAGCAAATTACAAGAGAACAATTGTTTCATACCAAGCTCTCCCACCCCTGAACTCCCTCAAGGTTAATTAGGATGGCCTCTAGCCAAATTAATTAGAAGAGAAGATTTGGGCAGGACTTTGCTATGAACTCATAACTAGTTCCAAGATGACCAAGAAGTTCAGAAATGCCTCACCTTCCAAACAGAGCTTGCTTGGCAAAAAACAAGCTCACATATGCCATGTAATTTCTCTGACAATCAGGAGAAACACTTAAAAGTAATGTTTTCCTAACTAGCAGCTAAGGCAAAAGAACTTTCTGCATCCTTCCCACTGAACAATATGCCCTTGTTTATCTTCTGTGTGCTTTTTAGGTCATAAGAGGCCAGTGAAATTATGCATCTAAAGAACAATATAGTACTGTAATATGCCACTCGATACAAACAGCCTGGCAGACCCTGAAAGATCCGTCTTTTCCAAGATCTGGCAGATACATGTTGCAGCATGAAGAAATACTGAGTATCACCTTGGGTAGGGAGGATGCAGAAGGGCAGAGTCTTCGAAATGACAAGCTAAATAGGTATTTTAGTTGATATTCTAATATGCCCCAATGGCACAGCCTAGGAGACCATCCTGCCTTGAGGGGCACAGCCATGCCCAGCTTCTCTACCCCACAGAAGCAGTTCTTGACTACCTCTGGAGTCCTGCTGCCCTGAGCACCCTTGGAACAAGGAAAAGCTGGCAGGGCCACACTTTTTTCCTCCAAGTGCTACCATGGTGAGTGGTAGAACTGTAAGAGCATAGTAGGGCAGCACAGATGTAGCCTCTGTGATTATAAACCAAGCACTGGTACAAATTAAGGCTCCTGCAATGGCTGCATCTCTGAATTGCAGAGCCCTTCTCTGTCATTAATCTGATATTCCTTAGTTTGAAGCTGGAAGGTTGCTATTTTCCATATGTCTGTTACCCACAAACAGCAACAGCATTTCTGGACAGAATTGGAACTCCTGAAGTAACAATGAGAAACTGCTTCAGCTCACGCAAAGAAGTGCAGTTGAATACTTTTCAGCAGGACACAATTCTCATTGTCACTGGCCAAGATTTAATGGCTTGACTGTCTGGAGCAGACCGACTACTTAGAACAGTTACATCGTATGTTCACTTAAAGACATGGGCTGAAGTAACTTAACAAGTAGGACCCGTGCCATTAAAAAGCCATTATTCTCAACTCTCGAGAAAAAAAAAAAAAAAAAGGAAACCCCCTCCCTCCCCGCCCCAAACCACCACCATTCTTAATAGATGCAAGAGTCCCTTGGCATAGATCCAGCGGCAGACTAAGGCCATAATTTGCAATTCTGAGGCAATTATGAAATGACATAACAGCACAGATCTCCTTCTGACAGAACAGCTGGGGTTTTGTCTCCTTTGCAACAGAGCATGGTTTAAAACAACCACCAAAAAGAAAAAAACCCCAAAGATCCATTTGACTTCTGTGTAAACACTGGAGTACAGAAAAACACCAAGAGGGGAGGCACTTGTTTCAGACCCTGATGCCACATCCTGGCGGCTCGGCGGGAGCCGCAGCCCGTGCCCCGGTCCCGAGCGCAGGGGATCACGGCGCTAAACGAAGGGGAGCGGCTCTAGCGGGCGGCACCGACCAACTTCCCCGGGACCTGGGCTAGGGGTGAGCTGCCGGGGTGATGTCGGCAGAGAGTCCCGCCAGACACGGGAGTCCCTGTGGAACCAGAAGAACNGACGGACGCACCGCCCGCTCCCCGCACCCCGCACCGCCCCCCGCACCGCCCCGCACAGCCCGCCCGCCTGCAGGCGGCTCCGCGGGCGGGAGGGGTGTGTGATCCGAGGAGTTGGACGGACGTGTTCTGCCCCCTGTCCCTCCGCAGCTGAGCTCAGCCCGTGGCTCGGCCGAGATGAGCGACATCAACTTTCTCAGAGCAGCGGAAAGGAATGGGGGCCGTCAAGGATGGAGAGGGACAAGAGGGGACCCTTCCGAATCTTGCTGTTCCTGCCGGCACCCAGCCATGCGCCCAAAGGGCTTGTCCCCGACATGGTTTTCAAGCATTTTTGAAGCAGTGCTGGTTGCTCGCTTTCCCACCTCTCCCCTCCCTATGAGTTATTCACCCTCTAGAAACAGGTGAATAATTTGCAAATGTGTTTTGGTTTAATGACACTCTCACAAAAGTAGGTTTGTGAATCATTTACTACAGTAATTGCTTGGGCCCATCAACTGCTCATCATGTCTTAATTGATTTTTACCCCAGGCTGTCTAAGCGCTTTACACTTGTTCATAAATTGAGTCCTATTCAATATGTGCTCTAGTTAATAGTGAGAAAACAAGGGCAGTAAAGTTGCACGATGAGTCCAAGGTCACAGAAGAAGTCTGTGGGAGAGTCCAGAAGTGAATACAGGTTTCCTGGTGCCCTGGTTTTGCAGGGCTCTGGGAGTAGTCGTCATTGACCTGCTTTACTACGGACATCTCCTTTTGTCTCCCAGCAGTGAGAATCTGAGCCTGCAGCTGCTGACATATGATGTAGCCACCGAGGACAATGCCACTGGCGGCAGGGAGACCTCCTTATACCTTGTCCCCGCAGAGTACCTGTGGAGTTCTTTGTGGCTTTGCTGGTTGGGAAACACCAGTTTTTTCCCATGGTAATGCTTTGTAGCTGACACAGTCAATCAGTAGAAAGTTTAGATTTTGTCACAGAGCTGCTTCATGTGGGTGTGATGATAGCAAGGGTTTCCATCAAGAAAGCCATGCTGTCACAACTTACAGTTTATTATTTAAATACCTTGACTCTGACAGGCAAATTGGGAGTTCTGGGTATTTTAAATACCTGTCTCTACTGTGTTGTATAAAAAAATTTCCAGGATGATTTTCTCATCTGCATAGCTACAGCTCTGTTTGGTCTCCTTGGTTATAGGAGACAGTCCTGTTTACATCCCTTCTTCCTGAGTCAAAGCTTTTGCTCCCATTTGTGTAGTCATGATGCTCTACATGGAGCAAGTTCCTGCTCCTGGAGCTCCTGTCTGTCTGTTGGGAAAGTGGCCCTGGCTCTGGCTTTCAGGGACGGAGAGAGGTGGGGGGGACAGGCTGCACCTGCCACTTCAGCAAAAGAAATTGGACCATTTACTGAATAATGCAAAGGTGATGGAAGCGACGTCTTTTTATCTTCAGGAGGTCACAACCTGTGGAGAACAGGATAAAAGCACGGCGGACAGCACACCTCAGAGCTGCCTCTCTACACCTGGGGCTAATTTTTGTTACATCTCTTCTGAGAACACTTTGTGGACTGCAAAGGGAGGTTCAGCCCTTGGAAGGAGGCACTTCTACAGATTAGTCTGGAGTCCTGCAGTCACTGAAGATTTCCCCCGAGTGAAGTCAAAGGACCTTAAGCTGAAAAACAGAATGAAAGCTCCTAAAAAAAGAAAACAACGCCCATGCTTCTAGCTCTCCTCTTACAAAGGAAAACCTTAAAATCTGAGCTGAACGTAGCTCCAAACACCAGAAAGCAAACGTGATTTTTGAGACAATGTGAGGGATGTCTTGGGCTAGATTCGCAATTAATGACCAATGATGGCTGGCAGGCCAAATTCATGTGCAAGTGGGATTACCCAGGGCTCTGGTGTAACGCATGAAGCCATTAGTCTGTGGTTTAGGAAGTCTGAGGGCTGTGCTCCTCAGTGTCCATGCAGCTTTCAGGGACTTCTTTTGCTCCTTCCGCATCTTACCCTCTGCCTGTTAGAGAGCAAACTCTTTAGGCAGATGTTGCTTTCCATTTTACCTTTAGTCAGTGCTTGTATCAGTGGGGTTGTGGTGTCAGGTTGCTACTGCAATGCCGACTGTGACTGCCAGGAGAAGGCTAAAGATGAAGGAAAGCAGTGGAGGCAGGAATGTGATCCTGTTTTTTAATGATCGATGTGCACAAGTGACAGCACACTGCTCCCCTGCAAAGCCCATGGTCCTCTGGCCACCTGGGGAGATCTTTCTCTCCTGGCTCTTTCCAGAGAAGAGGACCATAGTCCTCTTGAGTTTATTGCTTCTGCCTTGAAAAGGCTGAAAGAACTAAATGTGGCTGTGAGAGAAGCATACAAATGGAGTTTAAGCACTAAAACCATGACCCTGCCATGTAGGACTCCTGAGATGGGTGAAAATCAATGTAATGGACGAGAGTGACATGATGGGGTAACAGAGGAAAGAACAGTTATTGCCCCTCTGCAAGGAGAAGGGCAAAGAAACCATGGACCAAAAGCTGACAGTGGTTTTGTGAGGCAAAGGTGGGTTATCTGGACAGGAGCATGGTGGGGCTGCATGAACCCAGCAGGCAGTAGAGTCATTCTCTGTGTCACAGCAGTCAGGTTCAGATCAGCATCCTGTGGGACATGATAGAGCAGGTCCACGTGCCTGGGCAAAGAGGGAACATGAGGACTCAGCTCCCTGGGAGATGGAGACCAGCGCCTGCAAATCTGGCCTGCAAGCGGCCATTATGGACAGAAATTATGGAAAAACAGAAACACACAAACACGAGCAAGACAGGCCAGATGGGGAAATACAGATGAATTAATGCACAGGGAAGGGAAAAGGAAAAACACAGAGGCATGCTGCATGCCAGCCAGCTCTTCAGCAACAGCACTGCAGCGTGTCATCAGTGTGACAAGTGAAAGGGAAGTCCTGCTCTGCTCGGTGCAAGTTATTGCTGCTTTATGCCTTTATAATTCTCTTTGGCCTCAAAACCTCCCTGATTGGGAGTCCTTTATTTATGTTTTATGTCCCATCATTAGTGTCACTGCTCAGGACCAGAGCTTTCCTGCCATTTCTATTAAACTTTGTGGAGGCTTGGAACCTCATTTCTGGAGGTGATCATTCATCAGTGCTTTTTACAGTGAAATCAAACAGATTTCTTCATAATTTGGTATGGTTTGGAATGATTAGGCACATTAATTATCCCCCAAAAGACTGTAACAGGTTTTGTCTTAGATCCAGTTGCTGTAAAAATATTTAGGAACATATGCTGAAATCACCACATACCTGAAGTTTACCATAACTAACTAGCCACAGATGTGCTATTAAACCCCTACTTATTTTTTACTCTTGTCCATCCTATGCAGCATGTTACAGCATGATATATTAAACTTACTTAGAACAGATGCTAGTCATAAACAAAACAGCTATTGCCTTTTTGCAAGAAAACATTCACATTGCCCATTCCTACAGTAATCATCTGTTTATACAATTGGCACCTCTTTTTAGCTTGGAACAGAGAAACTTCATATATTTTATTGCTACATCAAGGGAAACACTAAGCATTGCTGTGGAGAAAGGATGTTTTGAGTTGCCAGTTCTTTGGTGCTTCTTTCACTGTATTTTGACTTGGTATTTGGGGATCCTTTTCTTGAACTGCTTTATTGCTTCCTAAGCAGCCCAAAGAAGTAGATGGGATGGGTGTGTATTGAATAAAGGAAATAGTTCACGATGTTGAGTGGTCACCATTCGGCAAAGATGATTTAATTCACAGCAGTCGGTGTCTGTGCAAGGTGTTGGGCCACATGCAGCTGGAGAGGAGAAATAGTGCACTAGTAAAGAGTGTTTTCTTTTAAATGTAAGGACTATCATATCTGATAGATATACCTCAGAGTCTTAACGTATGACACATGAAAGTGTGCTGGTGGGAGGTAAAAATGGGGGTGAAAAGCTAAAAAGTTAAAGACTGGTTAACACAGAGGAAGTGTACGCCCATACTGTGGGAGTTGCTGAACATTGTGAAGACTGTTGAAAAGGCTAAGAGGTGTGGCACACAAATTGCCCAGTAGAATTTAGCTGGTTTACATTTGGGAAAATTAGGTAGTGTTTCCAAAACTTTCGAAGTGCTAAACATTTTCAAAATAATCCTTACAGCTCTTTCATTCAAGGACTTGGCTCAGGGTACTCAGCAAATAATTAATGAGTTTCTCATCATAATACCCAAGAGACATGGGAAGTTATCATAGTAATTACCCCTGTCACCCAGCTGAGGAACAGAACATTTAAGCCTTGTTTTTCAGGGGAGTTTCCTGACCAAAATATTTGTACAGTCATTCAGCTGAAAAGCTCTTGAGAAGGGTTAAGAGCTCCAGCTGACCTCCCAGCAAGGTGTTGAGGGGAGGGAGAGGGTCACCCCCAAAGGGAAGATGAAAGGAGCATAGTTACGCAGTAGCAAAGCATATTGATGTTGGATCTATCCTGTTTTTCTTGGTTTAGAATTTGAATGCTTACTACTCTAGAGAAGGCTAATCCCTGCATTCACTTAATAAAGTAATGCAGATTTGATGCATTATGTACAAGGGTATATAAATGGTACAATGCAGATGTTACAGCAGCTCCATCATCTCCATGAAGCTACATATGGAGGTAGGGCTGTGACTGCCACATCGTCACTCCTGAGAGTGATGTGAACTTCACTCAGTAAGGAGTGAAATCTCAGACTCTGGGAAGTGAGGCCATGGGTGAGGGGTGTGCAGCTGGGAGAAGGTCTTTCTCCAAGCACAGGCAAGGTTTTAGCTTGATTCCTTTAAGAATTTAACAAGACCTGTGGATCCCATTAACATCACTATGTGGACTAGTGATGGTGGAAAACAAACTTCAAGTAAGCTAAAAGAAAAGCAGATTTTGGTCAGCTCTCACATGTTACCACAAGGTGTTGATCATCTCTGAGAAAATTCCCACTTCACCATTACTTGTGAGTGCTCAGCTGCTCCCAGCCAACACTCAGCAGCCCATCAGGTCATGCCTGATGTCCAGTGTAGGTCAAATCAAGACCTAAGCAGTAGGATCTATCCTGTCCTCCCATCAAATGTTTACAGCTCAGCATGCTCCAACAGTGACTCCAAATTTACTGTGTCAAGTTCAGGTATTGACCTGTTGGAGTTACAGTGAAGACTGAGGGCAAACTCAGGTTACCCAAAGGCATTCACTAAATTTTTTTGTCTTTTTCATGGAACTAATTTCAAATTTACTTTGGGGAAGTGGGGGATGGTAACTTCATTTTCAAAACATCTGCAAACATAGTAATATAATTGCAAACACGTAACGGGTGCCAAGCAGGTCTTTATCTGGAGAATAGTGGAAAGTCTGGGGAAGGAGAAGCACAAGGGGTAGGGTGATAAGTATGTGAAGTAATGTAGAAACTGGAGAGATCATTTGGGAATGTCTCCTCCCTTTCCTGAACATATATGCATAAACAATTAGCTGGAAGATGACAAATACAGTACAGATAAAAGGATTCTTATTTATTTATGCTGATAAATCTAGACTGTGAAAATCACTGCTGTAAGATGCAACTGAAGCCCTAAGGTTTATTTGGAACAAATAAAAATATATACTGATGGCAGAAGAACCTATAGTTACAGCAGTAAATATCAAGAAATAGTTTCTTATAGAGAGGGGTTATACTCTTAGAAACTTTGGTCAGACTGCAATTAGTAGGAAAATAAAGGAAAGCTGCCCTGGAGCACGTTATCCCCTTTCCCCAAACCAAGTCATTGCCCTATGGAGAGGCACAGCAGTTCTGAGGAACCTGTGTGCAACCAGGCAAGGTCATGCAGCAGGAGGGGCAATTGCATCAGTGGCTCTAGGCTGTGGGCCAGCTATTGGCATGATAGTCCTCCTGCTTGCCTTCAGAAGGCAGGAGATAAATGCCTTTGACCAGCTGTCCTTCCCCTCACACCTACTGTGCTTTGAACAGTGTGGCTTTGAGTACCACTCATGCTGGAGCCTCTCCCTTCCCTGGAGAGCACAGGTTCACATTGGGGAAGGGACAACATCCCTGAAATAGTGTGTTTTAATACACAATTAAAAAGCTCTTTTTATAAATGTTTTGTGTCACCATTTCTATTATTCTATAAGGACTGAATTAATAGTTATTATATTAATAGTTATATCATCAATTTCAACTTTTAACTGTGGTAACATAACTTTTCCTATCTTATGTTTCAAAAGGTGGCACTGTCCTTTCTCAAATACTGCCTCCTTCCTGTGGACCTACATGAGCTGGCTTTAGGAGATCAAGGGGAGAAAGCTATCTATAGTAGGTTCTTTGGGTTTTTTCATATGAGGACCTGAGCACAGTAGCAAGGGCAGGGAGTGAAGAAAGGCTTGTTTGTAATGGGAGCACTGAAAAAGTTCAACAAGAGTTTGCAAGACCCCTTTGTGTCAGTGCGTTCCCACAGAGAGTCTCACCCAAAAAAGCTGAAATTACAGTCTTCCTCATTTAAAGAAAAAAAAAAAAAAGGGAGAATGACTTGTAATTTTTGAACCAGAAAAGCTATGTTTATCATCCAAAGAACAGTCCCTTGAAGATGTGACTATCATCCAGGGTTAAAGAGCAGGCAGAAGGCCCACAGACAGACAGACTGTTGGCTGCTCAACACCCAGCACCAGGCATCTGTCTCCTCGGGTGAGGGGATGCTCCTGTTATCTATCTGATATATAACAGAGTGTCGTGGCTTTCCGTATCCAAACACATCTTGACACTGGAGATTGCACAGATCCCAGAGCTCTGGAGGGAGGCCAGGGACGTGCACCCACCCCAGAGCAGCTCACTGCCACGGGAGCAGGCAGAGGTGGTGTGGAGAAGCGTTATCAGGGAGCAGTGACATGTCACGGCCGTCTCGAAGGGGCCACGAGGTCAAAGGATTATGACTCAAATCCATTCTTCATAGAAAAATCTTTTCCAAATGCCTGACTGCTATGAAATCACACAGGGAGTGTGCTGTTATCTGTGGGGGTGGTACAGACCTACCTCTGCTTCATGCAGGAAACCAAAAAAAGAAAAATACAGCTGTGCAGAGCATTCCCGTTGCACAGTTACCTTGCCAAGCTGCTTTCCTTCCTTTCCACTCACTGGTGGACAGGTTTACAGAAGTGAGTGGAGATGTGTTTTAGCCCCACATAATAAACTTGCTTGTGCATGTATATTTTAGTTTTGAATTTAACTGTCATTTGCTCTCTTATTCTTTTACAGCAGGGTATGCATTTCTGCAGATATTGATGTCATCCTAATTTCTTACCTGCTCCCCAATGGAATTGGTTTTTGGAGAGATAGGAGAGGAGACACTTTTATGGAAAAGTACTTTTGTCAAGAACTTAACTGAGCTGCATTACAGAAACACAGTTTTGGTCGACAACAACTGTGCAAAGGATAGCAGCACAAACACCAGAATGTCAGCCTGCACCATAAAGGTCTGTAGGGACTGTATTTGGATTGAAATCTATTAATTCTCTTGTAGAAGCTGATACTGATATTACAAAGAAACCTTGGTTGGAATGCTTCACCGCTGTTATTTGAGCATATTGCCGCACTGTGATACAGAAGCGTAATGCAGGCTTCCCTTAGGAGACAGGCTGTTGAAAGACCAGGGTGCTGTGGGACACATATGCCACACACACTCTTTAATTGCATCACCACTGTGCCCAAACCCAGTCACTCCCACAGGGAAGTCCCTATTCTGGGGATCCAACATCCCCCTGTGTAGATGGAGTGAGACCTCACAAGACCTCCCTTCATCTGGCAAAGACCTGAACCTCGAAGGAGGTCTTTTGTACAAGCTCTTTGGAGTGCTCTCTTCAGCCAGCCTCTGAAAGGATGGCTGTTTGAAAGGAGATTAAACCCTCCTCTGTATGTGCAATTTACAGCCAGGCAGACTACATCAGAGAAGTCAAGCTTCATCCACTCCAAGGAGAAAGTTAAAATAGAACTGAGTCTTCTTACTTCAGCTCAGCCTTTTGTTGTGCCCTGCAGGCAGCGTTCACCTGAACATGTATCCTCCAAAGTCAGAGTGTACTTGCCTAAAGTGAAAAATGGCACAGAGAGCCTTATCTTTTAATTCCCATCATTTCTAGAAGAGGTTCTGTTCTCTTTCTATTCAACATAAACTTAGTGGCCATGAGCAGCACCACTAACCATGTAGATACTTGGCACATCTCAGAAGGAAAGCTGAAGAGTGAGTTGCAAAGCTCAGTGCATCACTCAGGTCCTTAAAAGTGGCCATATTTAACAATAGAGGCAAACAATCCCTAGATAAATAACAATACTACTCTAAGATGCTGCCCTTTGCAACCTGCCAGGATCCACCTTCCTTTCTAACAGGGTCAGATGCACAGATAGTGGGAGTTGCACATCCATTTCAACACCAAGAACACCAAGTCAGTGGTACTGGATAGATTTCTGGACTGCACTAGTCTGATGGTTTTGCAGTGAAGCCAGTGAGAGAAGCTCTGCTGAGGGGTGTTTCCTTGTACAAGTGATGAAGGAAACAGCTTGGGGCAATGACACCATAACCCAGTACAGCTGTTTCTGCAGTGATCATTTGTTCACATTCTAGGATGCATTAAAAGAGCAGCTTGGAGCATTTCTGTTGCTGCTGATCCTCTGACTGGGCTGTTGTTAATGCAACACTCACTCAATGAAGTGTTTGGGATGAGGTCCAAAAAAGCACTTAGGTGCCTAAATCCAAGACAGCCATTCACAGCTGCCTAAGAACCTTGGTTCCCCCTCTTGTACGCCCCTTCCCTGAACCTCTTTAACAAACTGGACTTCTGCAATGGGTTGATTCCAGGTGCTGCCATCTTGATTGAGCTCGGCCACCAGAGCCTGCCTCCTGTGTCTCTGCTGTCCAGCACTGCAGATGAGGCAGCTGTGTTTGGGATTACCTGGATGCTCTGTGGCTGTGCCCTGAGCTCTGAATTCAGCAACCACAACTGCTCTTGCACAAACTGTGACTGATGCTGGTCCTCCCCATTGGTACGGGGCGGGGGGGTAGTGCTGACTGACTCTTCACAGCCAGAGATTCATGATGAGCATGGCACAAAGATGACTTCATGCTGATGAGGGAAGAGGCTGCCACTAGCCTGGCTTGAGAATGTTTTCCCCCATGTAGCACTCTCCTTCTCCCACTCCCTAACAGGGGTCCAGAATAGAAACGATGAACATATCATTCACTGAAGATGGATGATCTCTCTTCCAATGCCCTTGCTACTGATGTCCTGTCAAGGAATGTTGATGTCAGATCTGGCATCTGCTGCATGTGTGGAAGCTGCATGGGTCATGGAATGCCAGGCTCAAATCCACTCATACTGCCACCTGTCAATAAATCTATACAAGAACAACTTAAAGGCATTGCTAACAAGGTATAAAATTCCTCCAATAACAAACTTTTTTACTATATTGCAGACCATATCTGTCCATGTGTCTCTTTCCTAATGACAGAGCTCAAAATAGTTACAGAAATCTGGTTATCAAGCTCCAGTGACTTACAGGGAATGAGAGAGAGCACAGCTGCTCTTCCACTACAGCTTATTCACTCTGCTCCTTAAAAAGCAATTACTCCCAAGGAAACTCTTTGGGTAGATGACAGGCTGAAGCACATGTGCTGGGAACTGGTTACTTGGCAGGACAGCACCCCTTCCTGCAGCTTGACCGTGTTTGGGTACTCTGACATAATCTTTCAACCACATTCACAAGTCTTGCCATGAGACCATTAAGCCTTGCCAGGTTTCTCCTCTTGTCTGATAAAGCAGTTAGGGCTCTCTGTGACGGACCCTTGCAATTTTCAAATAGATATCTCAGCTAGGGCTCTGCATGCACAAGCTGTTTTCCTCATTAAGCTCTTCAGTTACTGCAGTTTACCTAAATCCAAGCTGGACTGTAAAAGGCTTAATTGATGTAACATATCCACTCCCAATGTTGTCAGGGAGCCACTATACCCATCTAACAGATGAGCTGAGCTGATAGCCAGTAAATTTGGGATGACAAGCACGGTTTATCATGTTAAACCAGATGCCATCAGCACCCTTCAGTTCTGCAAAATGCTCTAGTTCTTCATAAAGCTATTGCTGAGACTTATAAGGAAAACATGAGATCTGAGCCACTTCCTGCTCCAGCCTGCTGCAGTTGGCACCTCTTCCCACAATCAGGAGGAGAGCCTGATGTGGAGGCATGCTTCTGAAATTATTTCAAAGATGAGATTTGGTGCCTTTTCTGCCTACATGTATCCTCAGCAGGAAAACTGCAGAGCAGCAGAAGAGGGAAGATGAGGGCTACTGTGGGACTGAAAATGAATCTCCTGTAGATCCGTCCATGCATGTGTATTTGACTAGACCCTATCCTCTAGCCATGCTGTGATCCATATCTCAAAGGGACCATGATTTCTTCTCAAATTACTGATGCTGGCAGAGCAGCAAAGCTGGCAAGTGAGTTTTCAGGAATGTCTTTATCCTTCATGATCCATATGAAATAGGTCCAAGTAGTAATATTCCTGTAGAGCCAGATACACAGATTTTGCAAAGGTTGGGAACAGCAAAGCACCCTACTACTAAAACAGTCACAGTGCTCTAGGTTTTGTTCTTATTGTGATAATTATAAGCAGAAGTTTTCTTTTGTTTGGTCAAAGTTTCTGCTGCTTCAAATTTAGAACTGTCAGAGACAGCTGAGCAAGAGGGCTTCATTCAGTGGAGAGCAGTATCTGATCCAGCATGTGCCATCAGTCTGCTTTGGTAAAGTCAGTGGAAAAATGAAGAGGAGAGCTTGCCTGAGGACCTACTCTCCCATCCACTGTAAACACTATTGCAGTTCAGAGTAGCCCAACAATGGTGTCTTGGCTTAAAGAAAAAAATTATTTTTTTGGTTAAGTACAAGCATATCCATCACTGTATACAATGGGAAAAGCTAGAATGGCCTTGTCATATTTAGTATTCAATTAATGCTGACTTACTATAAAGGATACCTTCAACAAGGAAAAATAAAGGACATACTCTCAAAGTACTAGGAACCAGATACAAAAAAGAAGCTGCTCTTAAATGTCTTTTTTGTGCCCAGCCAAACTTCGGGGGGAAAAAAAAAAAAAAAAAGAAAGTGCCATCTGGCAGCATGAACCTGTGTAGGAGGGGAGATTTTGTTCTGATAGCCCATAATTTTCCATGCATGTTTTCAACAGGTAAGTCTCAACAGATACCATCAAGAATACAAGTCTTGGTGCTCCAGAGGCCAAAGGACCCATCATTTCACTTCGTTTGCAATTTAACAGGTTTATCATTTACACTATGGTGTCTCTTTTAAGGGAAATCCCAAAGGAATTAACCAATACTAAATTTCAGGTGCAGGAGGGAAATGTGCAGCAGAGCATATTTATGCAAGCGACAGATATTTATGCTACTGCCTGGGTACACTGCAGAGGATATTGCTGAAAAGGGCAGCTTTTCTGCAAAGTTCTTTTAGATTCCCTCAGCAGGAAACAATTATCTGTAATACGAATTTCCCACAGAATTTTGCAAATCTTTCCCTACAGGGATTTCACCTTTCATTGTTTCCTCTGCACAGCACAGAAAATCTGACTGCAAGGATACAAAATCAGATCTGAGCTATTTTTATTTTTTTTCTGCCTCTGGCAGCTGAAGGGAATAATCTTATTTTTGACTAGAATGAGATGGGCAAACTGGGTAAGGGCTGGTGATCTGCATCCCAAGAGGACCTCCAGAGGTCCCTCCCCACTGTACCCATTTCCTAGTGTGATACCCAAAAGGAGAGGAGTGGAGGATGCAGTGGTGTGATCCCTGCTCTGGATGCATTCATGCCTTGGCAGCAGGAGTCCAAATCCAGGCATGCCAGGGCCCCAGAACATCCATGGGAAGGAGCACCATCATAACCTGTGCCTGTCTGGAGGAACCCCTTGTAACATCTGTTATCACCCCATGTGTCCTCTGAAGACCATGAAATCCCCATGGCAGAGCCCCTGACTTCTCTTTCAGCTGCAGTGTTGTGGTGCTATGAAGAGGATTACAGCCATGGCAAGCAGGAGTCCCATTTTCAGCAATTTGCTGCATTTTTCATCTGTCCTTGTACCCTCTTCCAAGGCAAGCTATCTCACTGCATGGCTTCCTGACAGTGTGGACACAGCCCTGCCTGTACAAGCAGTCCTAGAACAAACCCACAGCTCATGGAGGGGTCTTCCTTCCTCTCCTACACTGGAAACAAACTATGAGCTCAGCATGGGGTGCCCAGACTACATAGTGGGCAGGATGTGCCCAGGGAAAGAGGATGTGTGGGATTTACTGGGAAGGTGGGCAGTCAGAGCAGCACTCTCTCCTCAAGAACTTTGACTATTCAGAGCTGCCATATAGGAAGGTTTCCTTGCATAATCCTCTTTGTTCTACCTCTACAGACACTTTCAGAGGGTGAAAAAAAATCAAGGACTTTAGCTATGTGGTTAGGTTAGGGATGCGGGTAGGATGAGCCCGGGATCACAAGACAGTCCATTTTGCTGTTCCCAGAACCTGGAAGCCCAGCAGCAGTGGAGCCTGGCCCACTGACTGACAGGTACAAGTAACAAGTTAGATGCTTTAGCTGCATTTCCCACTGAGAGGAGGCTTGTGAGGTTGTGCTGTCTGTCCATCTGCATCGGGCAGTGTGTGGCTCTGCTGGCCACTGTCACCCAATCCTGATGGGTGAGGTGTTTCAAGGCCATGAAGTCCCCAGGGGTTTGGGACACACAACAGGCTGGGTCCATCCCCAGCACCAGCTGCCCCTTGCCCAGGCTGCTGGGAGGGCAGTGGGGCTCACAGGGCACTGCTGAGCCAGCGTCAAGAGCCAGACCCTGCCAGAACCTGGCAGGCTCCCAAAAGCCACTCCATCACTGTTTATCCCTGTTCATCCCCACCTGCTTATTTACTCCAGCCTAGATGGCCTGACATTCAGGTAAGCCAAATTTGATTTTCCAGCTGAGGGAGCCCTCAGATCTTTACCATTTCCAAACAGATTTCATCAAGGAAATCACATTGGCCTCTGAAGCCTGATCTGCAATGCCAGCAGCAGAAAGCACTGACTGTGCCCAGCTGCCAGGTAGAGGAAACTCAGACCTTTGTAAAGCTGTGGTTGAGAAACAGAAAGGAGAAGGAGCACAGGAGCATCCCTGGACACTGCACTCGTCCAGAGATCTGACCTGGGGTGCCCCATCAGGGCCTGTGTGTGATCCAGGGTGCTGCTCCCCCCCTGCATGGCAGGCACAGGGGAGTGTTCACCCCTCTCCAAAATGCACCAGAGTGATGTTGGTGTTGAGGTCCTGGGGCCACTCAGATGCAACGATTCAGTAAGGCATAGAGGAAAGACAGGAAGCATGCAGCCTTTGGGGATACAAGAGACAGACAAATAAGATGGAAACCTCCTCCCAAATATAAAGAATATCCTCTGATATTTTTTTAATTGTTATGTACCTGGTACAAGAGATGGATAAATGAAATTCAAATATCTTAAGGTATTTTATTTTTCAAAAATTGTACACTTAAATTACAACTTTTTTAAATACACTGCAAAACACTTGTTCAAAAGCAACATTTTCCTGCAACAACTGACTTAAAAAAAAAACCAAAAAGTGACAAAACTTTAGTTTTGGAAAGAACATTTTTAAGTCACAAAAGTCAGAGTAGCTCTGTTCCTCACCAGAGATGCTTTCAGACCTGCCCAAATCATGTGCACGTGCAGATGGAGCTATGATTTGCTCTTCTTTGAGATGTTTGTTGTTGGCCTTGAAGCTGCAGGAGGGTTGCCTTGCTTCCATGACAGAAGTGAATATAAAGTATGCTGCTATTGTCCAGGAAGTGTGAGTACTACTGTTGAGGCACACAAACTCACCACAGAGATATTTAAAGATATGGAGCAATTCTGCAGGGCTGTTAATATCACATGATATTCATTATTCATCTCTCATCATCCATCTATATGCATGGTGGTTTTCCTTTCTAGAATTCTCTAGTATTTTAATTAAATTAAATTTTTAATTTTATTTAAATTTTTAATTTAAAAAATTTTTAATTAAAAAAAAAACTTTTCCCACTTAAAATCTCAGATGAACAAGGTAAAAATGTAATTTGCAAGATAATCAAGGTCTCCTTTAAGGAAAAGGTAGGATCTGGATAAATTAGACACAACTTGGCAATAGTGAGAATATCTATCAAAAGTTTGTCCTCTTAATTCCAGAGCCCAGGTGATCACAAAGTGTCAGTTGTGTAGAAGCCAGGAGAGCAGCAGTCAAAGGGAATTTTGTTACTGTGAGCTCTGTACACCAGACAGCCCTGCTGAAGAGGGCACAGGGGAGAAATGAGAATAACCACAGTGGCTCTCCCAGGCAGGAAGTGAAGTGAAGCAGTGAGGTATTTCAGGGTGGTAGTGGAGCAGATTGTGATGTTTGCAAACAGATTTGACAACCACTGGAGGAGGGGGCACATGGAGCTATGTCTGCCTGGGAAAGTAGGAGAAGCCAGTGGGCTTCCCTGGGAGCTGGTGAGCCTCTTCAGGATGCAGCTCTCCAAGTGAAGATGCCCCACCTTGCTCTTGTCCTCACTTCACTGAAGTCTGGGAAGGGGGTTGGTGGCACCAGGTCTCAGAACCTTTATAGATATTTTCCATTTTTCAGTCTCTGAGTTAAGTTGTTATTTTAATTTGAACATTTTCCATTCAATTGTACCATAGCCATGATATCCCATGATATGCCACAACATTTGCAAGAATTATCAACAGTCTAAGTCCTTAGTTGACTCAGAGCACTCCTGGTTATTTCTGAGTATCATGGGAGAAGTAGGGATGCTAGCCTTCCTTCACACAATGTCCTTGAGGAGGATGTAATTACTGAATTGGGTTTTCTGCTGAAGACCCTCTGACTGACAGCCTGGGCCAACCCACATTTCTCTCTTTCTTTATAGTCAAAGGTTATCTGCTGGCAGTGCCAACAAAAATAAATCATCTCGTTGCCTTATGCTCCATATAGATAAAAACAGAGTCACCAATGGTCCTGTGTACTTTTACACTAACTTAACACCCACAGCATTCTCTTTTAAAAATCACATTTCAGGATTTTGAAGAGGCTTTTATGTAGTTGAGAAGAATAGAGGGCCAAGGCTCAGTGTGTGCAAATGATGATGTTACAATACAATCTTTGTTTGTTTATATAATGGTTTTTTAAATTACATTTGCATGTATGAATGTAATGTTCTCATTGACTACAGCAATGCAAAAGAGACCACCCACAATTTGGGAGGGTGCTACGTGTTTGTCTCTCTATGAGCAGGCACCATTTAGTTTTTCATCCCCATTCTGTCAATATATCTTCAGTCTGGGCTTAGTGGTTACTTCTAGATGAGTAGGAATCATATACAGATTACAACATTTTCTGTGGTGGCCTCATATACAGTTAAAGATGATTTCAAATTAGAAGTCCTGAAAACCTTTAGAGTTGAGATCTGTACCACTGATCCAAAATTCAGCTTCAGCATTTCCTACTCACTCAGTGTGGGAGTAAATCAAAATTTATTCCTCTGAAGTTAGAGCTTTACATAACTTTCAAGCAAGAATAAGTGAACATACCTCATCTGTCATAAGAGAACCACCTAGCAGGTTAATTCTTCATTACATTCTGGCTTTTCAGTTGCTTTGCAGCAGTTTTGTCATTGTCCCTGTTGCCAGTCCCAGTACAGTAATAAAAAAGTAAGTGTGCAAGCAGCCAAATACAATCCAATTTGTGGAGGAATCACTCCCTCTCAGGTTGCATTGAGATAAAATTACATAATTTGAAGCCACAAAGGGCACAACCCCTGGTTGTATTTCCATCTGAAATGTACGTTCTTCCCCCAGCACTTGCAGTGGAGATGGTTGGACATGTTGTAATTTATGTCAGCACAAACTGGTGGTACCAGGCATGTGTCTGCAGTGCTGAAGGAAAGTATTAGGACCAGCATCGTTGGGCAGCACATGCATGTGATGAGATAATAGGCATCTGGCACTGAGTGCCTACTGGAGCACTGAAAATCCCTTGGCTAGTAGCTTTGTGCAGAAAAACTACCTCTAGCACAGCATATGACTGTATAGTCTTGAATAATAAATTAAAGATTGTGTTGGTCCTTATAAAGCACTGAGCTGTGTAACACTGCCTTCAGATCCCCAGCTTAGCACTTGTGCCTGGGTGCCCCCATGGATGTTCTTGCCTGAATGGGGAGACAGGAACTCTCAGGTGTCTATGGACTTGCTTCTAAATCCCTAACCTTTTCTTTGTTTTGCTTCTTCACATCCCAGTATTTCAGCTGGGCCAAGCAGCTCAGCATCTGCCCTTGGGCTGTTTGTCTCCCACCCAAACCCTGCACATGAAGTGTGCTGCCCACACCAGTCTTCCTTGAGGAGAGCCCACAGTCACACCCCAGACATCACCACCCCAGCCCACATCACTGCCAGCAACCCCCTGTCCAGGATGCTGGCTGTGCTCACCACTTTCTGGGCCTGAACAGATGTGAATGCCACATCTCCCACTTCTGGGACAGGAGAGATGAGTGCCCCTGTTCCAGGTGCAGGTTGTGTGTTGCATCCAACTTCTGTTTAGGATAAGTGCTCTATATACTGTGTTATTAACTCAAGGTTAACATACAATTATTATTATTCCAGAAAAAGGAGATTACAAACACCATTAATATTCACCACCACTGAGAAGCTCAGGAGTAGGTGAACCCCCTGTGGAACATACAGCATGTTCAATTCTGTGATGGGACACTGCCAGCCCAGAATACCTTGGGGTGTGTGCAGGACCAAATTCAACTCTCTCTTGGACTGCCCTACAGCTAAACTGACTTCAGTTTGCTTCCCCATGGCTTTATGTGGTAAATTGGTGGGATATTTGAGCTCCAGTACCAAGAATAGGAATGAGTGTCTGATTCCAGTGCATGATATTCTGCAAATATCTATTTGAGTAGCCAGGTNAAAATTAAAAAAAATAAAAATAGAGGGATGTGGAAAAATCTCTTAATGCCTATAAAAGGATCACTTCAAAACCACAGGATTTTGTATAGGAACCTTTTTCCTTAAATAGTAGAAACAGTCGCCGGGCGCATTCCATCTGTGTAAAAAATGGGGGTTAGAGGAGAGCTGCTGTGTGTAGCAGCAGTTTCCTCTCCCTCCTTCTCTTCCTTTCCTCCCTCTGCCACACGTGTAACATGTCTTAGCCCCAGAAACTGTGCTTGTAGAAAACATGAAAACAGCATACTTTCAATATACATATATTTATACATATAGATATAATCAAACCCATGCACATATATATGTATGTGCTGTGTAGTTAAAGAGGAACTGCATTGTGGGATTTTTCTGCATTCCTCAGAATTCCTGTCTCATTTTCCCACCAAGATGAACAAAGCTTAGCAGTGAATTTTGTTGCGTGTCTAAAACCCCAGTGCAGGCTCCTACTGCAGGCTCACACCTGCAGCCTCTTCCTGCCACCACTGGTCAGAGGCAGAGGAATAAAACCCAGAGTGCTTCAGCAGTGGGCCAAATCCTGCCATGAAAACCCAGTGGCATCACAAGGATTAGATGGGTGGCTAATCAGCACAGCAGGATTTGTGTTAGTCTTTTACTTTGAATGCAAAGTCAAGTCCCCTGGTGGTCACTGTGGGGCAGCTGGGGCTGCAAAGGGACCAGGTCTCCTCAGGGGTGAGTAGTCTGGGAGGGTCACACTGGTGACCCTCTGGTGACTTTGGGTTGCTCTGTGTGTGCTGCTGTGGGAAGAAGCAGGAATGTGGGAATTGGTGTCCCAGGGCATGGAAGCCCAATGCCTCTTGGGACAAGGGCCTTGCCACTGCACTTTCCAGCTCTGGGGTACCAGACCCAGCAGAGAACAGGAAGGGAGAGATTTTTGTGACTTTCAGGTTCGTTGGCCACTTTGAGCAGGTTTGTCCAAGGGTGGGTTGGGGAAATGAGTCAAAAGGTTTCCATCTTCAAACTGTAGATGGGCTCAGTCAAGATTGAAACCTTTTCTGGAGGCTGTTTAGAAACCAGGGTGCTGTTTTTAGTACTTTATAAGAAGAGTCTTGTGTTTCCATTACTATGATGAAAATGTCATACAGACACCAAGGACTCATCCTTCCTCCCCATGCCTTGGTCAGTTCTTACAGATTTCTGGATAACCTGTTCTTAAAAACCTTTAATAACAGAATCTCAACAGTCTCCTGAGACAAAGTATTTCAGTGTTTTACTACACTTACTATTAGGAACATTTCTTAAATCTGTCTTAAATTTTTCTTAAGTCCTTCCCAGCCAGACCTAGTACACATTCCTTCAAAATTTTAGCATGTGGCTGATATCTACAGCAGAGTCAGAGGACAGTTTATTAATTTTTCTTGTTGTTCAGCCCCTTATGTGCTTGGAAGCAATGGGGTTTTTTCCTTTTTAGACATCTCTTTTTCAATCAAACACAGTTTCTTTAGCCTACCTTCCCACGCATACCTGTATAAACCTTTCTTGAAGAATAGCATCTCCATCCATAGAAAAAGTCTTTAGGTGCAGCCTCACACTAGAAAGAGGAGCTGAACTGAGGGAAGGGAGATGTCTTACACACTGCATTTCAATTTATGTACTCCACACTGGTGTTTGGAGTTTTTGTTTACAACATTATAGGTACACAGGCAGCCCATGACCCATCACAACCTGCAGAAACTCAGGGCAGTCAGCCCCAACCTGGCTCAGGGACACTGGGGAGATGTGTCAGGTCATCCCTCCCAAACTGCATCTTTGGGGTTTTCAATCCCTGCCTCTATTTTGTAATTCCTGCAACTGCAGCTGGCATAACACCTGCCATAGCTGCAACAAGCTCTGCTTCATTTTACCATTGCCCAACCTGTCACTGAAAATGTTGGTTAGGTCTGTTGTTAGTTCTGGGATGAAGGGAGACTCTCAGGGTCCCATTCTATGCACTCCCTTAGTTAAACAGGGAAGCATTGACACCTTTCACGTACAGCTTTGAAATGGCTTCACCCTTCCCATAACAGTTTCACTCCAACTCTGCTTGTGCTGCTTGTTCATGAAAGGGCTGACGCTGCCAGAGATGGTAGAAACCAGGAGGAAAGGATGCTGGGGTGAGAGTGCACCCACTTATTCCCACTCCATGTACTAGTCTAGAAAACACATCCTGAACATTTTTTAGTGTGATCTGGCAGCAAACTAGGGTAAATGGCATGCTCTTTTTCCAGTGCTTTGGTCCAAAGTGTGTGTTTCAGAGGCTTAAAAGAACAGCCAGTCAATTAAATGTGATAAACGAGGCCATTTGTCACCAGCATTTTTGCTTTTCTTTTAAAGTATAAAACAAGATAATGAGCAGGCCTTGAAGAAATCCTCTGTGGTGTTGGAAGCCAAGGTCACATGATACATAGAATGGATTTTCTCCCTCTCCCATCATGAGAATGCGATCTGACAATACTCCCCCTCATGACACAGAAATCAAAGACAATGTTAAGCGGAGGGAGGGAGCGGGGAATCACTAATGCTTGAAAAAACAGTGACATGTTGCAATGAATTTAAAAAAAAGAAATGCACTTAGTTATGGGCAAATCTACGGCCACAGCAAACTTCCTGTTGTAGGTGCTGGTCAGTAGGAACACCAACACAGAGACAGCTCCATAGCACCTTCATGTTCCAGCAAAGCCTAATGCAGCAGTTACCAACACATCACCTACTCAGAAAGAAGGCAGTAGAGTATGTATCCAGGGCTGGCAGTGACTGACGGAGAAGATGGTTCAGCCTTTGCACCAGTATGGGGGAAGGGACTGAGCTGAAGTGGACTGTATGAGCTGTGGGGTCCTGCACAGTATGGGAGTCCTGGGGCTTTGAGGCTCCAGGTGGTGGGAGGCTATTGTTCCTCCACTGTCTACAGGTACATACACCACACAGGGACACCCTGTTCAGTGACAGCCATGTAAGCAATGCTGTAGAGGTATGCAGACCATAAGAGCTGTGGCACTTGGGCGGTGTCTGCATCAGTGCAGGTTAGTATTTATGGCTGAAAGCTAGAGATGGATATGGACCCAGAGCTGGGGTGTTTCCAGCTCTCTTTTGAAAAATAGCACCTTTCTTTCTGGCAGGGTCCCAGATTATGTTTCCTTCTGCATGCTCTCTGTTTCTGTCATGTCTAGGAATTAGGAAACATTTACACCAATGTGTGAAACCTCCCTGCACCTATGGGACATGAACATATTGACTGTATTATTGGTGTTTCACACTGGCCTGTGTACCACCGAGTCAGTGTTACTTCTGCAGCCTTTTCCCATCTCCCCTCTGCATCTACCCCTTTGTGCTATCATAGTAAGAAACTATTCTTTTTTGGCATTTTTTAAGACTTGTTTTCGTATTCAGCCATCAGTTTATACTGAATACATTGAGACAGGAGTGCCAGCAAGTATGGTTGGGCACAAACAGGAACAGATATTTAAGGAGCTAAGAACCACTGACAGTTGGTCTCTACAACCTATGTTTTATTTATGTCTGTACTGTGCTGTCTTGGCAGCATTTGATTTAGTCCTGGGATGAAAACCCTGTTTTTTTGCAAACATGGACAGCCTCACACATGCCTCTGACATTAAATAAGTGATACACACAGTGCAAGGAAACATGTATTTTAAGAAAACTACTCAGATACACCAGCAATAGGAGGTGTTGAAGTAACTCAAAAGACTAAAAACTAAAATCTTATTAAAGAAAATGCAGGACAGGAGGAGTCAGTCAGGTACCAAATGAGAAAAAGCCAAACATGCAGTTGAGCCAATGATTCAGCACCAGGTTAACCTCAAGTCTGTGAGTTTTCAGCTGATAGTGAACTTTGTGCCTGGCCCTTGGTGGGGCTCAGTGTGGAGGAGTGACCTCCTCAGCACTCCAGCAACACAACAGCATCAGCCTACAGACACTGTCACTCGTGTGAACACTTCCAGCTCTTGCAGTGGCTGCAACAGTTGGACTCAATGACCTTTTGTGGTCCCTTCCAACTCAGGATGTTCTATATAATTCTGTGATTCACTTTAGTGAGATCTGTGCCTGAGGGATTTTTCAGATGAGATTTCAAACAACATAACTAGATCCTCTGCTGTATTAAACTGCTAGTAAGAGCAGTCTGTCTGTCCCTACCCCCAGATGGAAGCAGGCTCAGCCTCAGTCCATGAGTTACCCTGGCTGAGGATTGCTGAAAGGGTAGGATAATCCTGCCGAAGCCCTTGGTGGGCTGCCCGTTTCCTCTCCTTCCAACTCGCTTGCTTCCAAAACAAATTCCTGTTGCAAAGACTAGGGTCCTTTCAACTCTGCATTCCTGCCTGTAACAGGATCCCTTTGAAAAGGAGATGAACTGGTACAATTCAGTGAACTTGAAAAGGAGAAAGATCCCAAATCATAGTTGGAAATGATTGGTAAAAAATATTTCACAAAGCAACACATTTCTGAATGTTTCCAAAGCAGTTAGCTGTGCAATGGTCTATTTTCAAACTCATGGAGGCTTACCACAGGAAGATAATGGAAGTATGGGAGTCGATGCAAACACTATTCCCTTTCTCATACCCAAAGCCCATGGGATGGCTGCCTGAAACAAGAGGTGGTTGTGTGAAGGGGCTGCCACAATCCCTTTCACCAACAGGGTGAGATCCACTCCTGCAGTCTCTAGCTGTGGCTCAAGGAATGAATGCTTGATTTTTTTCTGCAGAAGAAAGTTGCTAGCATTCACTTCGTTTGTTTGGTTTAAGAGAGGAGGATGTGGGGAAGGAGGGGGAGGGTCTGACTCCCACAAGTTCAAATTTATAGCTTCAAGAAGATAGTTTCTTTGTGAACACTTTCCATGGTTTTCTTCCTCCTATTATCTCAACAGAAGGTTGGGCATCTTTAAAACTGCATCAGCCTCCCTTAGGGAGGGTTGTTTTCATATCCCTTCTCAACCTGATTTGGAGCAGGGACATCAAAGGCAGAAAAAATCTGGTCGCCTGTTAACTTGGATCCATTTGGAGCTGGTCTGGGCAGTTTGAGCTTGCCATGATATTCCCAGTCTTTCGAAATATTTACTTATCTGACTGACAAGAGAGCTATTTCATAAGTTATGATGTCTCTAGTTTTGTGTAAACAATTTACAGTGCCGTGATTGATGCTGGGTGCTGCTTGGAGAGAGGCAAGACTGATTGTATATACTGGGCTTGGTTTTGAAGAGTTCAGACCCAGGACTGGGCAGCGTTCTACCTAATAAATAACGACGGTGCTGTTTCAGTGCTCACAAAGATGCACAAATATGGCTGAATTAAATCAATGTTTCTTTGAGCAGACCTTGTCCATGCAAACATCTGAGACCTCCACAGTAGTGCCTGGTACATTGGGCACAGTTCCTGATTCTGCTTTTGACCTATGCTTAGAATGTCCACAACTCTCCAGAACTTACTGGGCAGAAGGAAACATCTGGTTTTGTGGGTAAGACAAACTGCACACATGTGGGGCATCATACTTCAAGCTTCTTCTCCAAATCTAGGAGGGTGGATATTGGAAAGTGAGTATCACCATGTGCAGGAGACAGCTCCAGTCCTTGCAAGAGTGCACTGAAAGGAATGAGCTTTCTTCTGCTGGCAAAGCTCTACGTCATGGCACATGGGTGGGTATGGGTCTCTTGTCACAGTTTCAGGTCATGCTGCATGGGTGGTTTCCTCAGTCCTTCATTTTTCAGTACCTTACTGCATGTCTCCAAGGATTTCCAGGACAAGATGGGACTTCCGCTGCAGTTCTTTGGGTCACACCACTGAAATCCCTCTTCTGGATGAATACCTTCCATTATAGCTGTGTATGATCATGAGAAAAGCCTAATCCTTGGTGAAAGAGGTACTTCCACCTCCAGTGGAACAACACAGCAGTATGGTTGCCATGGCTGATGGATGCATGCGGCCCAGATGGTGAGAAATAGCTGTAGAAAAGCACAAGCCCCCATGAGGCACCAGAGCAGAAAAGAGAGAGTGTGGACTAATATCAAACTGAGAGGGAATCAGAGTTTTTCATTTGGATCAAATTGCAAAGAAGTTGTTTCAGTTCTGAGCCACTGAAATGTTTTGCTTCTGGAATTGTGACCTGGACATGCCTGAAACAACAGCTGAAGCACTATGCAGTTCCCTCAAATTTTTGGCAATCTGACTTTCTGACCTGACTGTGGACAAAGGTATGACTGTCAGAAGTTCCCATGCAATGAATCACCAGACTCAGTGGCTGTGCAAGAACTACCACTGAAAGGCAGATGTTTGGATGGAGAGGAAGAAAGACCCATTTCTTGCTA
The DNA here is from genome assembly GCA_013399695.1 of Formicarius rufipectus. Classification (NCBI taxonomy): domain Eukaryota; kingdom Metazoa; phylum Chordata; class Aves; order Passeriformes; family Formicariidae; genus Formicarius; species Formicarius rufipectus. The sequence continues at coordinate 1,253,668 of VXAU01003751.1, read as the reverse complement.
CCAAATAGCTGTTCAGATTGACTGGTACAAACAAGAAATTCTAAAAAGCCCTCCAACTTTATTCTGTTAATCCTATTTCAGACACATTCACTCCAGACACTGTGAGTAAAGAATGGGGAGAAATTAAAAGGAGAGAATTGACCCTAACACTGACACAAGATGGCTGGTTGGATATAGTGCAAATTGGATAAAGGCTCTACATACCCATGCAGAGGAAAATGTGCTTTCTCTGAACAGAGCAAAGTAGTGAACTATTGATTTGAAATTATTTAACTGCTATACTTCATCTGTGTTGCTGATGGTGGCCTTGTCTAATGAAGAGAAAAGTACAAGGAAGTCTTTCCAGTTCAGACTGGAAAAAGGAGAATTATGTGAGGCAGATGTTCCATGCACCATGGGAGGAAAGTAATACTCAAAGTCCTCCTGATGTTCAAAACTGTTTCTGCAATCATTTCAGCCACCAGAAAAGGCTGATTATCTCCAAGCTTCACTAGTAGTGTTCACTCTCAAAAGGCTGTATCTTTTAATTTTTTCTGTTGAAATCTGCACTCAGAACAAGAAAGATCTCAAGCAAAATGCAGCCTGCCTCTTCCTCCCAAGGGACCAGCCAAAGAGTGCTGCACTTAGCAAATCAAGTGAAGGTTTCAGGGGGACCTAAGGGACAGCAGGCTGATGGCATCACCCTTTGGTCTCCTTGGAGATATGCCTTGATATAATTATTAATTAAGAACAGGGACAAGAATAAAAATTATTCAGAGAAGCTTTGGTACTTCTCCCCAGTTTAGCTCCTTTGATTAAACCCACACAAAGCCTTGAGTGAGGAGATGAGCTTCAATTATATCCAAGGAGCAGCATAATGAATTATCTTTGCACTTATTTTAGCTGGTGAGTAATCCAAGTTTTACCCAAACCCATGTTGACTATGAAGATTTGTCCAATAACTGATGAATCAAGATTCTGGAAAAATGTGGAATTAGAAATGCTGAAGAAAGACTGTAGCTCTCCACCACTTCTTTTTAAACATTGATAATCTAGGGCAAACTTTTTAACATAACATTAATACAACCAGCACTTCAGTGAAAGTCCACTTTTAGGTAAAATTAAATACAAACAAATGTCCTGCTAAGTGAAGAGCTTGAATTCTATCTTTTATGTACAATATAAAAATATTGTTATTTTAGATGGTGAGTCCTTCTTTGCTTTGCAGACTCCAGCCAAACAATACAGAGTGTGTTGTACGTTTTATGTGTCTTTAGGGTATTTTGCTCAGAAAATTCCCAGAACTGCAGGTTATGAAGTTATAATTTAAATATTATTGAAAGGTATCAGCAACCTCAGCTTTCCCCCACCTCCCCAGCTGTTGCAAACCACGGAGGGTTGGCATCACTGTGTTTCCAGCCTCAGTTGTTGTGTGTGGGTACCAGTAGGAAGAGATGGCTCTCAGAGCATCTGAAAAGGAGTATCTGTGTTTGAAAGGAGCCTGTTCCTGGAAGTTACAGGGTTGTTGAGTTTCTGGGACAGAAACAATATGACTGCTGAAACTCTGCCCTACCTGGGATCTGCTGGCATGATTTGAGGGCTGAGTTTCTAAGTCCTGTGAAGCAGGCATTGGTTTTCCGAGCTGCAGGATCTGCAGCCCTGGCAGAAGGAGGTGCTGGCACACAGCACAGTGGGCAGGCAGAAGAAGCAGTTCAAATAAATTTTAACAAAAAGCATTTGGGGTCAATCTTGTAAAGAAATTTATAAAGAGCTCAAGGGATGTTATTGTTTAAATAAATATTTAAGGGAGATTCCTCTCAATTTAAACAACAGAGAGCTGTAGCATGTGAAAAGCAGCAGCATTTGATTACACATATGCAAGAAATGCACAATCCATTATGAGCAAAGGCGTTGGAGGAGAAGAACACAGTTTCCTTTGATTCTCTTTTTCTGAGATAGGTTATTGACAACACCAATCCTGCCTAGTGCCAGTGCCCAGACCCTAGCAGTCCCAGCAGTGGATGTGCTGTGTAAGAAAGCCATTCTGCAAGCCTCATTGGCATTTACCTGATGAGATGGCTGAGGATGGAAGTGTAGGGTTTAGCTCCGCAGCTTGCTGCAACTCAACATGCAGCAGCAGAACTTTGTGCCCAAGGAGGAAGGAAAAAGGTGGGTATGGCTGACAATGCATGACCCATCACGTGTTGGACAGTCTTTGATGGACACACAATTTTGATGCTAAAGGGCTGCACATTGCAACATGGGTTCACTTTAAAATCCTGATTGATTTGATTGAGGCTCAGGGGTGGCAACTGGGGTTAGTTTATTGTGTGTGGTGGCTACAGAGCTGGAGTCACCTTGTGATGTGTACTTTGGCACAGCCAAAGCTCAATGTCATGGACTGTCAGAGGTTGGATACAAGGACGTGCTTCCTGTCCTCCAGGTAGACAATGCCAAGGGCATGAACAGGCATCTTGTAGTGAAGAAAAGAAGAGAAAACAAAAGAAATTCACTGCTGAGGGGCAAGACATCTAAATAAAAGTGAAAACGTGCTAAAATACTATAAGCAGTTAAAAACCCTCAGTGAGTTTGAGGTTATTAAGAAGCTCTGTGTGTCATAAGTCTCCTACACAGACTTGGATGATGGAATTCACAAGGGTGTTATAAATGAATTGATAAAAAGGGACTTAGGGGAACTAACAACACTTGTCTCAGTGTTGAAAATCTGAATTTATGTCTGAGTAGGTGTTTCCCAAATAGTTTTCACCAGTGTAAAAACCTGAAATGTTCATCTTCCTCATGCTGTACTAGTCTTTTTTTTTTTTTTTAAAAAAAAAAAAAAAGGTAAAGCTTTTCCCTTATCAGAAATGAGGGTTTTTTTCCCCTGATATGGCTGCATACTCACTTCCCTTCTGCATTTGAGTTGAAAGACAATAGAGCACCAAATACATCACTTTTCCAAAATGTCCCTGAAATTGGAGAATTCTGTAAATTTACAGAATTCTATAAATTCTGTAAATTCTGTAAAGGGCATGCAGCCCAGGTGACACATATTTCATGGATGCATCCAAAGACATGGCAGATCGCCTGCATGAAGTTAGACATGATTTATATAGGAGAGCACTGTTTGGGTTACCAACATGGTCACTACAAGGGTACTCAGACAGGTCTGTGTATTAGTAGAAGACACCCATTCATAAACCAACTTCACTGCTGTTTCACTCTAACCCCCATGATGGACAGTACGATAACATGAAGACATTTAAAACCATGAGCAGCTGCAAGACCTTCTCTCAGGTCTGAGATCGACCTGATTCTCTCCAGCCACGGGATCTGCAGACCTCAGTGTTACTTTACTACCACATTTAGAAACCAAAGACTCTTGCATATCTGTGGAAACATGGGGGTCCGCAAAGTAGGTAAAAACTGATAAATTGGAATAAAAACCATTCATTTCTGAGACAAAGAAGTTTGAGATTACAAATATTTGAAAACAAGTGAGAAATAGGATTACACAAAAGCCCCATTTTGTTCACTGAGGAACTGCAGAATTAATTACATGTACTTCAAGTTCCAGCAAAGTCTAAGTCCCCAGGCACAGTGTTGTGATTGTTGAAGCAGTCATGTCACACATACTGGTTTAATTCAGACCAAAATTATAGGAAGAGCATGGGCCAGAGCCAGTAGCTAGGTGGGAATCGAGGTGAGATTCTCTAAGTGAGGTCTGAGCCTGAAGGAGATCAAGCAATTTATCAAGCAATGAAGGTCTTGGGTTAGCACTTGTGAGGCGACCTGACTCCTTCCCTGGGCTGTGTGCAGTGCAAAGGAGCTGGCTGGAGCATCCAGGATGCAGATGAGGAGGATGTAGCTCTTTGAGATCTGTGTGAGAAACTTTACACGCAGACCTGACTGCTCCATTCATGATGTTGCTCCCCACTTGTAATTATCTCATCAAAGTGGTAACAGCAACATCCTCGTGGATTTATTTCTTTTGTGATGACTTCCCATAAGGACATCCCCAGTAAGTATCTCTGGCCCTTTGACTGTCAGCCTCCTGCCCACTCATCTGCATTCCTCCAGCATCAAAAGTTATGGTTGCCCATTTTCTTTCCTTGACAAAGACAAGGCTGTTGGTGTGCAGCAAGCATTGGCCAGTACTGTCTCACAGCTTCTTAGAACTCCCTCCTGTCTCAGTAGCTCTCTGTAGGCAGTTCTGGTCTTCTCACATAGTCAGCTCTTGTTCTTCTGGTCTCTGTTTCTATACTGTCTTGCAGAGGTGAGTCCTGGTTTGCACACAGGGCTCCCAGGAGCTGATGAAGATGATGAAACTTCACTGTCTGTCTCTGTGAAAGGAGAGGTTGTCTAGGATGCTCCACAGTCTATAGTCATAAAAGAAGTGAAGGAAACCACCTTTCCCTGCCACTCCAGCAGGAGCAGAAATAAGCAGACTGCAGATCCTTACCTTCCAATGTGGAAATTACGTCAAGTGGCACAATGAACACTGAGATTTCACCATCTGTCTCCAAATGTTGCATATGCATTGCATGCAAAAATAGGCTGTAAGAGTACTGTTATGACTGAAAAATCCATGAGGGAAGAGATGCCAGAATTAGGCCTCCTCTGTGCTAAGTGTTATGATATGCTTATTAATTAGATGATCACACAGTATTTGCCAGAGGTCTCAACTTTATCCCATGGTACAGGATGGACTGTCTTCACTGCAATGTTATATGGAATTTTTTTTCCCCTTGGAGTTCAGTGTTGTCCTAGACATTATTTTCTTCCCAAGTCCTCCTCTTAATATGAATTACTGACTTTCCCAACAGTAGGAATTACAATGGCACGCCTCCCTATAGCATCTGGATGCTCTGGTACCTCCACCAAGGTGTTTTTTGTAACCACTTGAACAAAATGGAAACAGAGACAAGCATATAAGCAACCAGCTTGATTGCACCAGACACCAGTTTGTTAGGGCTCTGTCTTTGTTGCTCATCCGAGCTACTCCCCACCACAGTGATGGACCTTCCCTGCAGCAAGACCCATGTCCACATCCACCTTTGCAAGCTTCTTGGGCCCGGGAGGCCAGCACTTCAAGGTAATGAGCTGAGACCAAGGGGTGACCAACAGATACAGCTGGGGCTATGCAAGGGTATTGACCATCAGGCACGCTGGACACGCTCGAGGCAGAGCTTCCATCAACTCCCATCCCAGCAGTGGACATTCTGTAGCAGAATCTTGTGTGCAGACAGTGGGGCACACCCTGTAGCTACTGATTACAAACTGGGGAAAGCCTCAGCAAGGCCTGGCACAGAAGACCCTGCAAGGAGAGCAGGACTGAAGCCAATTCTGAGAGGTAGCACTCATATTCCCAAAAAGAGACCATGGATTGGGGTAGCTCAGGTTTCACATCAGGCTCTGGCATATCCAGGCTCTGCCTGTGGCTCACACATTGACACACATCTTTCTGCCCTGCTCCCAAGCCCCCTGACTACTCACTTGTACCGTGTACTCCCCATCCTAGTCCCATGCAATCTTTCATCTTTAGCATCCCAGTACCAGACATTTGCTTGGCCCAGTGTCCCCACGGTCCCTGTCTGTCTCCTGGCTGTGCCAGGAAAGAATACAAGTATATTGTTCCCTGCCTGCCTTCGCATTGGCCAACACCTCTGCCTTGTGCAGAAATACATCTTCTTCCTGCTTCTAGAGCTGGGGATGATTCTTGAGCTGCAGAGAGAGGTTTCAGGTAGTCTGGTTCCTGCAGAGCTGTGGGGAACCAGCAGGATCTGCAGAAACTTGGTGGCACTGATTGTTTGCACAGGAGCATTGGGGTCGCCACTGTGAACTGCTGGGATGCTGGGCTGAGCTCGCTCATGTGAGAAGGAATCTCAGTGGATTTTGGCTATTCAGCCCTAGCCTGTCCCTAATAAGCTGCTATTTTTTCCCTTCAAAGGCTATCACTAAGCCAAATTGGAGGAGATTTGCAAAGTAAAAAAAAAAAAAAAAATCACATTCCTAACACAACACTGCCAAATTTCAGATCTCAACTCCAAAGAGCAGAGGGATAAGAACTATCCAGGGTAAGGATCACCAGTTTCTCCTCTCCTGTTTCTTCCTTTCCTTTTTTTTAAGTTGGACAACAATTCCTTTTTCCCTGTGCTTATTCTTGGAATGGACAAAACTGGCTGCACAGTTTTGGCTGAAATTTTCCAGAAAAGAACTTTGCCCAAGGCAGACAATCAAATTGGAAGAACTCAGTCTAAATTGTTCAAGTCTGACAAAGTTATGAAGTAGCAGCAAAGGCGGTCCTATAGCAGGACAGATATGAGTAACCTTTAACACAGGAGCCACGTGCAATCCCACCACTGACGCATTAGAGTTATAATAGCTGATGATGCTGTTCCATTCAGGTGCATCTGATCACGATTCAGATATGTCACCAGTAAAATAGTGTTAAACTCAGTCATCCCACTGAGACTTCCCACACCCCTTCCTACTCAAACTGCCTTCCCATGCAACAACTGGTCGTACAAAAACCCACAGTTCCCTCACTTCCAGTATTTGCGAGCAGTATATGTGAGCTTCAGCTTCTTGGATAGAGGCATCTGATGCTAAAATGGGATTGCTCTCTGAACTAATGTATTCAAAATTAATAAAAGAAATAAAGCAACACACTCCTCTGGCATGTTCCCATGCGTATTTTCCATAAAAGTTAATTTTTCCACAAGAACAAGTTGTGAGTTTGTGGGGGTTTTGCACTGAATCTTGATATGGAGCTTAGAATTCTTGGCACTGCTTGGGACGTTAAAATGACATCAGCTCCACTTTCTATGTTGGAATTTTATAGTTCCTGCCTGATCACATTTCTTTGTTCTCCACATATTCTCTCCCCTCGAATCTGCCTCTGTGCCATGGCATGCTTTTACAGGAGTATCGGGAAAAGCAGAGTGTTTGTATTCCTTATAGTCCTGCTTGTCCCTCCTCGTGCTGGGCACCCAAGTGATAAAGCTGCATTTCTCCTGTCAGGACAAAGCAGCACTGTTGGCTCAAGGCATGAGAGCACCTTTGCCAGCTGAAAGGCTTCCCCCTCAGTGTGACAGCTCTGTGCTGTGAGGGACCTGGCATGCTAAACAGGGTCCTGCTCTTGTCTCTGGCTGAACAGAGGAGCGGAGTGCCTGCTGCCAGGGTGACATGGTTGTGGGACAGCAGTGAGGGGGCAGTGATTGCAGAGAGGGCAATGTGAAACCATTCTGTTTCACTCAGGGAAGGGTAAAGGGAGTGAAAAGTAGGGGAAGAGGAAAGGGAGCATCTGAGTGGGAAACAAGGTTGTCTCCAGCTCTGGAGAGGCAGCATTTTTTCAGTGCTTCAGTTCTCTCCCCACCACCATACCCACACTGCCCATGCCTTGGGACAGGGAGAGTTAGCATTTTTTTAAATTAACCAAAAATCTCAGCTAACGCTGTTTCCATATCACCCAGCAGCGAACCCGGTTGTTTGAACACCATGATGCAGGAGGACTAATTTGGTACTCAGGATCCCCTCTGAATCACAGCACAGGGCTGGGAGAGTTAACAGCCTCTGGCACTGGGAGTACAGTTCCATGGGCATTAGCACAGACATCATGCTTGTTTCCTGGATTTCAAATAAAATAAAGATTCAAGGAAAAAATTGTGCTTTTCTACATCCCCTGTGACTTGGAAAGCAATAAGAGCAAATGAAGGCAGTTAATTATCTGGCACACTGCATCCAAACATTTCTGAAAGCAAGGTTCTGCCGTTACTGTACGAGTCATGCTGGAGCGTTAGCATCCACTCTGCAAACAGACTCAGTGCCATCCTCCAGCACAGCCTCAGCCTCCCAAATGGGATTAGAGCAGCTGGACAAACCCAGGAGGGACTATACCTGACAGTTAACAAAATGCCAGTTTTGTTTTAGTTTGGCTTGATCTCAGTAGTACTTGGGTTTGCTATTTCTACATTGCCTGCATGCTCAGCCTCTCCAATGTGTGAGGGAGAATCACACTGCTCCTTGCTTGTCAGTACAGTATTTATCATTTCATCATTTCACTTTTGTATGAAAATAGCCAGACCAGACTAACAGTTAAAGGTTGTGAAGCCATTTGCCAAACACTTCTTGCTCTGTAATAGGAACATTTTTACAACTGCATTTGCAACAGGGTTTTTGCAATCACATTTATAAGCTCCTTTACAGGCACATGCAACCGTACACAGAATGCAGAAAACCTTTACCTTGCTTGCCCAGAGGAGAGAGCCTGGTTTCCTTTCATGGATCAGAAGTAGGATGAAAAACAAACCCGAGAAAGACCCTTGAACAGACTCATCTGCTGAGAGTTGTTTAAATCCCAAGCCTGCTCCTGCTAGCAGCTCTAAGTTTGTGCTCTGAATAGAGGCTGTGTTATTTTAACCACAGGATTTCTAGTCATGGGGGAGGAGAGATGGATTAGGTACGTTTGCAATCTAATGCTTCACATTTACCTCAACTGAAATGAACTACTTTTAGCCTGATGTAAATAAGTACTGCTAAGATATAAATTTCAAGAGCCCACTAACCAATTATGCTTAAACTAACATGCTAAATAACAGTGGAAAATTCCAGAGGAATAAGATAACATACTTTTGTGTTCTTTCCTAAATAAAAGGCATGTGTGGAATTTCATGCTAGATACTATGACAAGTGAGGGGCAGCAAATGGACTGCACAAACTAACCTGTGCAAGGTGCTGTACCTCGTAAAACAATATTCCTAACACCTGTTAGCCTGGATTTCATCAGGCATGCCAGCAGTATGGGTTTTCATGGCTTGTAAAAAGTACAGATATGAGAGATTTTAATCTAATATTTCAAAGGAGCAAATAAAGCTCTCTAAGTTAATAATGGAAGATTTTAAAAGGTTATGGGGTCTGTAGTTCTGCAGGAGCACAAGCATTAGTCCACTGAACAAGTGCCACCTCAATGGTGATACAAGCCAGATACCCTCCCTGCAGCTCGTGGATTGATATGGACAGTGTTAAATATAGGCAAAATACTGTGCCTCGGACACTAGTTTGTGGTTTTTTTGTTTAATCCAGCTCAAACTCTGCCTTCCTTTCCTAGTTTATGACACTTCAGTGCCACAGCTGAGGTGGTAACAAAGCACACTTACAGCCCAGGTTTTCACAGCCACCTTGCTGCAAATGGGAAAGAGATCTCTTCACTTTCTGAGAGGTATGATTTGTAAATAAAAAGCCTTCTTAAACTTTGGGCTGAACTGAGAAAAAAAAAATTGAATGCAGAGCACTAGAGGCTAGTGGACTCATTCCAATTTGTCGTTGATAGCAGAGGCTTCAGGAACACAAGTTTAATTCCATTTTGGATAAAACCTGGCTCTATAAATAACATTATCTTACACTTACATAACACTCTTCATCCCAAAGCGCTCCGGAGTGCTTTGCAGATGTAATCATCCTTTCTGAAAAACGCGGGCAGAGCTCCCGCCCTGGCGGGGAGGATCGGGAGCTGCGCTGGGCGGAGGGAAGGCAGCAGAGCATCCCGGCGCAGTTTGGTTGGCTCCTGTTCCTTGGCATCACAGCCATTGCCTTGCTCTTGGGGTGCTGGCTAGGGGCATGGGGAATCACATCGTTTGGTCAAGTGTGGCTTAAGTCAGGTATGGCTGAGAGAGCTCACTCTGATGTGCAGGTCTGGTGTCTTTAACAACCAACAGCGGTTCAGTGCCTGTTACCTAGTTCAGCCTGCAGGTTACCTCTTCAAGTGGACTGGGATATCTCCGGAGATGTCAGCCTGCTTCCCAGAGCTCAGACTGAGCTCTCTGAGCTCCCTGCGGTGTTTGGCTCAGCCTGGTTCGCCTGAGTTTGAGGTTTTGTGGGGCAGGCAGTTGGTAATCTGTTGTGGTTTAGCCCCAGCCCATAAGTAAGTACCAAGCAGCTGCTCACTCCCTCCCACCAGCCTCCCCAGTGGGATGGGAAGGAGATTCGGAAAAAGCAAAACCTCTAGGTTTAGGTAAGACCAGTTGAATGATTGAAATAAAGCTAACAATAACAACAACAAGAAGGACGATGATTATGGTGATAATAATAATAATAATTGAAAATGCACAAAGCAATTGCTCACTGCCTATTGACCAGTGCCCAGCAGGTTTGTGAGCAGCCTGGCCCCTGCCAGCCAACTCTCTGCAGTTTAAATATGGAGCATGGCATTCTAGGGTATGGAACATCCCTTTGGCCAGTTCAGGTCAGCTGTCCCAGCTGTGGTTCCTCCCAGCTTCTTGTGCATAAGAAATGAAAAAGTCCTTAACTTAGCATAAGCACTGCTCAGCAACAATTGTAACATCAGTGTGTTATCAGTATTGTTCTCATACTTAATCAAAAACACAGCACTGTACCAGTTACTAGGAAGAAAATTATCCCAGCTGAAACCAGGACAGACCCCGGGCATCTGTGCTACAGGCAGGGGTGTGCACCTGAGCTAGAAGGAGTGTCCCCAAACTTCCCATTAACATACCTCAGGCTCACCAAACATCTTCTCCTTCCACAAGTTGAGCAGCTCGCTCCACCCGAGTGGGCTTTCCATGGCTTTGCTGTAAATTGCTGTAACATCAATTCCACTGGTATTTTCCAGCTACAGGCTCTACCTCACCCTTGCATGGGACCCCACAAGGAAAGCAGGCATAAGAAATGCTCCCAGGACAGGTACAGGTGTTGCTATAGTCCTTCTGGGGGGAGCTCCAGTTGGAAGAACCCAGGTCTGTCAGTTTGGAGATACTGGTATCTGCACCAGACCTATGCACCAACACTGCCAGAGAAGACTTCTCTTGAGCTCCCTGCTGCACCTGGATGAGGGATCTTTGCATGCACAAAGGAAGTTTCTGTGCTGCAGATGGGTATATTTTTCATTTTTGCTTAGCTGGTTCAATAGGAAACAGCAGGAGGAAGAGAGGCCAGCAGATGTTGCTCTGTAGGTTGACCTGAAAAAAGTCCGTTTTTCCAGCGAAACCAAAAACAAAAAAGTGGGAGGGGGGAAAGTAAAAATAATTTTGCATTAAGGGAAAGCTTTTGATCCTAATGCATGGTTTGGTTTTTCTAGCTTATCTCTTAGGTCAGACTGCACTCAATTTACAAAGAAACAGCACTTTAAAAACAAACATAAAGGAAATTTAGAGTTTTGTTTTTAAAATGTCAAGGCAAGACATTTCAGCATTCCACATTGCTCCTGTCTCTTTGGGATGTGGAGAAAAGTGCTAACACAGGGATGGGTTTAGTATTAATTTCCTTTCTCCTCCTAGACAAGTCAACAAACTGGACTCAAATTTACCAACAGTACCTTCAAGTTTGCATTATTTAGGGAGAAAAAATTGTCTGAAACCCTTGCCAGAGTTATGATCTGACACAGCATCCAGCATTTGGAAGTTGAACACCTGCTTGTTGATGAAGTTATTTTTCTCTTGTGCCATGAGGCATTTCAGACCTGCTTCCTGCCTGATGTGTCCTGCTGTAGTACAGACCATTAACATGCCCACTGCCTCCAAAACAGTCAACTCCACATAGTTTCCTAGAGCTCTCTTCCTCTTCACCCAACCCTAACATTATGCTTCTCAGCTGAAATGGTCGTTTTCCAAGTGTAAACAGCAACAAATTATTCCTGACCTGTGAGAGGAAGGTCCTGTTTCAGCACCTTCTGTGTGATACTGGATATTTTTGCACTGTAATCACATCAGTTGAGGTCTGTAAGCTGCAGTGCTCACCTTCCCCCCATTAAAGCCTGCAGAACAAAACACAGCCCCTGCTAGAACCATTTAGGGATTCAGTTTTGCTCTTCAGTCAGTGTTTGCATGAATTGGGCAACAAATTAAAGGAAATGTGAAACACAATGAATTGTACAATGAAGTACAATTTTGCAGTATCCAGAACTCCTACACTGGCCACTCATTCTGAGATAACGGGATAAAGAATTCATAATAAACATTGTAGAAGGGAAATTACATATTAAAGAAACTTGAATAGTTGACCATCTATCTTGCAAGTTTTCATCCTTTTTTAATAAACTGAACTGAAAACAAGAAATAAGACGTTTCTCTTTCTTTTGAATTAGGGAACTGCTTCTTGGACTGATAATGCCAATCCACATAAAATTGTGATAGTTGTGAAAAATTTAAAAAAACCAAAACAAAACAAAAAACCTCTGGATTTAAGGTCATGCATCTGAATTATTTTGCCTCTAGATTGCAGTACTTCTCTTTACTTCTAAAATTACATCAATCACAACTGTCAGTGAACATAAACCACCAAATTACGGGACAAGCTAAAACCGAACACGTTTACAGATAAATGCAGATTAATCCAGGGAATTTCACCAAAGAGCTTCCCCTGAAATGACGTCTGTTACAAGCCCAAGGGAAAACAGGTGGGTGCCCAGTTTGGGGTATCCAGGCCCTGTAGGCTGACACCAGAGGGGCTCTGGCAGCCATGGACCCTACGTGGACATAGTTTCCCCTTTTCAAACCCAGCAGGTCATACCCCTACCATAAGGAAGTTGCACCCAACCCATTAAGTAGAATCTCCCAGTTAATGACATTCAGACTCTGACCCTCTTTCAGGGTTGTGTGGGAGACAGTCTGATGCAGTCAGTCCTAGGAACCTGCAGGGAGGAGGCATGTTCAGGGTACCCCCCAGCCTTGCCCCAGGAGATCCACGTCTGCTAAGGAAGTGTAGGAACTTGTTGGTGTGAGCTGAGCCCCACAGCCAGGCCCTGCAGGCTATGCCACTGCTGTGGCAGGATGAGCTACTTCAAATCAATCTTCTTCTGTAACAAGTACTTGAGGAGGAAGGTTTAAGTTTCACATCTTGCCCGTGCTCCAACAATCAACTCAATTTCACAGGGCAGAAACCTCTGAAGTTGTGCTGAGTGTGAGTACTAGGGAAAAACTACTGTAAATCATAAACTACCTGTAGTGCTACAGGCTCTGCTTACCCTGCAGTGCTGCATTACAGGCAACTGCAGGACTCTGCAGGGGAGCAAAGGATTAAATGGCTCTAAGACAAACCCACCACTGGCCAGTGATGGTGGGTAGCATCTCTGGGATACTTAAGAAGGGGGGAAACTGCTTGGAATAACAGCAGAAGAGAGAGGAGTGAGAACGTGTGAGAGAATCAACTCTGCAGACACCAAGGGTAGTGAAGAAAGAAGAGGAAGGAGGTGCTGCAAGCGCTAGAGCAGATTGTCCTGCAGCCTGTGGTGAAGACCATGAAGAGGCAGCTGTGCTCCTGCAGCTCCACAGCGGAGCAAATATCCACCTGCAGCCCATGGAGAATCCCACACTGGGATCCAGCAGCAAAATGGCAGGATGAAGTCTCTGGTTTAGAAGGTGCATTCAATGAGATGGAAGCAAATAAATAAATTTGGCCAAAAGTTATGCAGTATGCATGGAAGACCTAAAACTGCACTGAGCATCAAAGTCCATTGCCCTGTCCAGGATGAGCAGGCCAATGTGGGGCTACAGTCATATCAGCCCTGAGGACACTTCTTAGAGAGAATCATAGAACCATGGATTGTTTTGGGTTGGAAGGGACCTTAAAGATTGCCTAGCTACAATCCCCCTGATGTGGGCAGTGACACATTTCATTAAACCAGGTTGCTCAATGACCTATCCAACCTGGCCCCAGAGCTCACCTGGGAAACACACAGAAGTCCCCTAAGGATCCTCAAGATTTGCTTTGAATTCTTTATTTTGTTGGTCTAAAGCAAGACAGCTAAGCCAAGGCTAAATCTTGTGCTTTCCAAACAAGTAAGAGGCCTGAATAATGTATTTTGTCTCAGAGATGAAGATTTGGTTCCCAGATGTATCACAGACTCCCTGCATGACTTTAGCAAATCACCTTGTGATGGATTTTCATACACTTGGCACCAAGGCTGAGTCGTTATAACTATAGAAGGCGAGATCCCCAGAAGAGCTCATTTCCCCTTGTCCAGAGTTCTTTGGATGAATTAGTCCATTATTTTACTGGCTAATGGGAGCTCAGCTCTTCTGAAAAACTGCTCATACTTGGCAGCCTCGGGTTCTTAAGAAGAACCCCACACCTCTGTTTCCGTTTCCATTCCCATTGGCATGTTGAAAGAAACTGTCTTTCCTTGGAGCCATTTGTCTGGCTTTTCTGTTCCAACCACTGGTTCCTAGCAGTGAGACCTCCCTCCTGAGTGGTGTCCTGACCTGTCTTTCATGGCAGGGCACAAACCTCTGGCACACACCTGCCTGCCCTTGTCAGACAAATACACACCACTGATAACAGAAATCAAACTAAAAAAAGTAAACTGCCCAGAGGAAGGACAAGGGAAAGGGAAATAAAACACCACATTAGAGTTCTCTTTCATGCAATTTAATCTGTTTTCTCTTGTAAGATCCTGCATGTTTGGGACCTATTTATGCTGTGTACACTTGGAGGATTAAGAAGCACATTTTTTTGCAAAAAGCAGTGTAAATCCTCTTTGGGTTTTTAATGATGCAGATGAACAAGGATGAGCATGCTCTCACTAGGGTAAACATCAGAAGAAGCAAAACACCAGGAGTTCCCAGGAAGTATAAAGAAACTGCACTTAAGATCAGAGAAAACGGAACCTTCCTCAGTGTTATGGCCACAGCAAGTCTTGATTTTTTTTTCTGAAATTTGTGTTTAGCATAGGATTTCTCAGGTGCTGGAACTGCTCCTTTGAGATATGGAAACTCACAAGCAAATCTAAAAAAATAGCATATCAAAACTCATTCCTACCTGTTCATATTCCTGAAAGCCAAGCCTCACACTGCGGATGTGCGCTGATTGGCAGTGCACAAGTGTTTAGAGGGGATGCAAAAAATAAGGATATTTTTGGCAAAGTTTGGATAATCAGAGTCAGATTTGCAGTAAGAACAAAGAGCTCACAGTAACCGTTCCCAACAAAAGTTACAAGAAAGCATGTAAAATTTTGGAGGAGAATAATGCAGAGACTGGGACATAAGCTACCAGTTTCATCCTTCACAGATACAATGTGAAGGGCTGAAAGGGTTGTAATTTTGAAATCTTGAGTGGACTGGAGAAAGTTGTACGTTCCAGTAGCTTCTTCTAAAGTCAGGGCATTTTGCACTTTATAGGCCAAGTCCTGCTCTGAGACCATGCTGTGGATGTACTGGCACTAGCTGCCAGGCAGCTCACCTCACAGCAGCAGCTGATGGAATCAGGGTCAACCCCATCTCATGGTCTGTGCTGTTTGCACCTGCCCACAGCAAGTCAGAAAACTCATAGTAAATCAGAAGTCTTAATCTGGACACTGGGCAGTTCAGCATGAAGAAAGTATCCTGAAATGATTAACAATTACATCCATGTTACAAGTCTTCATACCACTCAGAGCCACACTCCTGTGCTTACCCCCTCACTGCTATGGCAATGCAAGGTTTCAGCACTGAATTGCCATTCCAGACATAGTCAGGGAGGACTCCTGGATAGGGACAGCAGTACAGCAAAATTTCCCACCAAAAAAAATGTTTATAAAGATGGAGTGGGAATATTGACCTGAGCAAAATCAAGGTATGAATATCTTTTCTGTGTTACAGCTTCATACAGATGCTCCTGAGTCTGAAGCTGGGTTTGCTAAACTTTAAGCAAACCATGTGCATTTCATTCCTTAACATCCCCTTTGCAATGCATTTCAGCTCTCTACAAAAAACCCTGTTGGACTGTTCTGGGCTGTATGCAGGGAGTAGCCTGGATACAGAGCCTTTTGCTTTTAGAAAATCTCTTCAAATATGTTTAAAACAGGAGCAGTTTGAAGCTCTTACTCTTGGACAACTACTTGGCAGCTCAAATTAAATGAATTAGGCCAGGCTCAAGAAGATGTGGCATTGTCACAGCAGGGTCAGCAACAGCCCTAGCCAGCATCCTGATCCCTGTTTGCAGATGAGACAAAAAGCCCACTACATTCATAGGATGAGATGAGTGAGACATCATAGGTGCTTTCATCTCAGAGCACCACTGGCTCTCTGGGCACAAAGCCAGGCTGCGGTGCCCCACTGCTGTGTGGTGGCTCCCCTGCCCAGGTGTGAGTGAGTTGTAGCCAGAGGATGTCCAGGGAGAGGAAGGCAAGGTGGTGTGTTGCCGAAATTCAGGCCCACACAGCATTTTCCATTATTGTTCACATTTGTCCCCTTGGTCTTATTATAATTTTTCTTTTCCATTTTGTTTACATCTTCCTTTGAAGGAGATATGGTTGCACTTGTTATGAATGCTCAGAAGCAAAGCAGTTAACTGTTGGTTATTTCAATAAATTTCTGTGTGCTGGTATTCCAGAATGACCTATAAACAGGGGATTTTTAGGGATTCTTATTTGAGGCAGAGCAGCAAAACAGATTTCCACTCTGGGAAAATTCAAGAGTTTTGAAAAAGGCTTAGGAAAGCTCTGCTGTGAGGAAAAAGAGATGCCTGTCTGGTTTGCTTGCCCAAGTCTAGCTTCCCTAGAAAGGCTGCTTGGAGGAAAATGGGGATAGGGCCCTTAGGCAAAACCCATTCCTATTTTCAGCCCTGCAACTGTGTGAGCTGCTGTAGAATTCTGGAGCCCTTCAGTACGGAGGGCTTTGTATAAAGAACCCCCATGACAGAACTAATGGGTTTTAACTCCCCTAGTGGCTGCAATCTATCAAAATTGACACATTCCTACAGAACATGCCCATTTTGACCAACTGACATATTCAAATGGAAAAAAAAAATATTCATCTGCAAAGTATCCAACCGGATCTAGTCCTCACGATGCTCTGCACTGGTATACTGTCTATGCACTGGAGGCTGGCTTAGCTTTCACAAGTAAATTAATCCAAGAGGAGCCTTAACAATGAACCACAACCAGTGTTGGAATATTATGACAGCACAACTCTGTGCATTAGCAAACCCAGGCAGTGCCATGAATATGACTGTAACAAGTCCACATCACTTGTTATGGTGATGTTAACTGATCAATAACTCAAATCCCATGGAAACCAAGCTGCCTGAAAGCAACTCTTCTTCTCCTCCCATTTAGGCTCAACTGCTGAGCAAAACAGCAGAGAAAAAATTGCATGAATTAGTCACTCTCAGTCCCAATCTACTCTTTACTGCCCCTTAATGCCTCTCAAAGGAAAGAAACATCGTGGTGCTTGGATCAGTCTGAAGATAAAATTAATTTCTGAACTTAGGAAACTTTGTTTTCATTTCCTAAACACCCAAAGATATGACATTAATCATAATATTGCTTTGCAGTATATCACCCAAATATGAGTTTTAGGTTTTTTGAGTGAAACACTTTGATTGCTCCACATTATAGTTAAAGGAACAGAAACACGGGAGGTTTTATGCAATTTGTGCTGGCTTTAAGACACGCTGTGGGACATCGTGGGATTGATGACTCAATGACCAACTCTTGGCCTGTGCCCAATTCATCTGACTTTGCTGCCTCAGAAGTTCATAGCAAAATAATGCAGGTGATGTCTGCTGCTGGTGGTCTTATCCCTATCTGCTCAAAACTACTGGCAAAAACCAGGTTTACAGGATTTAGCATCAAACTAAAGAGAATCTCTGCCACAGCCAGGATCCAAGGACTGTCCTTTCAGTGACCCTGCTCTTTTCACAGCTTTGCCTCCCCATCTGCTGCCGCCTTGTGCTGTCGTGGTGTGTTATCTCCTCCTGCACTGCTCTCCCACCACCGGTCCCTTGAGGGTCTGAGAAAATTTGGGAGGGGCTGCTAAATGTTCAAGTGGCTAACTGGATCAAAATGTGAATCTTAAAAATGTAGGATAACCCTCCCCCTGCAAAAATGTGCCTCCCATCTATCTAAGTGACACCTCCGTGATGCTTGGGGGATTCTGTGTTCACCCCTCTTGTAATAGGCTCTGGCTTTCCTTTAATGCTCCTGTTCCTGGAATAATCTGATTATGTGAAAATGCTTTATGTGAAAGTTAATTTAAGGAAAATACTAGCAGCTCCCTTGTCTGAGGAGAAAAGCTCAAAAATATGAAACAAAGGGGATCAAAATCCAGGAGGTAAATTAAAGTGCTGTTGGATTATGTCTTTCAGCTCCCCACCTCAGCTTGCCCTAGCTTGTGAGGTGGTCCCTCACTTGTGAGACCTCCATCTGCCTGTTAGGCAGCTCTCTGAACCACAGGCCATATGCACTTCTTCTGTGAACTACAGTTAATACAATATATAATTCACAAGTCAGCGTCAGGCTAGGCTGGCACCCTGCTGCAGGACTGGCACACACGGGCTGAGCTGAGGGGAGATGCTGCACCAGGGGTGAAGCATGAGGCGTAAGGTCTGCAGCAGGAGCACTGCAGTGAACTCAGCAGAAGCCCCCTTGGTAAGGGCAGTGGACATGGCCCAGGAGTGTGCTGAAGCACAAGCTACCCAGGAGAGACAGAGAGGTCACACTCGCCCAACTATCCTGTGGATATGTCTCTGGAATGTTAGTCCTGCCTTAGACACATCCAAAGTCCCATCCTCTCACCTGTGAGAGGAGTCTCTGACATAGGAGCAAATATGCTGGATTCCCCTTTTATCCAATTTCAGCCAGACAACCAAATTGTTCTTTAATTTCATCCTGGAGCATTTTCTTCTGGTAGTTACTGTAGGGAGGAGCTGGCAGGAGATGTGGTGTAAGCAGATGTTGCCACTGATGTGCTGTTCATCTTTGGAGGAGCATGGTGCTCACGGTGCACTGGTGGCAGGTGGAGTTTCTCATCAGGCTCACTGCTGAGTATCTCTGCTGAGCAGTGCCTGCTGGGCTCCCAGCCACATGGTGTGAAGGCAGGGCTGCCCTGTGAGCTGCTGGATATGCTGGGGAGTCTATGTTGCAGGCAGGCACAGGCTCAGGAGGGTGCGGGAAAGGCTCACACCACCAGCTCCTACTCAAGCTGTACCAGTGAGCCGACTTTGCTACATCACTCTTCTACACCTTCAGCATCTCCAGCGAGACTGATCTCATCATACAGCAAAGAGTATCTCACTACAGAGAAAATGAAAACTCTTAATCAGTTCCATGCACATGTGTATTTTTGCATGAGGTTTCCTTGTCTGAAGCTCGGTCCTCTGCTCTGGTTCCAGAGGGGAAGGATTAGCTGATCTGTGGGGCATGCTGCAAAGCACATTTACTTCCAGGGCTTTTCACAGGGCAGCAGGGAGGGTCATAACAGAGGCAATCTGAAGCATTCTCAGCTAGAGGGATGCAGCACTAATAAACAACACTAATCAGTTGCTGTGGTAGTGCATGAAGCTGTGGATGGAGGCAGCTGCTCCCATGCACTGGGATGCTGCACCTTCACTGTGCCACTTCCTGGCCAAGCAGCTTAAACCCATCCATGGCCCCCAAGCACCTCCTGCTGCTCACAGAGGGGGATAAGGCTGGGACAAGTGCCCCATAGCCAGAACAGGAAAGTGTGATTCCCTCTTTCAGCCTTCATTCATTAGTGGTGTTCATTATCCCAACCTCTGAGCCCTTCCCAAACATGTCCTCAACATCTTGCAGGTGAGGAGCAGGTGACAGGAGAGCAAATGACTAGTTCAAGGTCATGCTGGGGGACTGAGCCTGTACCCCTGGCTGAGCTGAGCTCTCCCAGCATTAGCCATAAAATTGTCCTTACTCTCCTCTGCTTACTTGGAGCATTACCAATGTAAATCGTTTCACACTCCCATCTCTTAGAGAAGTCAATTCACAGTAAAAATAAAAAAAAAAAAAAAAAAAAGAGTCCAGAAATTTGACTCAAGAAGTTTTGCCAGTTGAGAAGCAGATATGGCCAGGCTGATCAGCCAGAAGAAGAGGGCCAAAAAGACATGTGGTCCCACTGGGTCACATCTGTAGCTAATGAACAAAAGGATGTTGGGCACTGCAAGGGCATCCCACCCTGTGGGTTCCAGCCCTTTGAGGATTGTGTCCTGGCTGGTGCCTGCTGCTGCAGCTGTACTGTGGGCTGGCTGTTTCTGTTTTGATGGTTATTGTCCTGCATTGATAAACTAATGTGTTTCCTTCAATATTCTATTTATTGATCTTTCAGAATAACGTTAATAATTTTGAAAAGTATAATTCCTCTTACCAACATCAGCTTTTTAAACTACCAATATTTTTCAACATTGGATTTGAAAATATAAGTATAATGAAATTATTGTGTTGGAAGCTTATAACCATCATCACAAATCTGGTGAAAGAACAGCAGGTAAAGATTTTTGGCCTGGCAGTTGCATTCATGGAACTGCCTTGCAAGTCTGTATGTCAGATTTGCAGTGTGACAGTACCTTTACAGGCAAGGTACTCCTGCCAGAACGGTGAAGGGACTTACCTCTAGTGAACATAGTTTTTACTTGCTCATATTGGAGGGCTGACAGAAAAACAAGAAAAATTTTCTCTCTCCCTTCTTTTTCCTTCTAGTTTAAACTGGAGGAAGCCATCAAAAATCACTTCAACAGAAGACTGAAAATTGTTAAAATGATGCCAATGAGAAAAAAGAACAAAATAATGGAGCAATGACACTGGGGAACAATGGTGCGAAAAGCAAGCAACATTTTCTTTTTGCTATTCATGTAATGGGAAAATTAGACAATTTGATGTTGATAAGGCTTTTGGAGATAGAACAGTTCTGTCCAGCCAGGCTGGTAATCTCACCCCCTGGAAAAGTAGTTTTGGAAGGAGACCTGGTGGCACAGAAGTGAGACGAACCCAGAGAAGCAGGTTCCCTTACTCCTCCATGACACATGAAAGGAACTGAAGCAACCCCAGATATGCAGGACACACTGGAGAGGGTCTTTCTCATGTGCTTTACAGGACTCCTCCTCACTATGAGGAGACTCCACCTGCGTGTTGGCAGACACTCCCCTAAATATAATGTGGTTTTACGCATCTTCATTCAGTAGCTGAAGGACAGTACTGGCCTGCAGGTGCCCTTAGTGCTCCTCTTTCCAGAGATGCCATGGCTCTGCTGGCATCTAAATCCTGCTGGTAGCAACAGGAGGGAGCAGCAGCAGCTGATGGTGGTAACCTGGTTGCTGGTAGCTTGTTTGTGCCTCTTGCCTGGGTATGAGGAGGCTGGTACAGCTGGTTGTCACCATAGTTAACCCTTGCCAATGAGCGGGGGGAGGCACTTGATCTTGACATCTGAAAGCCAGTTCTGTGGGACCAAGAGCCACCTCCCCCTGGTGCATCTCCTTGTTTGGATGAACAGCAAACAGTGTCAAAGCCTGATGAAGTCAAAGGTGGGTTTCGTGGAGGACAGCCCAGTAGTCAGACGCTCAGTCAGCCAAAATGTTCTACCAACCCCACAGCAGGGGAGCACTGACCTGCCTCCACTCCTTTCCTCACAAATGCTACATTCAAATGAGGGCAGTGCTAACGTCCTTGCTGTAGATGAACCTGCTGTCTAGCCCTGAGGTTTGGGGGCTGACCCCAGATTGCCCATGTTGACCTCTGCCTAGAGAGTCTCCCCTGGCATGTTCTGGGGACACTTCAGACCCTGGGAGGGGCTTGACATGCAAGGGATCCTTAAGTACTTTAGACAAGAATGAAGGTTCATTTGTGAAGTGTTCAGAAGATGTCAGATAGTAAAATCAACTGTATTCATCTCTTTATACTTCCAATATGTCTTTCTGAACCTATCAGTTTGGAGCAGCTCTTGTGGAGAGTCTGGCTCTTGTGAAGCATGTAGCACTGCACCATTAGAGGCCCTGCGTGCTACAATGGAGCAGAGTTATTTTGCTTGTTGTCTTCAGGCACATCAAGAGTTTGAAACAAATTGGAGGTTTGTTTCCTTTGTTTCAATAGACCCTCTGGAGCACAAGAGCAAGGTGGGGTTTCCAGAGGGAGCTCAGGGTGCCTCTGGCAGGGATGGGCAGGCTGGTCATGGGGTGCTATCCCTGCAAAGGCTTCACTGCCTGCCCATAGACAGGGACCATAGAGACCAGTGCAACAGCTCACTTACAGCATGGGATTCATGATTGCAGCTGGGAACTGGGAGTTTTACCAGGATAAGGACTGAAGAGACAAGGGTCCATTTTGAAAAGAGTTGTATTTAGCAGCTGTCAAGTGCACTAACATGGAATAGAAAAAGCCACTTATGTAAAGCCATTACAAAAATTGAAAACAATTTAGCACTAATGCCTAGATTGCCATTCACTCTCAGTGAAAGATGTAGGAAAAAGCTCTATATGCTCTCAGGTTTCTGTTTAAATGGGCAGGTTTCCATAGGAAAAGCCTTTGACAGGCTAATAGCTAATACAGAAATGCTCTACTTTCTCCCAGCTGTTCTTCATCTCTCCTTTCTAGTTAGATCACTGAATCACAGAACCACCAATTTGCCAAGTTGGAAGGGACCCACAGTGATCACTGAGTCCAGATCCTGGCTGCACAGGACAACCCCAAGAATCACACCATGATGCCTGAGAGCATCATTCAGACACTGCTGTCAGGCCTGGTGCTGTGACCACTTCCCTGCAGAGCCTGTTCCAGCACCCAACCACCCTCTGGGTGAAGAACCTTTTTCTAATATCCAAGCTAAGCCTCCCCTGACACAAATTCAGGCCATTCTCTTGGGGCCTGTCACTGGTCACCACAGAGAAGAGATCAGTGCCTGCCCTTCCTCTTCCTCTCACAAGGAAACTGCAGACTACAAAAGGAATCAAGGAATATCCAGATACAAAATGATTCCTTAAACCTGTTATATTTCAAGACACTACAGCCTTGTCTGAAAGAGTTTTGGCAAAAATTTTGGTTCTGGCAAAGAGATAAACAGGAACTCACTCACTGATACAGAGGATGGAAATAACATTTCACTGGAATGTAAAGTTGGGGGCTTTTTCCCTCTATAAAATAAAAGTTCAGCTAATCAAATTTGAGAAATACAGGAAATCTCAGCTGGGGAAAAAAACCAAACCAAACAAAACAAATGCAAATACACCTTTGCAGTTAATCATCCTTGAATTCTTCCAGGGTAATAGGCTTCCCACAGGTCTTGCCATCACTACTCATAAAACTCAGAATACTCAACAAAACTCATAATACCAATGTCAGGGACATTGATACTGAGTGCTACAGAAATGGTGTACAAGGTGTGAGACAACCTTCAACAAGTGTCTCATGGTGCACAAGTAGATGGAGAAGAGCAGGCGCCCTCTGCTCATGGCCTCTGGATGAATAGAAACACTCACTGGAGAGGTGCTGCAGGACATGCATCTGAGGATACACAGCAAATTCACACAAAAGAGCTAGATGGAGAGTGAAGACATTGCAAAAAAAAAGTGGATCTTGAAATAAAATGAGGGGCTGGAGTTGGGTGGGGAAGACATCAGGGCTACCACAGCACAAAGGGTCACGAAAGAAAGAAATATGTATTGTGGTTTGTGTTTGGGTAGTGGCACAGGGCAGACATGGGGAAAGGAGAAGAGAGAGAAGTGAAGTTCATTTCAAAATAGAAAAGATGTCTCTTGGAGGACTTATGAACCATCCAGAGAGCTGGGTTTGCTCTGTATACTACTGTGAGAGACAGTCCATCTGCTTCCATGCAGAAAATCCTTATCAAGTAGCTGATTTTCAGAGTGACCTTGAACTGAAGTGTGTGAGCAGTGGTCCAGAAGTGCCTTCCTCCAGTTTCTGTAAGTGCTACAATTGGAAGGTCATTGAAGCAGTCATGGGCACTCAGGAAACTCCATCAAGGCATCTAGCATCTCCAAATGGACCCAGACATGGAAAATAGAAATTTTATTCTCAGATCTGAGGGTAAACTGATATGTGACATCAGGAAAGGCAATCCACCCATCTTTGCTTCAGTTTCATCATATGTAAAATGAGCTTAATTAACATTTCTGTATTGTGCTTTCTGTTCTACTAATGAATGGATAAGAGTCCAGTATTTAATTATTATTGTCATTATTAAATAGGCAATTAAAGAGCAGCCCAGATCATTAAGAGCCTTAAACAAAAGATACTGATTGTCTTTCCCTGAGCTGCTCAGTATCAGTGCTGTATGTATGCAATGCTGCAGAAATCCTGCTCTCTGTCACTGTGGCCACAGGGCTCACTTCTGGAGAGCTGGGAGCCACCACGCCAAGCTGGTCACATCAGGCAGGGGATCTCTTGAGGAATGTGCCACTGTTGGTCACTCTGGACAGAGTAAGATAAAATCTTATGTGTAGGGAACAGCCTTAAGCCCTAATGAAGGGCCAATATCTAATAAGCTTTACCCAACCCACTGGTTATAGGGACGTAGTAATGATGTGCTCTCACTCTCCCTTCTGACAGGATTTCTATATAATCCATTTAGCATGAAAATCCTTTCTCACAAATCAGCATGCATTGTCACCTACAATGACACCTTGGATACAGTCATATTGCTTTATGAAGGACTCATGAGGATAATCGCAAACTGAAGTAACATAACTGACCTGACTGTGCTCTCAGCTTGGATTTAGCCTAAGGCTGCTGCATTATATTAGCTTGGGTAATCTGAAAAGAAAATGTCTTTGACTATTGGGATGGATTTGAATGGCCCTTCAATATATGCAGTTCAATGGAAATATGAAAGAGCATTTCCTTCACCTCTGTGGACTCTGCCTTAGAGACAGGCAGACACACCTCTTGCAAAGGAACATTACCCATATTGATATTTGTGATTTGCTCATAATTCACTTGATCCACCCTTTTCTGACTTGCCACCCTTTACTCACTCAAACCCTCTGCCTTGTCTCAATGTCTCAGTGCCTGCAATGAGCATATTTATGCTGTACACCCATGCATCAGAGTAAAGATGCACTTTCTAAAATGGGTTGTCTTGTAGTAACAGCTACATTATCAATATTGTCACCAGTTATTCAAGATGATGTCTTTGTACGAACATAGACATACATAATTGTGAATAACAATGCAATTTAGTTAGCAAGTATTATCCTTCTTAAGCACAGCTTTATATTTCAGGATCAATGCTAATTAACACATGAGAAAATGGCTGGAAGACCAAAGGCTCAAACCTACCAGTCCCTATTTTGAGGTGTCTGGAGGAATGCATTTCCCCAGAATTGTGTTCAACAGCACTGATGTTTTCTTTTCTTATGCCCTGGTTATAGTAGCAGGATCAGTTTGTCACTGTGTGAGTGTGTATTCTAAACCCTCTATGTCATTTTTCTCATTAACTGCTCACAATGGCCCATTTGCAGCAGCTGCCCAGGGCACACCCGACCCCTCAGGCTACAAACTGGGTGTTGAGGAACTTCTGTGAGATAAGGAAGTTTTCCTGTCTTCACATCAATGACTCAGGTGTGATAACTCCCCTCCGAGGAGCTACTATTACCTTCACACCCACCTGAGGGGTCATGTCTGCTAATGGGCCATCAGGGATGCCAAAAATATTCCATGATTCACCTCACAGAGTAAATCACCTCTTGTGAAACTACCCACGCTGGGGGAGAGACTGGGTGCTCCCATCTGAGCCCAAGCATATATAAGCTTGGAGTTTGGGGACTGGGACTATTTGCCAGATCCAGAGGAGGACCAGAACCTCAACAAGACTGTGACTGCCACTTTTGACCAAACTGTGACCATCACTTTCACCAGCAGGTTTCTTCTTTCTTTTTACTTTGTACTCAGGGAGCCATGTGGTGCTTAGCACAGGAGTTGGTGAACTCCACTCTGCTCATGCCTCACAGTGCTGGGCTACACATCAGATTTTCTTCTGTATCAGTGTATTTTGTGATCTTTTTGTTAAATTGTTATTCTGTCTTGCAATCCCATTCTGAGTTGGATTCATTTCTCCTGACAGTTTAACTCTAAACCAGCACATCTTATCAAGGAAGGAAGCATCACTGGTTTGGGAATCTATATTGCCTTCAAGAGTTTTATCCACTAGATTGTTTGGTTTCATTTTAGCATTACCTCAATAGACATGTTTTTAAAACAAAACAACCCACTTTTGTGTATATCAGTGATGACTAATATGAGGGGAAAATCAATAATTGCAGACAATGAAGGTTTTGTTTACTTCTTAAGGAAATTCTCTGCTATTGATGAACTGTGTAGAAGCAAAAGCTAAGGCACAGCTGAGGGAAAATCAGTATGGGATGAATTGGTAGTAAAATTAGTGGGGGAAAAGTTTGATTTGAACATGTAGATCTCTGTCAAAACCAGGCCAGGAAGGAAAAAAGAAATCAGCAGTTTTGTGATAGTAATATTGTCTTATATGAGCATAATCCACTACTACTTCTGAAGCAATATGAATATGCAAAGAGGTCAAAGTTTCTCCTTGCGCACATGAACACAAGACAGCAGAGTCATGCATGCCATGTACCCCCAGCAGTGCTGTGGGCCTGAGGGCTGGTGGGCCAGCCCAGACAAGGTCCTTAGTACAGCGGGTGCCCCCAGCAGAGACCTAGACACAGCCTCACAGAGAGCAAGGATTTCTCTGAATTTGCAGAAGAGCAAATAGTCCCAAGAGCTGATGAGGGAAAGGAAAATAGGCCCCTCTTGTTTTAGTCTCAATCAGTCTATTTGCTTTCTTCTTGTCCACAGTGTCCTCAAGAAAGTTCTCTCCTGGACCAGGCATTTTTGGGTGAGGAGAAAGTACACATAAATGGGGTAGGTGAAGGGTCTCCAGGAAAGAGCTGCTCCAAAAAGAAGATCTGGAACAGAGTGTTATGGGGAAATGGCAGTACGGGGAGGGAGGGATGCATCACCACTGCCGAGCAGCTCCCGTGCCTGTCCCTAGGGTAGCAGTAGTGGCTAGAGACAGCACTGGTGTCACTGTAGCTGCAGAACCACCTGCCTCTGCCATGGAGGAAATGAAGTGTGCACCCCCTCTGCTAGCAGGAAGACAGCATTTTCCTGCAGAAACTGTCTTTCACATCAGTTAACCTCTCCTCAGGGCTCACCTGGCCAAAGCAAGAAGGCTTTCCCTTTAGTGAGTCTACTCTCTGTGACAGATGAAGACACTCCATTCTGGTTTTCAGTCAACAACATCTCCATTTTTATTTCATGTCTTTGGTGCATCCCAGAGTTTTTGAATGAGGTGTAGGGGTAGCACAGCAGAGCTGCCTTGTAAGAGAAGAGGAGACATGCCATTCTGGGAGAAGGCCATGCTTATTTAAGTGTCAGCCTCATTGCAACATGGAGCTGCTAAATGGAACGTGAAGCTCTTCACAGACACAGGCAACACAATAAAAGTAAACCCCCAAAAGCTGACAGTGACACACCCTTGTCGTAGGCAAGGAGCTTACTCCCCAGCTTGGAGTGCTGGGCTAGTGGGAAGTACTGGAGTCTTATGAATAATAGTAGCAGCCATGGAAGGAAGGGTTTGGGAAACTAAAGGATTGAGGAATTATGATGGGTGCATCTGGAAGGAGAGATAACTGTGCTTTGTCAAACAGTGTTTGAGGCACTCAGAGTGGTTTTGGAGTTTGTCAGAGATGAGTTCTGAGGGCTGGGATCACTGCCTGCTCGGGTGGTTCTCATCTGACTAAGCATAGATATAATAAAACTTATCCTTTAGATTGTCTTTGAAGCCAATGCAGAGAAATAAGCGCTTTCAGGGTGCAATTCTCCTTCTGCTACAGAACAAGTGACAAAGATGTATCCTCAACATACCTGTTTCCTTCAACTGAGTATAGAGAGCCTGTGTAGTGACTTGCTCTACTGGAGACATCTTCACTGCCATTATCCAGAGAAAAGCAATGCAAATCCCACTGTAATGATGCTAAAGAGAATAAAAATGTGATCAGGGAGCTCATCTATGCGGACCACAAACTGCAGCAAAATCTGGAGCTGGATGTCAGAGCATGTTGCTTTTAGATCAAAGGGAAGGGGTTTTAGGAATGACATTAAGCAAACATGAGAAAGGTTTAGCATAGGCTGAGTTGGATTTTCAAACCCCAGAAATTTTCCTACAATGCATTTTTAAACAGAAATATTCTAGTTCAAAGGCAAATTAATTTAGGGATCCTCTGGCTTGAGCTGTCTGGGAAGTCAGAGTAACTGTATAACAGTGTCTTCTGATTCTATATTTGGCAAATCTAAATGGCAAACCAAAGACAGGTTTCACCAGCTTTAGTAAATTTTAAGATTTGCAAGTTGCCACACTAAAGTGATGAGAACTGGATCTGATGGGCATTAGTAATGCTGAGTTCACCAGGGCTCCATTCACAATATCTGTCACTCCTTCACCAGGTCTGCTAGAAAGAAAAATACTTCTTTGCTTTGGCTGTCCAAGGCTGCATCAGGAAAGCAATTATTTTGAAAGGGAAATGGCTGAAATAATTCAGGATTTTGCTCCACAGAACAAAAAGGGACTCAGTTGAAACTGGGATGTTGTGGAAAGATTGGGATATGCTTGTTTTCTTGACTGAGCGCCGCGCCTCCGCCCCCACCCTGCCATTTTCCCATGTAGGCAGTTACTGCTCATTCAGACATGAAAATGGCATAGAGCTCTACCTGGGAAAAAGGCTGAAATAAACTCCACAGAAGGTCAGACAAGCATGTTTTTTCCAGGTCAAACACTATAGATGCAATGTTTAGAAAAGGTGTACGTGAAAAAGGGACTTGAGCCAGGGTAGTGATGAGGTGCAGCCTTCCCCCAGCTGGGGCAGTGTTTGGTAGGTCTCTACCAAGGCAGGGCTCTATGTTGTGCCTCGTGCCACTGCCACATCACATTTGTTAAGCTCTCCTAGAGACATTCAGAGAAACAAACTGCTGGTTCTAACATAAGTTATCTTTGTCTCACAATTTACCTGCTTAAAAACACAAAAAGAGAAGGATTTGTGGCAGCAGGGACATCCCTCTCTTTTAACTCCTAATTTCATCAATCTGTGCATGTGGTGATTTTCCCTTTCTTCTTCCACAGGGATGGAATACATCTCCTGTATGGAATGACTTAGAGAAAATTGTTCAGCCTGGAGAAAGGAAAGGCTCCAAGGAGATCTTGTTTTGCCCTTTCAGTACTTGAAGGGGGTCTACAAGAAAGATGGAGACAGATGATAGGACATGCTATGTCCTAGGACACTGCTGTGATAGGACAAGGGGCAATGGTTTTAAACTAAAAGAGGGTAGATTGAGACTAGATATAGGGAAGACATTTTTTATTACGAGGGTTGTGAAACACTGGAACAGATTGTCCCTACCCTGGAAACATTCAATACCAGTTTGGACAAAGCTGTGAGAAACCTGATCTAGTCAAAGTTGTCCCTGCTCACTGCAGAGGAGTTCGACTTGCTGACCTTTAAAGGTCCCTTCCAATCCAAACCATTATATGATTCTGCCTTTTGAAATATTTTTTGTCTGCTTTAGAAACATATTTCACTAATTATTTTTTTTTTTAATATGCATGCATGTGTGTATATAAATATATATATAGCTATGGCATGATGTCTTCTGATTGAATACACTATCTGGGGCAGAAGTGGTAGTTGTGATCCAGTGGCTAGCAGGAAGCATTTCTCAGTATCTGACTCCTGAGCTTCACTATATAGAGACACCCCAGTAGTGTAGTAGGATGGGTTGTTTGCTCGATGTCCTACTGGGAAACTATGAGGCCACCACAGCTGAATGCTACACAGCCCTTCCTCATGTATATGGTCACTTTTTTCCTGCTCCTCTCCTTTTGGCTGTCTTTGTTTTTTCTCTCAGGTATCTGTGTCTCCCGCAGTGGCATCCACAATATGGGACAGCTTTCCCAGACCTGTGCTCTGCCCCTAGTGTCTAATCACTGTGCCTAATCCTCCACATGCAAATTCTTCAGTCACTGCAGCTTGCATTGTTATTTTGAGTCACTGAAACTGGATATTAGGAAGATCTGTTTAATCTTTAAGCCTTATCCCTTTTTCATATGGTAAGATCAAATCCCTTTTGAGAGGACACATTAAATATTTAATGTTATATTACACTTGATCTTCACCAAAAGCCTCTGAGAAGGTATTTGTGAAATCCTAGGCTTAATTAATAATTGTCCCTTTTTTATTTTCCTTTTCCTTCTTTCTCTTTTTCTTTCTCCTTCTCCTTTTCTCTTTCCTTTTCTTTTTCTTCCCCCTTAAGAAACAGCATGTCATACACCGGCTGCTTCCTCCACAGTGCACAGCCTCATCTGTGCCACTGCAAGGGGTCTGGAAAGCACTGCCAAAACTGATAGTGAGGGTGGGGTGGTGGAAAAACCCCCTGGAGCCTCTGTGTTATTATATGCGTCAGTAAGAGCTCCACTGCCCAAAAGTGCAGTGAGAAATGAAACAGTAGTTCAGGGCTATGTGCTTAGAGGACCTGCCTGACTAAAGAAATCCTAAGTTTGAGCAGTTTGCATAAAAAATAAGATATCAACACAGGGAGAATTTTATATGTGAATAGTGTAGATCTGGTTCCAGGTTTCTTGGTTGCGTCTTTCTTAGAGAAAAGGGTTGATTTTGCAGCAGGATTTTGCTTCTCCATGGACTGCAGCCCTGACCAATGGAGAAGAATAACCTGGGAGATTTTGCTTTATGTTCTGTCCTGAGTGAACAAGAGCATAAAAATACTTTCTAACCACTAATGAGAAACCCAGTAATCTGGTAGTCAGCGAACCATGGAGGTTGTAGATGAGGAAGATCAGTAAAATTAGGTCAGGTTGAGCATCTTTGTTCCAATGCCAGAAAATTTTAAAGCTCAAAGGGTTGACCTTTAAGCAGAGTAGGCACACACATTTCAAGAGGTTGTAGGGGGTCTAAGTCACTCCTGAGCATCCTGGTCCTAGCAGGTGCAGACCTTCTGAGGTCTTGCAGTGACTTTAGCAACAATCAGCTCAGGAGACACCAATTTACTGCAAACATTCATTTGAACTTGGCAAATCACTTTCCCTTATGATTTTTCCACTCATATCTATGGAAGGGAACTCATGTGAGAACCATTTTCAGCACTGCAAAATGCTCTGGTCTTACAGTTATTGTGAATACCTGAGTAGTTAATACATCTGCTCTACTGACCTGGGTAGTAGGCGCAGATCAGGCCAAAACTGAAGCTTTGTGTGAGGCAGGCCTGGGATATGACTTCTCAGATTCTTGGATATTTTGGTCTTTAACTCAAGGTAATGGTTGACTGCAATGGAGAAGTTCATCTCTGGAATAAATAAAAAAAGGCTTCCAGGGATCCTGTTTTCCATAGCCCTGTAGAAGACAAGGATATGAGGTTGTGGGTATATGGAATAAAAAGGGAATGAATCCTTCACTGTTTATGTCTGCTGATTCAAGTGTCAGAGGAAGCAGGACTGGGAGTAAAACATTTTCCAGCTTGCCAACCTCTTCACCTCAAAGCCCAGGGTTTCAGTGTTTCCAAGCCTATTAAATTCAGAAGGAAGCAGACTCCTTAATGCTCTTGCACCAGTGACAGCCCTGTAGCCCTACTGAAAGAGAGCAGAGAAGTTCTGCAGAGATGAGCTGGATCCGGGTGGCACCAAGTTTAGAAGCTTGTATCTGAGGCCTCACAGCAGCCTGTTCCAACAATGACCATTTCAATAGGCCTTAGAGAAACAAAAAGTGAGATAGACCACAGGTGTAGCAAAACCCCAAACAGCTGTGAAATGGCACTTTCAGCCCTCCCAGTCTCCTGAACGAGATTCAGGTCATTTTCAGGTTTTGGTTTGTTTTTTTAGGAAATAAGATCCCAGATGCTCTGAGAAATGACAAAGGAAGGAAAGGTCTGGGTGTATTACCTCTGTGTTGCTGCACTGTTGCACCAGGCTCAGAGCCAACAGCTTCCTTGCAGCTGTCTGAGGTAGGGAGAATGAATAATGTCTCCGGATATGAATAGGGTAATTTGGATGCACCACCTGCCTTGTCATATGTGCAGGATAGCTCTGTGTTCTTTGTGGGGCAATGGCAGTGTTTAGGAGAAAAAATTTGGCCACTTGCACTGAAAAGAACCCATCACCTTCCCTCATACCTAAACCAGTTGTTCTTCATGGTCCTGTTCTGTGAGAAACTGAAAGATAGGCCAAGCCCAATCCATGGCTCATGGCATCTGTCCAGATGGCACTGGCTTGGACCTTCGTCCTGCATCACTAGTGGATCAGCACATCTGGATTGAAGCAATGAAGAGAAGCTCTAGCCTTTTTATAGAGCTTTCCTTCTACAGTCCTTTCCTTTTGTTTCCACCTTCTTTCTATGCTGGAAATGTCTCAGACTGGCAATGTCCAGGACCATGGTGTCCAGAAACAGAGCTGGCAGATGCGTCTGGTGGTGGCAGTCCAGCCTTCCTTGTCTCTCAGTGCTCTCAGGGGACCTTTTGACCATCTGTTCCCTTCAAAGTGCAGGTTTGCACACATACCACTGGTGTTGGGAAGAAAATCAGAGTTGCTCCAGCAGAAATGATAATTATCCCCTGCAGCTGGGTGATGATTTTAGTATCTTCCCAGTGGGAAATGTGTCACCGGTCATTGAAGAGCAAACGTAACAAGCAGCAGAAATAACATCAGCTGAGCCAATGTCCTCAGCTACCAAGGGGGGAGAATTGCTGGATTTCCTCCTGTATATAGGAGGAGCTGTGTAAAGCTCTTATTTCATATGAGACTCATAAGTCCCTAGTCTTTCCAGGACAGCTTCATAAAGTCGGGGGAGCTGTCTGTGCCTTCCCCTGCTGGGCTGTTGTGGGGCTGTCTGATCAGCACACACCGGCTTACTCCGAAGGATTCCATGTTGCTGCAACTCACACACACTCAGTGCAAGACAGCAGCACTGGGGTGAGAGCATCCTGGGCACCTCAAGTGGGGGCCAGTGGCCAGAGGTAACATTCTCACAAACATAATGTTAGACTTCTTTGAATGGGGGCAAGTTCTGGTGTGCAAGGGACATCCCTGAGGATTAGTCTGTCTGTCACAGAACATTGTGTCTCCACCAAATAAAAGGAAATAATTGCTAGACTCAAACTTGACAATGTTTGCCACTCTTACACGGACAGAAACATTGAACCCATACCAGTTTGGTGCTTAGGGGTCACAAATGCATTTTCATTTAGGCGGACAACATCAAAAAACCCAAAGCAAAACAAACAAAGGTAAAAAGAAATGTGACAATAT
This sequence comes from Formicarius rufipectus, assembly GCA_013399695.1. Lineage (NCBI taxonomy): Eukaryota > Metazoa > Chordata > Aves > Passeriformes > Formicariidae > Formicarius > Formicarius rufipectus. The sequence goes on along the minus strand of VXAU01003751.1, from coordinate 1,220,639 downwards.
CAAGAAATGTGCTGGGCTCTATTTATATACTGTCCCTGTATATATTTTGATACTTTCAGTGTGCACATGCTAGCAGTTCATTTGTGGGGAAGCTAATCACCATGCCTGGCCATGTGTGAGCTGCTATTTCCCAGGGCCATGTGATGCCCAGGTGCAGAGTACAGCCTCTTGCTGTCCTGTGCACACACAGGGTGTGCTAGGTTGTGCTGGATGGCTCCTGCCAGCCCTGCTGTCCATCACAGCGTGGTGACAGTCAGCACAGAGCATCACTATCACCAAAAGGGCTCTGCTTACAGCGACTTGTGACTTTGAGCGACATAGTGTGTTGTGCCTTGTGTCTGCTAAAGCAGATAGTTTTGTATGGGGTTTTTTTGGTTTTTGGTTTTTTGGTTTGTTTTTTTTTTTGGTTGGTTGGTTTTTTGGTTTGGTTTGGTTTTGTTGTTGTTGTTTTTTGTTCTGTTTTTTGGGTTTTTTTGCTGGTGCTGGGGCTAGCAGATGCTGAGTTCAATGAGCAGGTGTCCTCTACACAGGAAAGGTCATGAGGAAGGTCACTATAGTTGGCCACTCAGGCAGGAGCAAAGCCACAGGTCTGAGTTCCTCTCTGGTTGAAATCTGGCTTCACACCCAGTCAAAAGCCCCAGGGACCAAGTGACTACATGGACTTGCAGGAATAAAAGGAAGGGGCAGGTCAGCCCTGTTGGTTTCCCCTGCCCCACTCAACAGGCAGCTCAATGGTGTCCTCTGCTCTGATGGTGTCCTCTGCTCTGGTCAACAGTGCAGGCACCTGCCAAGCATCAAGTTACTGTAGTCAAGCATGGCCTTCATGCTGTTAAAGGTGGAATTGCTTCAGGATGCTTTGGTTGAGAAAACTAGCAGGAGGAGGCTTTTCCCATCAGGGAGGGAGCATGGAAGGAAGCATAGGGGGTGACTCACACAATGCCAGCCCAACAATTGCAGGAACTTGCTGGAGGAAATGACTAAAATAGCCACGTGGGGCAGCCCTGGAGAGCAGACTTCAGATGAATAACCAGAACATGAAAGCTGAACTACACAAGGTGAGGGAGAGTAAGCAGGGAGAGGGAGAGAGGAGACCTTAGAAGAGGATGGTGGAGGGAATGGCTGCCATCCTCAGTAGTGAAGGATCCCCCCCAAGGCAATGGTTGGAAGGTCAGCAGCAGTGCCAAGGGGTGAAAAAGGACCCAGCCCTTTCTCAGGCTCTCTAGAAGAGGCACTGCTGTTCATCTTTGGTTCCTCTTGATCTGGGAATAGACAACTGGTCATTAGATTTGTCAAAAAAATAAGGCAAGCAAAGGTTTTTTATTCCCTCTTCATCTGCCCAGAGGCAGTTACATCAGCATGACTACACCAGGAGGAAAGTATTTTCCATGTGACTGTCTGAGAAGAAAGATGCAGCCCCCATCCCTTCCCTGGCCAGGGAGGCAGAGCTGCCGCCCCGGCGCCGTGAGTCCAGAGAGCCCAGCTCTGTCAGCTGCCACATGCCTTGGCCCTGGCCTCGAGAGTACGAGCGCCTTCGTGCAAAGTACACAAGCCTTTGCAAAGTTTATGTTAAAAATGGGAGCTCTAATAATCAATCTCCCTGCAAAACAAGTAAACAGAGGGATGTCACTGCGCCAGTCTTTGTTTTCAGAAAGAGTTCTCCCCGTTGGCTATTGCTGAGATGAATTTATTTCTTCATCACAAATATTCCCTATACAAAATATATAGTTTAATAGCTTTGATCTCCCCACATGCAGTACTTGAAGTTGGTTCCAAGTTTTATACAGTTAAGCACTACCACATGCTTGAAGAACTCAGTACAGCCTTTTCTATAAACTAGCATAAATCAGAGTAAGAATTTGAACTGTTTCTTGCCAAAATAGAGGGTGTGCCTCTTGCCCACGCTAAATTCCTTTCTTCATCTCTGCTCTGTTCACAGTTAACCTGCAGTGTAGCAGCCTGGGTTTATGCAAGGCCCATTGCATCCCATATAGGAACAATGTAGTCCTTCAGTGACTCAGAAAAATGCAGACCAAAAATTAACAGTCCAAATCACCAAGTCAAGAAAGTCTTTCTAATCCTGGTTAATCCTGTAGCATCCTGGTTATATTTTTTGTCAAAACTCATGAAACCTTGAGAAAAACATGTAGGAAAGGGGGAGAAAATCATCTGTAGGACATAAAGGAGAGCCAGTCTCTGCGAACTCATCCAGTCCTTCTCCATCTCACTATCCACAAGTCCATTTCAGGTGCAGGGATATCATTCATTACCATGACAGCCCAGTTCAGTCCCAGAGTGTCAAACATCCTTTGTGGGTAACTGCACCCTTCAGCATCTTCAGGAGGGGATGGAGGTGAGGGCTGGTGTGGGCAGCAGGGGCTCATTCCTGCTGAACACAGCCAGTCTTCTAAAGATAACATTGAAGCAGAGCCCAGTTTGGCCTTTGGTTACTTGAAGATTTGTTCCAGAAAGACACATGCTAGGGCTAAAATAAATACTACATTTCCAGGAGGGCAGTGAAGGAGCAGTAAAAAGCCCACTGGAGGGGAAATTCCTGGGCAACCTGGGAGTGACAGGAAGACAGGTAAATGTGTGGGCAGTGAGGAGCCTAACCTGTGGCTTTATTTGGGATGAGGACTTGTTCCAAAGTGGGTGATACTTTCCATGATGCTCAGCTGCTGCACACACTGATGTGTAGCGCAAAGCTGTATGTTTTGCCTCCATCCAGACATTCCCATGGCTTGCATCATGACCAGGGCATACAGCTCATGGCTGATGCTGAAAATGGAGTGAGTTCTTGGGAAACTCTCCTTTTCTTTGCTTTCAGTGAAGCCCCCCTGTTTTGGCAGTTATAGAATAGGAGACCACATTTTCCCAGAGCAAACACAGAACACAAACCCATTGGAAACAAGGCATCAGGAGCTCCTGTGTTCACTAAAGGGCTGGTTTTCACCTTATCTTATTTTGCTCCTGAAGCATCCAAGGGCTATCAGGCAGTCAGAGCCCTGTGCCGTGGTCCCTTGCTGTTGCTGTGAGGGCAGCACTTGGCTTTTGGGGCTGATCATGCAGTTGCATTGCCCTGCTGCACTCAGAAGGTGACCCAGCATGATTTCCAGACATTTCTCCAGACCCACCCTGATTTGGGGCTGGATATCACTATTCTGAACCACTGAGAAGTGTGATTCTTGCTGCCCTCTCCTGTGCAGAGGCCTGGATCACTGGAGGAGCTTGTCTTCATCCTGGACCAATGACAAGAAAGACAAGCACCTAAAGAGGGGAGGAGGATGTGGACTGATTTGGTTTCAGTCAGTACTCCTTGCACATACTGAGGGCTCTTAGGAGCAGTCTGAAAAATCCACTTGATTAGGAAATACAGAAACAATTAAGCACTCACTGTTGTTTACTTTTGCAATAGAAACAATTGATCCTTCTTCCTTCTGACTTCCACCTCTAAACCTAATTCCTTGCTCCGCACACAGCCAAGCACGGTTCAGAGAGGGGAAACAGTTAGAGAGATTAAGATTCTGGACTTCAGTTAGAAACATAAATCAGCTTTGAAATAGTCACATTTTTTGGACTAAGTGAAGGAAGTCATCTGTACAAAACAGGCTATGGCCAATTTTTTTTTTTCTATAACTAGGAATATGCCAGCTTCCTGGCTGCTAGAAAATGTATTTTTTGTTGTTTTTTGGTTGGTTGGTTGGTTGGTTTTGGTTTTGGTTTTTTTTGGTTTGTTTTTTTGTTTTGGTTTGGTTTTTTTTTTATTTTTGTTTGTTTTTTGTTTTGGGGTTTTTGTTGTTTGTTTTGTTTTGTTTCGTTTTTGTGACAGTGGGATCATGTAGCTAGCAACATTTGAAGACAAGCTTAGATCAGGGGCAAGAAAGAGGCACTGCTGTGGCAGTAGCTGATGGCATGGCCAGGCACAGAACCCCTTGGTGATACACAAGAAAGGAGCTGAGTGGAGGATATAGCCCAGGGTCCCAGGATGTGAATGGAGCACATTGGAAGGAGCAAAAGGAACCACGCCACCCCATAACGCCCCTGTTCCTTAGAGGCATTTATTTGCATGTCTTTATTTTGTATTTTACCACACTGGGAATGACACATTTCCCAAGATTGTGTTACTGGAAGTTTTCCTGGAGCTGATGACCTCCAACCCATCCTTTGTTAGCTAACACGTGGGTCCCAGCATGCCCATCTGTTCATTACCACATCAGCAGAACCTGACCCCTCCCCAAGATGTTCCTGGGGGTCCAGTAGCCTCCAGAATGGAATCTCTGTGCCCAGGAGCTTCACAGTTACTGGCCAAGCTAGTCCAGCATCTTGCCTCACTTGCCAACAATTACTTCACTTCTGAAAATGCATATGAAAAGTAAACTATTTGCTCTATTTGAACATATACTAAACAGATGCAGCTTTCCCTCTTTGGTTTGCTCCTTCTTAACCCAAATCATGCCTTTGCTACAGTTTATGCTACATCCCTCAAAAATAATTGCATTGGCACAACTGAAGTGGACAGTGGGATTGACCAAACCTCTGCTGAAACAAAAGAAGTTCAGCACTGAGAGAGTGCAGAACAGCCTTTGGGATAACTTGTGAGAGGCAATAATGTATTTTCTTTTTCCACTTCTGCAAAATGAAGTTATAATGTAAATGCTTCAAAACTATAGCAATGGGAGGCGAAGTGCATTAGGGTATAAAACATATGAAATGTTTCATGGCAAAGAATAGCTGAGAAATGCCCAGGAATAACAGAACCTCAGTTTCACATGTGTTCTTAAATATGTAAAACAGCTAAAACTCCACTGGACAGTTTCCACTGCTGAATCTGGACATGCTGGACTTTACATTAAAACTATTTTTTTCTCTGCAACAAACTACTGAGACTTCAAAGCAAAATGTATTATCCTTCACTTTGTGTCCCACTGTCCACTGCTGCGTAGTGTCCCATACGACACTGATGCTAGGTGAGAGGCTACTGCACTAACAATTCCCTCCTCTAAAGAGGAAAGTGTCCTGTAAACACAGTGGCTATAAAGCTCAGTGGCCTTGAATACAGAAGACCGGCATCTTTTTTTTTTTTTTTTTAAGTCTGAAATACAAGTACCTTCCCGCTGGCCATGTCAACATGGCTCTTGCTGACTGAGACTAACACTCTATAAACAAAACCCAAGGAGATGGGGAAAGAGCCTTTCTGCAGCCAGCATTGGCATCACCTGCAGTGTGTTACCTCAGCCCCAATACTACCAGCAGATAGCACTGCTCTGTTCACCGTGCAGTAACATCTGCTGGTCTCCAGGCAACTCTCCGGTAGCAGGAACCCACACAGGCACACTGCCTGTCCTTCTCAAACTGCTCAAACACATGCAGACTCTATGATTTCACAACTGTTTGCAGGCTGCCATAATTTTACTGCATTTCTGAGCAGTGATTATTTCCCACTGGGGGCCAGAAGAATGGTTTATGGTTATGGGTGTGATAATGGTTTATGCTCCATCACTGGCTAAGTGAAAGGATTGCACAGATAGAAGATCTAGCAGGGAAGACCTGGGAGAATGCAAGATACCAGGAGGCAGTTTGGTTCTGGTGGCACTTGGAGGGTGACATAGGGCTGAAGAGAGAATACATCATGGAGAAAACACAGTATTGACTAGTTCCTGGTGCAGCCAGGCAAGGTGTCTACTCTGACCTTCCCTACCCTTCCTTAAATAAATGACAAATCTGTCACATCTTCTTAGAGAAATACAGATATATATATATATATGTGTGTGTGTGTCTGTGGATCCATACAAATATTCTACTTGTTCAGACCTCTTCCGCTGCTATTCTTTTTTCTCCTCTATAGCAGTGAGGATGTTCAGGGGCAAAAACCTCCCAGAACAGGGCTGTAAGAAGCAGCACGTACCACCATGTTTTCACCCTTCCATCTCAAATATCCACCATGAAAAAGGACAGCAGTCATGCAACTGTCACTGCTCATCAGCATCCTGGCACCGCAGAGAGCCAAAAAGCACAAGAATTTACTCTAATCATCTCTATCTAGTGAGTGTGGTTGCAGAAAGTCAGATGTGATCAGCCTCAGAGCACAAGCGATTGCTGCAGTGCTTCTCCTTTGTCACGTCAGAGGCAAAACAGAGGCTGCGTGTGGATCCAGTCCATCCCTCTGGAAGCAGTGCCACAGAGCAGCCTGGCTTGTCATGGTGGGGCTTCAGTAGCAGGCCTTTGCATAGTTAGTTTGGTTTCTGCCCCATCAGTGTCCTCCACAATAGTTCTGGTGATCCACTAGACAGGTATACAGCAGGGTGGGTCTTGGCAGTGGGAATAACCCACTGTATTCTGTAGAAATCACTCCTTGGTCACAGACAGATTAATAGAGAACGACATCAGATAATTAATTTTCTGTACATACCAAAAAAGGAAGTACTTCATGGGATGCATCACATTTTCTAACCAAGCCTGTAAGTAGGACTTTCCCTCTCTCCAAGCTAAAACTATAAACTCCAGAACATGGAATTTAATTGAAATCTTTTCAGAAGAATCATAAACTGTCAGGGGCATGGGGTTGGAATCAGAGACTGTCCCTTCTGTTTAGGGGTTCAGTGCGCCCATCATGTTGACTGTGTACTTGGCTTTAGACCTTTGGTTTATGAGGAATGCAACTACTCTGGGCCTGCAAACACAATCTGGGTGTGTAGGAACAAGGTGGACATGAAGCATGGCTCTCCACACTCACTGTCAACAGGTCTCCCAGGGTGGGAGTCTAAGTTGCTAAATTTTTCCTCCTTTTTTTTTGTCCTGCAGCATGAGTAACATTTTCTTGGATAGAAGACTTTTTCAGCTAGCAGTGTCAAAAATCTGTCACACCACGGCTGAAGCTACAGAAGGATCCAGTGTGACTGAAAGAGTTGAGAAGGAAAAAAGTGTCAGCATAGGACAAAGAGGCAGGTTTTGTTATCCAGACCAGACTGGAAGATGGGGAGCAGGCCGAAGTTGAAGTGGGTTGCTGAATGACATGGGCACATACAGAAAGAAATGGAGAGGGTGGCTCATCCTTTCCACTATCCAACTGAGGGGCTCTGAGACGCACAGGGAAAGGCCAGGCTGCAGTGGTGTATTAATGCAGAGAGCATTCTTCTGCTTGAGGAGGCAAATATAAAAGACAGACGAGCACTTTGGAAAAAAACCTGTCATTTCAGAGTATGTGTGCTCTGTGGAAGCAGGAGGACCGGCCTGCTTGACAGCAACCACCAGGAACACTTCCCCAAGCCTGTTCAAGGCTTGTCAAGAGCACAATCAATTCATGCTGGGCTCACAGGCGTGGGCAGGTGGGCTCCTGTGCCATGCCATGCTATCCCAAGCATGGAGCAGCCAAGGGGAGGGTCCCCAGGCCCTAGTGGGGAGCAGCACAGGGAGCAGTCCTGCAGCCTGTGCCACCTCTGACTGACATACAGCTAAAAGCTGCTCTTGCCTGCCATTAGCACATTTTAACATCATTAATCTTTCAGGAAAATTCTGCAGTATTCTAAAGAACACCCTGGGTAGCAAGTTAAATTTGTATGTTTGAACAGAGTCTGTTCACCTTTCCACTAAGATGCAGAAACGGTACCACTTGCTGGGGATTTGATGATGACAGTGCTGCGAATGGGATGAGGTTAATGGAAAATGTTCACCAGAGCTCATCTCCTCTGCAAAATGAAGCTGAAATTTTCAAGCACTACAAGGGCTTGTGTGCAACTCTTGTGCCCCTCAGAGCAGGAAAAGTGAGTCCAAGGACATTCTGCACTGCCCATGTACCTCTGTAGGCACTGAAGGAGGAGGATGATTTAGAAAAAAGGTGCTGGAGGTGAGTGGGAGAAAAAGGAAGGGAAGGAAGGTAGATACAGAGCTTATACTTACATGAAAACATGATGTTGAGGTAGTTTTTTTCTGGAGAATACTGTAGAACTGAATGGGGGGAAAACCCGAACATGTTGTGAGCACTGCAGAGAATTAACAGAAAATTGTATCCTTGCTATAGGGTGATATGGACTATCCTGAGATCAGGGAGGAAATCTGTAGTAAAAGTGATGTACCTTCAATGGAAGTGGTCATATCAGGGAACATTAAAACAAACTGGACATATGCAGTCCCATGGAACCTCATGGGATGCATCCAGGAGTGCTGAGTGGCTGGTCAGTGTGATTGTGAGGCCACTCTGTAATCTTGGCAATCAGGAATGATTCCTGAAGACTGGAAGAAAGAAAATATTTCTCCTCCTTCAGGAAAGGCAATAATAAAATCTGGGTAACTTTGGCAAAGAAGACCAATGGTGTCATGGGTTGCATGAGACAAAGTTTGCCAGCAGATCAGAGAAGGTAGTTCCTCCCCTCTCCTCAGCACTGGTGAGGCCACACCTGGAGTGTTCTGTCCAGCTCTTAGTTTCTGGGCAACTTGCTCTAGCTGACCTGCTTTGAGCAGGAAGTTGGACTAGATGATCTCTAGAGGTCCCCACCAGTCTTACCCAGCCTTATCAGTCTATGATTCCAGTGTTATCCTGCTTCAATGTGTTATGATTTTTATCTCTTCATTTGATGATAACAGAAGAACTTTCTTAGTGAATGACAGCTTTTTGTTGGTAAGAAACATCTGATCAGACTTTATCAGCTCTCAGGCCAAACAGAAAAGCACACAGAGATATTCACAGGGAATCAATAGTGCAGCTACTACATGTACCCAACAGGTCTTGAAAGAATAAACCTGGACTAATGAGAGATTTGTAGGAAAATGTCACAGAACAAATGGTAGCATTCTGGTTAATGCTTACAAGAGTGTGAACAAACCTTCTGGGAAGACTCTTTCAAATTCAGTTTCAGAGAAATCTGTGAAGGGATGGGAAAGGTTTCCCAGCTCCCCTGGGACGTCAGCAAAGCCCTTTGTAATCAATGGCCTCATGCTCCAAACTCAGGAGACATGGCCAGGCAGGTTGGTTCAGAGCTTGCAAGAAGTGCTGTGGGGCCTTTGACGTGTGTTCCTGCAGAAGCAGCTATTCCATGTCAAAAATATGTATTTTTAGCACAGCAGCTTGCAGCCTCATGCTGAGAGAAAGAAGTTGAGCCAAGGGAGGGACGGCTGATGCCGCAAGGTCTGTGGCAGGGGGAACAGATGCATGATTTCATGCTGAAAGAAATCACCTTCTTATACAAGCTGCCTCCATTATTCCTCCCACCACTACTGGTGGTATTCATCTTTGTGAAAAGTGAGCCTACCACACAGAAAAAGTAATTTATCTTCTCCTTTTAGGAGATGTTTGTGCTGGCAGAGCCACACACCTCTTTTGCTTTCCAAAGTTTTCCAAGCACTTGTGGTGGAAAATTTCTAAACACCCTCCAGTAGAGCCCATCAGCACAGTCATTGCTTGGCTGGGAGCACATGCCCAGCAGGGAGACGTGCTCAGCTTCATCAGCCACTTGCACCTCCATTGGTGCACTGCTTGTACCCCAGCAGCAGGACACCCTGCACCCTGTGGTGCCATGTGTAACTCCACAGCAGTGAGGAGGCTCGGCTGTGGCTCAGTTAAGCAGTAAATGTTTTTTGACAAGGAACAGCAGTGTGAAGTTTAGTCTTCTGTGCTGCGCTGAAGTCATCCAAAATTATGATCTGCAGCACCTCCCCACCCACTGAGTTGCTACTCCTGGGACCAGACCACCCAAACTCTCTCTCTTGATGCATTGCAGGCTACTGCAAGGCCAAGTCCATGTTGTCCCTACACGCTATGGGATGGAGAGCTTTCCAACAGGCTATTTGCTATCACCACGGACTGGTTATGTTTAAATTCTATGCAGATAAAATATTTATTCTATTAATGCTGGGGATAAACTCAAAATCAAGACAGGAGAGGGTGTTTTGTTGCCTTCTCACTGTCAGGATCTGCCCATCTCCCAGTTGTTGAATGTGCAGAAGAGAGGCAACATTTGTATGGGGTGTGGACTTAACACCAGTAAGTGGTGCAGCCATCTAGCACTGAATAAACTGGCAGGAAAGGGAGAAGTGAGAGACCAGGAATTATTTTGCTCAATAAAGAGACTACCTAGGGGTTTTCCCAGCACAAGGGAGAGAGGAGAGTAAGGTTCAGAGTTAGGTGTGAACAGGACTGAAGAAGGGGGAATGGCACACAGCTCAGACCCTGACTTGTACTATTTTAGCATAATGAAAAGGTGTGAAGCAAAAGACAGAGAAGCACAAGATGTTACAGGGCAGTGCCTGCCCTGCGCTACTTCTGGACACTGGAATTCCAGGGGGGCACAGTCTGCAGAGCACTCAGGGTGGGATGCTCTGCCCCTGACTGCAGAGTAAGACATAGCTGAACCCAGCCCTTTAGCGTACACCTACCTCCCTGCTGGGCTCCCAGACAATGAATGACAGGTATGCAGGCGTGGTGAGGGCTTGCTGTGGCACTGCCAGCACAGGCTGGGACAGTCAACTCACCAGGGTGGGGGTTCACATGAGCACGCACCACGCAGGGTACAGATGCAGCACCTGCTTGTAAGGGCACAGCACCTGTACATGCACACGGGGCAGAGCAGGCATGCCACAGAGAAAAAGAGAATCTTTGAGGACCCCAAGGATCTCCACTTGGGGAGCAGTGGGGCTTTGACTTGTAACATTCTGGTGTTTCAGATGGTGATGGATAAAAGGCCCATGTTTATCCAGTGTGAAGCTAATTACTTACAAATATTAAGATTCACATTTACACACCAAAGTCTCACAAACTGCCCCAAGTTTCACATATCAAAAAAGTGCCTCTATGTAAGGCAAAGGGGGTTTCTGTTGTGGGCTCTCCCATGACACATTCAAGAAGCAATGAGTTTCCATGATAAAAAAGTTTTCCTGTTTTGAACAGAAGTGGATGATGAGAAAGTTAACTCACTGTAACCTGTTTTGGAATGCAGGTAGCAAGTTGGTTCTCAACCCAAGTCCATCAGCTGTGTCTACTCTCAGGAATACAGCTCTCAGGCTTGGTCCAGTAAGGAGCCACTCACGTGCTGACAGCGACCACCCGCCTGACTTTGCTCACTCGTTGTGAAATACAAGTGAATTTCTTGAAGTTGTGTAAATGCCTTAAAAGGGAGAAAACAGGATTAGCACACTTTTCACACTATCTGCGTAGGAAATGACCTCTCCCTCCAGTGTTACACCAAGGGAAAACATGCTGTGTATTGTATCCCTAATAGGGTTGGGCAGCACAGAAACACTCTCATGAACTTTACAGAGGTACTAGGCAAAAGAGGGAATCAGGCTCTTTCCACATTAACAGATTTATAAACTCTTCGGGGCTGGAATTTCCACTTTCAGGGAGAAATGATGCACTTTGCCCACGGTTTCAGAATTGGAGCAAAACCCAGAAGTATCACAGCAATCAGGGTTTCCTCGCTCCCTTTTTGGAAAGTTGGGGTGAGTTTCTCTGCCAACACAAAGCAGAGCAGCCAGCTCTCTCATCCCTAAGGACTTCAGATAATTTGGGAATGCAGCTTCCCTGGGGATGCCCAGGGAGGGCAGTGGGGGAGGATGTTGAGGTCCCTAAAACTTCCTGATAGAGCACAACTCATTTTAAAATTAGCCAGTCAGAGCTGTGGCTTGTTCAAGCATCAAAGCAGATTTATTCCCAGCTCCAAAGACACATTGAATGAGTTCAGAGGTTTCCATGTTACCACTTTTACAGCTAGACAAGTGAAAGCGGCAAGGTCCGCGCTATCGCACAGAAGGACCCGCTTACGCAGGGGGATTTCCCCATGCGGAGCGCAGCTTGCCGAGCCCCGCGACGAGCGCTCTGCGTCACGGGATGCTGTGTGGGCTTGAGGCATGGTACAGCCCTGGTGGGGGCGGCTGCCTCGGGGATGAAGCCCACGTCAGGCTTTTTCTGGTTGAAACATAGAGAGAACATAACTTATTAGCAGCCGGTCTGATATTTACTGCTGACAGGCTGCAGGAGCTCAGAAAAGGCAGAAGAAAACCAGGTTTGTAGCTTCCTGTGTTGCCTAAGCGCGCAGAGGAGCAGGGGGAGGTGGGCTGTGTTCGGGACACTTTTATGGCCCCTCTCCCAGCGCCGATCACGGCGCGGCTGTGCCGTGCCCGCACCGGAGGGCGATGCGGGCGCAGGGACAAGGGGAGCGCAGTTCCTTCGTCGACAGCCGCAGCTGAAAGGGTGCCAAACTCAGCCAAAGGGTCTGTGAAACTCAGCTAGGAGTGTGCAAACCTCAGCTGAAAGGGTTTGCAAAGCTGCTGCCTTCGAGCAGCTGTAGCCAGAAGCTCCTCGTGAAGGTGCAGCACAAGTTTCTCTCCAGAGGCACAGGCAATTCTGATTGTCTCCAATGTTTTCTTTCCTTAGCCTGTGTAGGTAGCTTCCACTTGAGGATGAAGCGGTATAGCCACAGTCATTTTCTGGTAGTACTGCAATGACATGGGTCAGACTACAGCAGAATTTAATCCAAATATTTTTACTGATTGTGGGAAAATTCCCCTACTCTACCTCCATTGATAAATTACGAGGGGATTTTGAACATCTTCTCAGCTGCACCATTAGCGCCAATAGAAAAAAAATCAAGAGGGACCCCATTTCTCTTAATTTTTATAGGAATGAGACCAAACCTAGCACTTCTAAAAAGCAGCCTTATTTAAATTAGTGCATTAAACAGATGCATATTAAAATAGCCTAATATAACTGCAATTAGTACACCATCCAAATCTAAACACAATCTTGAAGCCTGGTAGTCAAGGCATCTGTGGGTAAAGACTTAGCAAAAGATGTTTTTCATCCTATCATGCTACTTCTTACTCTAGTGTTAAGAGATATTTTAAATGGGAAGATTAGATCTATACTCCTTTTTTCCCACCACTTACTTCAGCAACAAACAGTAGTGGCAATGTAAAACAAGGTTTTAACAACTTGTTTAATTAAAAATATCACCATTATTTGAGCATTTGAAATAGTCATCTATGCTTTTATCAGAGCAACAACTGAGCTATTTGTTGGATCAGTTGGATCAAGTTTCCGGATGACTTCCCATTCTTCCAGATATACACTGGCTCATTTACAGGAACAAAGACGGGACTGGAATGGACAATTGGCTCACCAGACCTACTGGCCATTCATCACAGCGTGATGCTTCAGCAGAAGACATGCTCCGTTTCCTCTTCCCAGCATAAACTGTTCTGTAATGGATTTTTTCAGTAAATTTCCAAAGATGCTGAAAAGATTTGGGACTCAACACTGTAGCCCTTTGAAAATTCAATTTCATTTACATACAGATACTCCTCTGTCTTAGGACATGGTGCTCTGCTCTGTGTTGGCATGTATTTCACGTAAGAGTGCAGGAGCAGAAATCAAAATGCTCTCCCATAATTATTCTTTATGCCTTTCTTCATAGTCAAGAACAATCAAGATCTTCAGTTAGGGACTACTGGTGAAAGCCATTAAGCTACAGATACTTACACAAACACTGTCTAGGGTTTTAGCCCTACTGGATAAATCTCAGCTTTGGGCAGGTAGACAGAATTTCCCTCTTTATTTTTTGGGGGTTTGTTTTGTTTTGTTGTTTTTTTGTTTTTTTTTTAAATTAAGCCTCACCAGCAATTAAAAAGAAAATTAGATTCAATCAAATTCTCATGATGAGACTGAAATAAAAATATGCTACCACCCACTTCCCTTCTGAATTGTGTTGCAACTTAAAATCTTTGCACATATTATTTCAAACTTACTATCACCTGATTCAGTATCTTTCCCATATGAGACAGATTTCATAAGATAATCTACAGAACCCCAGAGAAAGTAATTGCTATAAATGGTTAAGACTGATAAAGGGAGGAGAACAGTCTCATAAAAGGCCACATTGTGCTAATAAACGTGTCAAGAAAAAGTATGATCATTAGACAATGCCATGTTCAGCCTTCAGGATTTATCTCCTTCTATGCAGAAAGAAAAAAAAGGGTACATGAACTGATCTTGGAACACTGCTTCCAACTTCTTCAAAAATCTATTCATCTCTTAAGATATGTGACAGAGAGAATATATTTCCTTGAATGTGTGTGGTGTGGAACCTAAAAAAGTATGGGTTTGGCTGTAATGTTTCTCATACCATATATTTGAGCAATGCTGTAAGGCATCACACATTTCTCCCACTGATATGAGAAGCTGACAGTCAGTTTAAAGGATATGCATCATTTGGGAAGGAGTTATTGTCCCCAAAATAGGAAAGTGCCTCAGCTTCTCCTAGCTATAGAGCAGTATTAGCACTATTGCTGCTGTTTATGTAGATAATGGCAATGGAGGATCAGAGGGACAAACCTGGAAGGAAGAACCAGAGGCGTTTGCACGGGCACATGCAGGGGGCCACACCTTGTCCAAAGAGTGCAAGATACCAGCCAAAAGTACCAAGCAAAAGCAGTCCCTCCCTTGGAGTGCTCACATAGGGAAAGAGATAAAAGCTTGGTTCTGCATCTTCAATAACCAGGGACTTTCCTAGAAAGAAGAGACATCAGGGGAGGACCGGCAGACTCTCATAAGAAGACATGTCATCTTCATGCATGATATGCAATGGAGTGTGCCGCAAAATGTTGTGTTAAAAAAAATTATGTCCCCAAAGCCCATTTTGACTGAATGGGCAAAACCCAAACTTACTGGTGAACAACTTTCTGAAGCATAGATATTAAAAAGCACAATATTAAAAGGCACAAGGCTTCAAGCAAAGTCCTGAACTAGCAAAGTTACCTGCCAATTTCCCCTGATTTTTAAGTCCTTTTAATATCTACATGTACATCAACTGCTGTCAGGAACTCATGCTGGAACAGCATGACTGAGTATTTCTAAGGGCCTTCCCCTTGGCACAGGCACAGACTTTATTTGCAGAGCTTGGGTGAAGAGTAAATGAGCTGTTTCATGTGAAAAATTAAACCTCCTCATATACAGATAGTGTCCAGCTCTGCCAGCTAGACACCAAATATTTGACAGCAAACTGTTCATAGCATACTTCCATCAGGGGAACAATTTATTATATCAGAATAGGTTTTTTTCTGTCATGCTTCCCATTCCCAGACATCTTTGTAAAGTCTGCAGAGATGCCATCATATCCCATTCTGACCTACATAACAAACAATTGGACTTGTGTTCCTGCTGTGTTATCACCAAAATGAATCATTATCATGTCTTCTCAAAGGCCTGGCAAGACGGAGACTTTTCTGCTGGGAAGTGTCAGATGAATCCTGCACCTACTGCTCTCATGACACCAACTGCATATTTTGTGTTTATCACAGGAAAGAAAAACATCCAGCAGTAAAAGGCTAAGCTTTGAATTTTGCTCTTTGCCAGGACAAACATGGGAACCAGTGAAGCACAGCTCTGAAAGCTCTAGCTTATTAAACTCCAGGGACAACATCAACAGCAAAAAAATTTCATCAGTCTTTTTTGAAAAACAGAATAAAGATGCTATATAAAAATGTGCACACCCTCACACATACATACATTGCACAAACCTGAGGAATAGTAATGGCCATGCTATAACATCATTCTTCACTCTTTCTGCATTCATGGGGTATGTTGTGCTGTTACAGGAGTCAGGAGGAAAAAATCTTACTAGGAACGGGGCATGGAAATGACAAACTGTACTTTGCCTTCACAGGCTTCAGAAATCCCTAGGTTGGCTTGGCAATTAAAGGTCCCAACTGACTTAGAAAGATTAACTCCAGGGGAAGTCACCCCTACCAGAAGCAAGCAGCTGGCAGTGGTTAATATTTATATTCTTCTGCTGCAATGGTGAGTGGAGTCTGAAAAAGTGTAGATTTGGACTAGGTGTCTTTGAATCAAGCCTGCATTAACCTATGTGATCTGAAGCTTCTCTCTTACCAGCATTTGGAGCATAAAATCCTATCACTTATGCCTAACTGCCACATGCTTGTAACCCTATACATGTGGGATAAAATTAAATCAAGACAAACTGAGACATCCATATTCCCCCTTTATAATTTATAAGGATAAAAGGCACTTTTTTTTGCCAGGGCAGGGTTCAGGAACTTTAGATGTTTAGCTAGAAAAAATTTCTTCTCTCCACATTAAGTGATATCTCTCAAAGTTTGTCAGACATCCAAAGTGTTATTTCTACTCTCTTCATTAGAAACCATGTTTTGTAAGTGACAGAGATATACTCTTCACAGACCACCATTTACTTAAACAAATCATTAATCATAAAGTGATGTGGAAGGCAAGAACTACTCCATCTCCAAGCATGACTCGACAGCATTTGGTTTGACCTTTGTTTTCCTTGGAAAATCCCTGAAGTTATAAATGTCTGTTGGGTGAGTTGAGGTTGGCTGACAATGAGGTTGGCTTTCTCAGGGTTTTGTTTGCCTGCTTCTTGGGTGAGCGCTGTAAGACACAGTTCCCTGGACACTGGGGCATTCAGAGATCAACAGTCAAAACCACTGCACTACAAAATGCATCCTTGTTTCAGTATGCAACAAATCTCTGCCCACATCAGAGGAAGGAAAGCGCCAGAAAATGTTATTCTTTATCTCGTTCAACAGTACAATGGAACAGCAACTTACTGAACAAATACAGAGGACATCTTTTACTTTATTATTTATTTCATACAAAAAATATGAAATTAATTACTGCAAAACATTCCAAGGATTGAAAATATTATCTACAGTAAAAAGAGGAATTCAAATCATAACAGCTTAACTGGCATAAGTGTGAAAGTCTGTTGTTAATTGTAAGCATTTGTATTTTTAGGTTAACTGAAAATTATAATATTCCAGATTCCTAGGTCAACTGCAATGCAAACCCTCTTAAACATGGGGTTTAGAGCAGAACTGTAATCACTAAGGTCTCCAGTGTCTCAACAAAACAGATCATGGTCATTTCAAATGATACCTTACTTTGAAAGCTCAGATAACAAGTAATTACAGCAAACCCTCTTTTGATAGGTGTCCAAAGATAATTTTCAAAAGGAAGAATTATGAATCACCTAAAGAGCCACAGAACAATTCTGTGTATTGTATTTTTGAAGTCACAAAATCTCTGAATCTCATTTCATGGAAGTCAGTAACACTTTTTATTTGCTGTTAAATACTCACCCTCCATGTATTGGATAACGTAGTTTCCATCCAGTATGCTCTCTCAAATCCCATCTGTGTATAAAAGTAGTGCACCACTGGGAGGATTACAGAAAACTAAGGCAGAAAAACTGGTTCAAAGAGACACGGCAGTGTCCTTGTTATTTCCAGATTGTTACGTGTATTACTTTCCCCTCTATAATTATTTTTGATAATTAATCTAAGTATTATTTTTCTGATTAGCTCAAATACAAAGCCTTTGTATACGCTCCCAAGTTCTTGCTCTCATCCTGAAAATCTCAAACAATAGCTCCTAGACAAGGACATTAGAAAACCAAACTTAAGATGGAAATACTCAGAATTTAAACAATACTGCTTTTCACTCCAACAATCCAACTTCTAGCATATGTACCTTTTCTCTGCAGGAAAATGTTTTTTTCTTCTGTTCAACATGAGAAAAAGCAATACAGAATTATGGGAATTGGTCCATCCCATGCAGTCAGCACCACAAATGAGAGGCTATGCCTTAGTAATTTGTGGGGCTTTTACCTCCCCTGTTGAGCTGTGAGGATAATACCTAGAAGACATATTCTGGGAGTTGTTCCATGCAAAATTCCTGTACAGGGCTGCACTGTTTACATTGACTACAAATCTGTATGCACAAGAGAACTCAGCATGGGAACAAAAACCTATCTCTGAAGTCATTCTGTGAAACAAATTGAACATAGTTTTCCCTATAACTATGATGGAAACCAGAAATAATCTTGAAGGGTAAAGCACCTCTCAAAAAATTTGCAGAGAACCTCTACTTTCTAATACTACAGACTGTATTAAACAAGTTTCCTAAATGAAAAGACTTCCCAGAAATACATGTTCAGTATAGGTGAGGCCCTCTATGAGCCATGGGAAATGCAGTATGGAGACTCAGTCTACACAAGAAGTGAAGCAGCAAAAAAGAAAAAAAAAAACTTCATTCCATGAGGAGAATGTTTTAAAAACTACCTGTTTCTTCAATGCAGCTGTATTCACTATTTCTCAACAAGTACTAGCGACCAAGAAAAATACTGGTTTTTACAGATCAGATAAGATATGATGAAAAGACAATGAGGAGGGGGAAAAGAAGCAGGGAGGTCGTGGAAAAGAAAGCAAACCAATCCTCTGCTTAAAGAAAGTATGAGAAACAGGTCTGCAAAAGCAGTGGATCAAGACTTTCAACTAAGAGGATTTATGGAGAAGGAGATTTTATCTCCAGGCACAGGTTAGTCTCATATAAATCCTAACCCTTGTTTTAAACAAACTGACCCCAAATTACCCATGACGTTCAGAAGAATTTTGTACTAAAAGAAAACGTTGGTGGTAACTTTGTGATAAGCAAAGCAAAGCACTTGGACGAGAGAGCTTTCCAATGAACAGTATGATTTCATTTTTAGAAACTTCCTGATTGTTGATTCATCCCATCTCCAAAGCAGCACAGGCTGGAAATCCTAAACTTGCTTCAGTTGAACTTGGCATGGGCCTTTAACTAGTTTGTTGGCAAAATCATTTCAATTAAGTTGTTTGTCGTCCTTTCCTTTTCCCAAAAGTATAAAATTTTGTTACAAAAAAACATGGCCTGTACTGCTAGAGAGTATGAAAGATATTGAACCTGGAAAAAAAAATTGCAAGACTGAAGATATACTGTTCTAAGAACACAATTCCTCAATGACCACAGACCCAGCACCAGCACGGAGTACAGCGAGTTTCCAGCTGAGAGCCCAACTGTTCCAGACCCAGAGGTGACAGCACCAGAAACGTGCCAAATCCAAGTGGACAAACCCTGCCAGGCAGGAGCATCCTGGACCCCAGTTTTGGAAGCAACAGAGTCTCGTAGATGCAGCACTGTGCCCTAAGGTGATTCCAGTATCTCTGCATGGTGTTATGTGCTTCTCTGCACCTGTGCCAGCACAGTCAAGTCTACCTTGAATGCTTCCACCACGCTCCCCTGCAGCAGCACAAATGTATTTTCTGGGCAGTATACCAGTCTGGTACTCACAGCCTCTTATTTTCCTGCAGAGCCTTTTAGAAGTTAATTTTTAGTCCGGATTTGAATGTCATGAGGACTTTATAAGCTGGATATGTGCAGTGGCCTTATCCAGGCATTCAGCCAGAACTATGATAACTCCCAGTTACACCAGGCAGCTCGAGGACATGGGTTGAGAGAAAAGGAGACAAGGTGACAGGAACAAAGGAATCTCAAGAGTAATAAAATATTATCAACAGGTACCCACCTCTAACATAGAGATACAGATGTGTGGCAACCTGGGGAACAAGCAGAAGGAACTAGAGCTCCTTCTGCTGTTACTACAGCCCTGTTGGAGTTAAGAGCTATGGTGGGAAGGCTCACATGTGGTGGATAGACAGGGTTCCTCTGGAAAGACAGGGAAAGAAAGGAAGACTCAGGGGGCTTTCTACATGGAGGAGCAACTTGAACATTTGTAATGGATGGCAGTGTGATTGAGACCATGTGTTAAGATCAGAAAAGAAGTCAGGAAGAGTGACAAGGATATGGCAGTGTGTTACAGCCCCACCCATCAGGGTGATGGCGACAGTCAAGCACTGGAACAGGTTGTCTGGAGAAGCTGTGCAGTCTCCATCCTTGATGATTTTCAAGGCACAGCTAAGGTCCTGGTCTGATCTCACAGCAGATACCACTTAAAAAGGCAGCTGGACTAGGTCCAGAGTTCTCTCCCAACCAGAATTATACTGTGATTCAAAGTCTATAGGACAGAAACCCAGATAGGAACTGTAGTTTTGAAATTGAGGCCAAGGAATAGAGCATCTGTTACCAGCCAAGAAGTCTGTTTTGTGACTGTCTTCACCACAAGCATGACACACACAGATGCTCACCCAGCAGTCAACTGTAGGCCAAGGCTTCACATTCCCAGGAAGTTACAGAGGAATGATGGAGCAGTGGCAGTTGCAGTGGAACCTATTCCTGCAACACTTGTGAGCATCCAGCATCTAAGGAAATTAAAAAAAAAAATAAAAAATCCTCTGGCAACAAATATTAACTTGACGTTAACATACCAGAGTGCATTTTCTCAAGGCAAGAAACTTCTGAATGTTTTCAGTTTCCCTAGCCATCCAAGAGACAGGAAATGTGAGACTGCACTGAAAAGTACTCCCAGTGAGACAAAGGGGCAGAGGGGCAAAAATGTGTTTAATTCACTGATGTTCCCTTCCTGTGACCTTAACAGCTGCACCATAAAATACCACATAGCAGCACCAAGTTTGAGAAGTAATTAAAACTTGCCACTTCACTCTCACAGAGACATTGTTTGCATGTTTTTGGACCATAAGGACAAGCTATTAAAGCCTGACTATAATCACAGTCCTTTCTTGACAACTATCCAACACTTGTTATCAGTGACAGAACCAGATTGATTGTTTCTATCTTCAAGACTGTTGCCCTCAGGAAATTATAATCACACCACCTCTTTTGATTTGCTTAATACTCCCCTTCAAATCTTGGTTCTCCTCCCACAGGTGGCATCAGTTCCACCAGCATCACTCAGCTTTTCTCCCAGATACAGCTCATGCTCTGGGGAAGGTCACGGTCACCCCTTTATTGTATCTCCAGCTGCACTCTCCTGTATGAAAGATGCCCACTGGGCTTATTTACATCATCACTGAGAGCTGATCCTCAAAGCCTCCAGGTTTCAGTCAGCAGCTCCCTGTCTCCAGCTCCCTGGACTTGCAGACATCTGAAAAAAATCACCTGTGTGTTCCATTGCTACAACACTGCTTTTGGCTTCTTTCTCCTCTTTTCAGAAATTGGCCTGCAGCCATGACAAGGGTTCAGAACTAATCCCAAAAGCGACATGCAGCCTGAACAGAAAAGTGATGCTGAAAGGTGCTGCATGTACAATAACCATGTTCTGTCCTTTTAAGGACTTGAACATCTATAACCATTTACAAATGAAGCTTCAGTTTAGCACGGCTCAACATACAACCAGAATATGAAATTTATTGTCATTTGTCTATAAGTGTCCTATATCTACGTGTCCAAATTCATATAAAATCTTTCCTACCTATGTCAGAGGATCCTTGTGAATATAGTGCAAGTAATTAGACACTGCCACAGTTCCGCTTCTCTCCCTGGTAACCCATTTTCTTACTATTGCACCCTTACTCATTTGGTTAATCTAGAAAAAAGAAAACTCTCAGGTACTCGAGTACTGCCCTAATCTTCAAAAACCTTCCAAGTCTGTTGCTGGGTAAACAGCAGAAAATGATCCTCTAGATTCTGTGAAGATTAAGGTAGCAACGGGCTCCTCAGAGCATCTGTGCCAAGCTTGCTATGGAAAGCTTTGGGTTAGCACCAATAAAAAGTAACAATAAACTTCATACCAGCCTCCAGATACCAGGATTTATGTAGAAAACTAAGTTTCAAATTCAAGGCTCAGTCCTGAAGAAGTTAATATGAGAATCAATTTCAATAACTTAGATAATGACTATGTTAATCATTATTCAAGAAAACATTTCTTAATCAGAAACAAGACATATTTTTAAAGTCTGAATAAACGAATACGGAATTTATCTGAAGGTCTAACGCTTTTGTCTGTCAACTGCTGGAAAGTACTCTTCCTTGCCTTGTTTTTAAAAGTACTTTGGAAGTATGCATTATTGCCTACAGTATTTCCAATGTATTTTTCCAGGAAAAATACTTCAGACTACACAATCAGAAGAAAAGTCTACACAAAATCACATAGCACTGTAACATGAAAGAATCTAAAAATATTGAAACAGTAATCATAAAGACTAATGTTGCAGCTGTATGATAATCTGACTACAGTAACTTCATAGAATTTCTGTTAGGAATAAAGACAACAGTCTTGAGGAGTTACCACCATTGCCATTTAGTTTTAATGCATGAGTGGCTCTCAAATTGGACAGGTGAAATACTCTCAAACATAAAGTCAGATATTTGCCTGCTCTCCATTTTCCTTTTTTATTTCCTTCCTTCTCTCACCCCTCCCCTTTCCTCTGAAAACACTTTTTTTGTGGCAGATGGACAGAGGCAGAGCACTCAATATTTTAAGTCAATGAAAAGCATTGACTCTGCTGGCCCAACTGCTCTGGAAGTGGGACAGTCACCCTTCTGCTGAGTATCAGAAAACCAAGACAAGACTGGGAACAGGACTCCAGCATGATACACAATTCTCTACGGATCCCTGCATGGGACAGATCCCTCTGCAGGAAGGTTTTGGTGTCACCTACTAGGCAGCAACTTTGAGGAGAATGAAGCAAGAAGGGCATACAAAAGACCATGCCTGAACCTGAAATACAGGTTTAAAGTGAAGCTGAAGGCAAAATGAGAAACATTATACAAGTGTGGGTGGGGACCAGTCCTATGGGTACAGAACACAAAGGAAAGCTGACAAAAGAAATTTGAAATCAGATGGTAAACACAAGAGCAATCCCACTTTTCCTAGGCAAAACAGTTACACTACCCTTGGAGAGCAATGAATTACGAAACTGCAAACCCTACTATCTAATTCCATTCTCTTTATTTTGTCTTGGCACTATCTACATGAATGGAAAACAACTGCAAAAATAGATACACGTACTTTAGTTTTACTGGCTTCCAGAACATGACTGGATTGGAAGCAATAGTTCCAACACATTCATCTTCTTTCAAACTGTGGTTTCACTGAAAGGTGGTTGTTTCTTGAGCTTTCACTTAGCACATCATTTGTGTGTTAGTCAACAGAATTCCTGAAGGTTCTTTCCCATGCTGTTCCTGTCAGTCTTTTTTTTAAAAGAGTGCTCAACTGAATTCTACTTCCAAAATGTATCTGTAAAACTTGCATTTGAATACCCTTCATTCATAAAGCAGATGGAAAAGTGATGAGCAAGGAGGAGAAAAACATACAGAAAGAAAGCAGACGTTTACAAAAAGCTTCACAATGAAAAAGAGACCGTTTGATGCTCCATTCCCCACAACAGAAATATTAAAAGTTATGTTCTTTGGACTGCATGTCACATCAGTTCCTAAAACATAATATTAGCTACGGTTTCTCCACTGAAAGTCATTTTCCCACTGCTTTTTGTTGACTGTTTGCATTATTTAACTTTAAAGAGTCCAAGAGGCTTCTGATTGTTTCACTTCCTATTCCTTTCATCCTATTCTTCATCTTGCTGGAATTACGTTTTCCAAATGGTATCAGTAGTGCTGCCAGTCCCCAAGGTTCTTTATTGATTATTTGCTGAGTTTTGTCTTCTTTCTGTAAAATCCAGGCACTTTCTCTAGCCATAGCTATAAATTTCTCCAGCTGTGGCTGATTAACATTCTTGCTGATATTAAGGTCTTGTTCAAAGGGATTCCAGATATAAAGAGGAGACGACTCAGGTTTATTTACTTCCTTTCCCTGCAGACAGTGTAAAGAAAAAGCAAAAGCTGCATATGTGCACCACAGGCTGAGCAAATAACAAATAACTTGAGTTATTACATGAGCATTAAAAGTGTTTTGAATTACTGGAGAACTTTTTGCAAAACACCCAGTCATTATTAATCAAGTTAATTTTCCCGTCAACCTGACATTGTGACTCCTGTTCTTTAAATCCTCTTAGTGGTGGTTTTCCTTACCACATTCAGCTTAGATTTCCTTCAAGGCAAACAACACACAACTACAGTTTAACCTCTCTTTTGGCCATTCTCCCATTTGCTTTTCAACAAACCTCAGACCTCACCCATTGCAACCTCCTACTCCGACCTCCATTTGTGTATGGGGAGCAAAAGTATGTCATATTAACCTGTATAGCCTGGTTTGATAAACTATTGCAAGCACTTCAAGTGTTCAAAGCATTCATCCCATGGTGTTGAGAGAGCTCACAGAGCTAGTATAACTAAACAAGATTACTGCCTTGGCTGAAATTCCTCTCAGTTTGGTCTGTCTTTTAAGCACAGAGCTATTCAGGTCATGGTCCACTTTTGGGTGCTTGGTATTGTACAATGCACATAGCTGACAACTGTGTAGTTTGCTGTTTAAATGCACTTCCATATCAGTGCTTATCAGTGCTACTTAGCTGACATATTCTGTATTCCAGGACCTCTTCAAGCCTTCCATCACAAGCTCTAGTAGCAACCCGCCAGCTACTGCTGGTCCAGGAAGTGCCTATGTATATGTTACATACTCTTGGTCCCAGGACCAAGAGAACTGATTAGTTAAACAGAAAAACATCACCAGCACAGGCATTTCCCTTGACTAGCTCAGGCTCCAAACTTGTGGGTTTGATTGTCTTTTTAAGGCTTAGTGGCAAACAGCTATTCTCCACCTTAATCAAGCAGTTTCTGGGATCAACCTGCAGCAGCAAAAAGAGCTCTTATGCCAGTGACCCAGAATGTGCAAACAGGAAACAGAACAAACATAAGTGTCCACACAACAACACAGGACTGAAACCTCCATCCTATAAGCAACTCAGCAGGCAGAGGTGCAAGTGCACACACACACAGAGATCAATACATAGGATGACTTAAACACATAAAGCAAACTGAACTTTGAAGTAAAATCATACAGGCTTAACATGAGTTTGTGTTTTCTAACATATCCAAGTAATGACACTATAAAAATTCTTAATGGTACTGTAAGTTATTAGTCTCTGAGAAAAAAAACACTGTTCCTTCACAGAAAGAGCTGTTTCTGGAGAAATGTACTTTTTCTACACAGTTAAAAATGACAGAAATTGTTGCTTAGCATAAGTAGTTTATCAAATGGCAGACAGAGATTCAACTGATCATGATGAGCGGTTAAAATTCATTTACCTTTCTAAGATTTATGGAATTCCTTCTGAAGTCAAAGTTTCCAAAATATTCAAAAAACTCACCCAACAATACATCTAAGGAAAAGAAAAACAAGAGCCATGAGAAACATTAAGGAAAAGTTTATTTTCAATATGCTCATTAAAAACAAAACCTGATGAAGATTTACCTACCAACTGTTTCTGTATTTTTTGTAGGTTTAATCTTCTTTAAATCACTAACAAATGAGCAATCATATCCTCCAATTATATGCTTGTCTTTTGCATCTGAAAAAAAATAAATATGAGCATATTTTGAACTAATAAAATTTCTAGAACAGACATGATGAAATCAATGAACGCTACCATATTACATAAATCAAATTAGGAGTTCACAAGTGAATGTTGAAGTTAAGATTCAACTTAAGTGGTAAATGATTTAAAAGAAAAAAAGACTATGGACAGACAAAGGAGAAGAATAATGAGCATATGGCATATTTTCAAAAGCCTACAGTAATATGGTAAATGACATATTTGTATCTCTGAAATTACTTCTAAGTAACAAACATGGTATCTCTGCATATAGGGTTGTATTATGCACTAAAGAGCACAACTCCCTGAGGTTAATATCCATATTTTTAGACCTAGAATGTTCACTGTCTTTTGCTGAAAAACTTCAGAGAATTAGGAATATTCTTGTAAAATCTCAGAACAGGTGGTGTATGTATAAAAAAATCTACAGAATTCTGATGCAAAAATGATTTTCAAGCAACTGATCATAGACCTTTTTCTCCACTGAAAGCACTCAAAGTTTCCAAGAAAGTGTGTCAGTAAGCAGAAGGGATGAATGAGGAATTAAGAACTTGAGGTGTCAATGCTTTATGCTTTTTATGCTCTATGCTTTCATAAGATTCACGGAAGATAATCAACCCTGAAAGCTGTGCATGAAACAGCCAGAACAGCTTGTTTGCAGAGCTATAAGAATTATTTGCAGATGGTCTGAACAATCTCAAGGATATTACAAATTGTGAGAAGAAGAAGCCTTTCTTTTAAAAATTTGGTATCTATAAAACAATACACATCATAGTAATATACACAAACTCCTTAACTGCACAGACATTTGAAACCCTCTAAGTTTTCTGAAAAACAAAATATAAAATAAACAAATTCTGCATAGGAGCACTGAACAAATAAATTAGCTTTAATTATCTAAGGCACAGAATAAGTCTAACCCCTCTAAATAGAATTTAGTATTGTATTGAAAATGGATTTATTCTACCTTTAAAAATGCAGTACTTTCACAAAAATACATGTAAAACTTGTGTATTCCCTCAAACTTAAGGCACATATAATATTCATTAGTATTTGAGAGCATAAAGAAATGGCTTGGGTTTATTTCTCACTTCAGAGAAAATAAATGTGAAATAAATTGCAATAAACAGAAACAGCCATCCTCACCTGCTAATTCTTTAAGTTGGTCTAGTGTTGGAATGATAGGTGGTGATCTCTTTTGCAGAAAAAACATGACCATCATGGTCAGAGAGAAGTTCGTAATCCAGGTACCAGGAGCACTATTTGTAAGTCCATGAACACGGGCCCAACATCGTATCGTGAACACCAGCGCTCGTACACGGGAATCCAGACAGCCATAGATATACAAGAGTTCTGAACTTCTTATAGCAATGCTGAAGAAGAAATGAAAAGCAGAAGACATGTAAATGATGAGAGAATTGTGAAGTATCAGATGAAGTGTTTGTTGTTCATTATAAGAGGGCATCCATTAAAAAAAGTAACTTTTAGACAACTTAGAAAATAGAAAAAAGTCATAGAATCTTAGAATAGTTTGGGTTGGAATGCTTGAAATTGTCCAAGATGAAATACCTGGTAGTTTTCCACAGTAATAAAAACACAGTTCTGTGTAAATAATTATACTGCATTTGCACTGTTTCCCATTTCCTTGTTCCACATCACAGTGGGAGAAAAACAAACAAAGAAACAACCAAAAACCTACCATCATGTACTCAGGAGTCAAACTATGAAGAATCAAGGTGAAAAAACATAATTTAGCCACAACTGCCTTTGAGGTACATTCTAATATATAATAAAATACAGCTACAATGCCTTTTACAACTTTCATCTAAAGAGTAATAAAATGGTGCACTGAAAAATATACTAAATGTAGAGACAACGAAATCTGCAAACCAAGTCAACTTTGTAATTTTCAAGTGGTTGGGAAAAAAAACAAAAAAACAAAAAAACCCAAAACTAATGTAAAACTTATTTTGGTCCAGCTTTAGCCTGAAGTGCCCACTGAACTTGAGTTCCAGGAGATATTACTCCAAAACTTGGACTCAATTCTTCTAAAAATTCAGCCCGGCCTTTTGGAGATGTTTAGTAGGTCAAGATTTTGGACTTCTGAAATGTCGGCTGTGACGTGCTTTATGGTGTCCGCAGCGGTTTGTTATTACTCCGCACGGTAGCAAGGCAGGACGCGCAGTCCCAACATCCCGAGGCGGCCCGAGGGCGCATTCCCGGGCCGCGCGCGCCCCCTGGCGGGCACCGCCGCCACCCGCCCCGCACTGCCTCCGCTCAGCAGCCCAGGGCTCTGCCCAGGAATCAGCAGGGTGTATGCAGCCCCTCAGGGACAAGAAATGAGCACCAAGGTCGCTAGAAGCCAAATAGCTAAAAACTAACACCCTGACGCTGCTTGCTCAGAAAAGTAATCAAGGAAGGACGTGCATACACCCATATACATGAAAGGTACTGAAGGTAATGAACACTGACTGCCTTCTTTCAATTCTTTGTAGGTCAACTATTGTATAGACTGGTTTTCAAGAGTTCAGTTTCAGCTAGAAATATTTCCTATGGTAGAGAAAGATAACCACACTATAACATGAGCTCTAGAAGTTTAAAAACACCCTTTCTACTTTCAGAGCCAAAATTCACATTTGTTATGAACACAGAAAGGAGCAGACTTAAAACAGCTGTTATTACAGGTCTTCAGAACATTTTAGGTACTTTGGGATTCTTTCTAAACTTTTTAAAACCAGATCTCACCTGTTGCTCACTGAAAGATCACACTGGAATCCTGTTGGCTGATGGGAAAATTTCACCAGAGGGCAGCGAGCGTTGAGTATCTTCTGTACACTCACACATCCAGGACCAAAATTATCAAGGCAATCACCAATCACAGAGAGAATCCTCTGAGTTGCTAATCTTTCAGACGGTAATCTTTTCATCTGAAATTCCATTTCAAAGGGACCCTTTTTCTAACACAGGATTTGAAAAGCAATCTGTTAGCTCTAGAATAAAAGACATTTACAAATTCACAGCAATTTGCAAACGAGTTTGTGCAACTAGAGATTGAAAGTCAAGTATTCAAAGCAATGTACAGAACTCAAAAGATGTAAAAATATATTGTTCTCTCTTTTATATTCTTTTTCAGTGATTCAATTTTTCCAGGTTAATAGTGATCAACTTACTCTAATGTTACTTGTTCAAATGAAGGTATAACACTACTATTTCTCACTATTGGCTAAAAAAAATAATTCTGGAATTCCCAAGAAATCATATATATTCCAACTGCAAAACAGGAGTAGACAATTAAAGAGGGGTAAAACACAACCAAATTACTATTTCTTCAAACCACCAGTAATTCCATTTCAAATCTTCAATGAACAATGAATTCTTATGAATCAACTACCTGTGCAAAGGAAAATGTCTTTTTCGTTTAAAAAAGTAAAAACATTTAGCATGATCCTTCAACATTAAGGTAAGGTTCTCTAACACTTAAAATAATCCCATCACATACAGTTTTTCTAACAAAAATGTTGTGAAAATATCTTCTAACATCAGAAATTAATTATCCTGATGGTCTTTGCAGTTTAATTTGCAATATTTGTAGTTTTAACCTCAATAAAATAACTTCATACTTATATCTTCTGTCTTCATAGTCTCTCTGTGTTTTTAAGCCTCAGATAATTTTGCTTGCTAATCCAATACTTAACACTGACTTATCCTCCCCCTTGGAACATGTCATGGGTGAATGCATACTATACAAATAGCATTACAGTGACCTAACTCGTCAGCTGAGACACACAGGTTACTTTTCTTCTCACCAAATTGGTGAAAACAGACTTTTTTTCTGCACTCCTAGACAGGTGAAATAATTCAGGAGTTACGGACCTTGCACCCTTTCGCATAAACTCAATTCAGATGCTGAATTTCTGAGTCATGTTGGCAATTACCAAGGTGACCATTCCTGCCCTCCTCCTGTCAAGAGCTCTCCACTGGGCAGAATGCCTGGAGAGAGGTCCCTAATCCACTCTGGCTGTGTAGCTGCATGCTACAGTAGGGCTGGCTCAAAGTCAAAGGAACCTGTAACTATTCAACACTGAGCTAGGTAACAGGAAAAGATAAAGATGGGGACTTGGCTGACATGTAGGTGGGCTGGTGTTTCGATATTTATGTTTATGACAAAAAACACAATGGGGCCTTTGCAGGAAGCAGCTCAATATCTTTCAAGAGCTGCAAAACAACGTTTTTGTAATGATAGATAATAACTGATAGAACCTTTGTATATAACTTCAGTGCCAACTGGTGGGAGGAGATAGAGTACTGATACCCCACCCTAACCCTGTGGTTCTTCCCCTATTCCTGCCATGTTGCACGAAACATAAATATAGATAAACGGTTACTTTTGGGTAAATTGATAGAGTAACCTAAGCAAGAAGTGTAACTGTTTTAACAAAAACTGCTACTGTAAAAATATCACAGAGCCCTGTTTTAAGTCATTCACCAATCTCTCTAACCGCCCACATGTTAAAAATGCTGTTATCTATGGTCAAACACTGTATTGATAATCCATTCTTGGTAAAGAATGTTCCCTGTTTGATTTAGTTAGTAATCAGTTTGCCTTTACATGAATTTATTTCATGTTAAAAAAGTGCTGAAATGCCTGATTCTCCTCCAATGCTCCCACGCCCTGAAACGCTGCAAAAGTTAAGAAATCAGAAGGTACCTTTTCCACTGTAGCTACATAACCTGGTAACTAAAGCTACCTGCCCTTTGTCTCCCCTTATTACTAAGTCTCTCAGCTTAGTCTCTCGAGTAATCACAGCTGTAAACCCGTTCATCATCAAGTAACTCTCAATTTCGCAATAGAAATTGTGTCTCTACAAAGGATAAATATCAAAGAAAACAGTGACTTACCAAACATGTTTTGAAAATAGACGTTTTATACTTGAAAGATATCCCTCAAAATTTAAGAGGAAACTCTACTGTTCAAATGTAATGAGTCCCTAGATTTAATACTTAACATACACAATGATCCTGCTGTTCAGCTGACTTATTTGCTTTCACTGTCTTATCACTGCAGTAATACTAAAAACTAAATACATTTGAAGGGTTATTTCTTTAAAAGTAACATACACAGCAGTATACAAACTGTATGGAAAAGCAGAGTGAATTTTCAGTCTTTAAAAACTTAAGCCCATTGTCTTTTAAGGAAAATAGTTTTTCCCAAACCATCTGTCACCATACAAATAAAAAAAGTTTCTAAACCACCAGAATCACTTAATTACCCATTCAGAATCTGTGAAGAATCCCAACTTCTCCACTGGGCATTTCCGATCCAATTCACCCTTCTTCCTACCCTGATTCTCATGTCTCTCTTCCTTATTTCATTCTCCAGTCTGAAAGGCTACTTACACCATCCACAGTCAAAAAACAGCAGCAAGAGGTAAAATCCTTCCAAAAATGCCTGGTCTAATTCTTTCTCATTCTTTATGTCTGCATGCATAGGGCTTGAGACACAACATACTCTAACCATTGCAATTGCAGCTGCCCAAATTACCAAGGAACTAAACTAAACATGTGAACTTGCATACATAGCACAGATTTCCAAACCACAGTATGGGTAAAGACATGATCAAGATGACATTTAGTAAGTGTACTGAAAAAGGCAGGACCGTTGTCCGCATATTGCTTACTGTTGTTCTTGTAACTTTCAGCTTCTCAAGGTAGTGGTACAAATTCTGTACTTTGGCCAAAAAATTCAAGTGACCATATCCCAGTTTCAAGCCTCTACACTTGGTTAGTAATCCCTGTTTGTCTTGATGCTTACTGTTGTAATATCAATGAGGCATTCAAATAACTATGAAGTATCTTACAGAAAGTGTGACAACTGAAAGTATCTGCATTATTGATCTGTCTCAGTTCCTGTTTCCTGCTAGATCCTGTTCCCCAAGGCATCTACAGTTCACATATACCAGCTGATCCTCAAGCTTCTTCACAATGAAAACAGGTGCAGTCAACATGGTAATTTTCTCTGAACAGACAACACAAATATGAACATCTGTGTCACTTGTAAATATTCATCAGTACTATCCCAGGTGCTAAGCATTCACACCTCCACACACTCTGTGTGTATATAACGTCAGTACGTAATCCAGTAAGTAACCTGGACTGTAAAGTCAACTCTTTAAGCTAAGGAAAAGAGCCTGATAACCCTCTCAAAATGCACATGACCACACATGCATAAACTTATTATGCTTTAGAAAATTGAGGTCATTAAAAATCCAAGCCAAGCTTTAAGAGAGAATGGATAGGAGGCCCAGCAGTTCCAGAGAAGAAAGCACAACAGTAGAATGAGAAGGTCTGACTCGGTTAAATCAATTTTGGAGGATGAGGGTTTTTTTCATAGTGAAATTCACCCTAACACTACAAAGTTTATATAAAGACCAAAGCAATTTTCTTCCTATTGCAAAGAAGATCTCTTTCATGTCACATCAAAGCTTTTGGAAGTCTTCAAATACAAATATTCAAATTAACTTGTTCAGTCTATAGTATGAACTCATGTAAAACCTGAATATAAATAAACCAATTCCTGTGTGTGAAACAGCAAATAAGCGGCTCTGTTAAGAAATCAAACAGACTGAGGATGGACAGTAAAATCTTACCATTTTTGTAGCATGCTTTCTTGTATCATGGAAGTCCAGAAACATGTCCACATCGCATCCCAATTTGCCAAAGGTGTTGACTGAAGAGCCAAATGGCTTTACTGTGCTGTCAGGAAAATACGCACGTGCGAAATCCCGAACCAAAGAACAGGCCAGAAATCGGAGCTTGATATTTTCCTCTGTAAGCTGATACTCATTCAGTAGAATGTACATCTGACTGCTTATCTAGTTCAAAAAATAAACACTGTAAACATACAATAACCCAACTTCTATCTATTAACATGTATTTTCAGCCACTTAATATCACTGCAATTCGAAGATTATTTTTTAAAATTTCAAACAGGTTTCTTTCATACAGAAAAATTATTCCACAAATTAAAATTACTAATTTAATTTATTTGTTTCAATGTAGGAGAAACATTCACATAAAATTGTAGTATAGGTTACT
The DNA here is from genome assembly GCA_013399695.1 of Formicarius rufipectus. Lineage (NCBI taxonomy): Eukaryota > Metazoa > Chordata > Aves > Passeriformes > Formicariidae > Formicarius > Formicarius rufipectus. The sequence goes on along the minus strand of VXAU01003751.1, from coordinate 1,188,374 downwards.
TTTTTTTAAATAGAAGTAAGTTGCTTTGTAAGTTTCACATGACCACTTGCAAATCTGAAATGAAGATGGTTCATTTTGAATTGAGAGAAACCTAGAAACCTCTACTTACACTGTCTGCAAGACAAAGCTTTTGAATAAGGTCATTCACTGGAATGTGACACTGAGGAGAGAGGTGAAGTGGTGTCTCTTCAGCAGGTTGACTCACTGGGTTTTTCATCGTGAAAGTAAACAGTCTTGATTTAAAAGGGACAACATGATGCTCTGCAGCACTTGGGATTCCAACAGCTTCTTGCAATGAGGCTATACTGCACTTTTCTGAAAACTCAACTAAAGCATTGATGCCCTAAAATATTAAGAATGAAAATACAGGGTTAGATAAATGCATACAAGCCTTCAACTGATTGTACTGATATTATTCAGATGTTCCTGGGAGTACTGAGACAGTTTAATATGCCAGCCCTGAAGCTGAATACTAGGTTCTGTATCTCAACACATTTTAGATACTTTTTCACAAGAGGTTAAAACTATTTAAGATGTGCCATTCTTGGCAGTAAGCACTCAACATAAAAGTTCTGAAATCTATTTATCTTCACAGCTGAAATGCTCAAGAAACATAAAAAATAGTTATCTCTATTGTTTGAACAAAGAACAGTGCTATGTGAAACTTTCAAAGTCTCATTTCAAAATAGGTCGCTGGCTATCCCTTAGAGGTGTTGCTTAGCTGACTTCTGAATAAAAATCTGCTGATCAGCAACTTGTAAACATTAGCACAGATAAAAACTGATTAAAATACTAATTATATATAGTTTGCTTAACTTGCATGTATGAGGCCATAACAGAATGCTCTTTCTATTTAAGTCTAGATTTTAGTTTACATTATTAATTACTTACACGATTTTCAAAAAAGAAATGACTCTTCACATTTCCATGACTGGATAAATACTGCAATAATTTTTTTTCATTAAGTTTTGATGGGCACTTAATTAAAACAGTCCGTTCAGCTTGATCCAGCCGTTCTGTTTGGACCTCAGTGAATGTCTTCTTTCTGGTACTGACTTCAGCATCTGTGAGAAGAAATGTCCATCAAGGTTGTTGTATATGAACAAAAAAATCGTAAAACTGATTTTAATACACTTAATCTCTTCCTCTGGATTGAACAACTGAGCAAAGGTTTGTCCAGGCTCTCCAAGATGGTGACAGTAAAAGAATGAAGAATGAATAAAAGACTGAAATAGAAGCGTATTTTTCTCACAAATGCATAATTTGTAGTAACAAGGAGTAGGAAATGTAGGAATAAAATAATACTGACTTTCCTTGATGTCACAGGAAACTTGATGATACAAGGAATCTCTGTTCTTTAACTTGCTGTTCAGCATCAAAAAACTTACCACACATGTAAGAGCCTGGAACTGCCAGCAAGCCTATGAGGGAGATCTTTGGCAAAGCTGCACTAAAAAGATAATCTCTCTCTGCTGCCACAAAACCAGCACTTTCACCTTCAGAACAACTCAACACTCACTGTTTTTACAACTCAGTACCTCCTTTACAGTAAACTCCTACTCAAAATTTTCATTTAATAATACACTTTCATTTGCTCCACTACAATAAACCCACAGATCAGTTTTATCTCACCACACTGCTGGCAATCTGTACTGTTGCTGACAGCCTACAGAATTCGCACAGAATTGAGACACACTGAATATCCACAAACACAGAAAGTTTGTTCTTTGTTGCATACAGGCAAAGGTGCTATGTCCCAAATCTGAAATTATAATCACTTCCCTGGATAACTCTCAAACTACTCCACGGACCACATCATATCAGCAGAGCCTATGAAGCTGCTACAATTAATACTGTCATTCAGACTGGGAAGCTGAGGAGCATTTCTCAGAAGCTACTACGTGCCACAGGGAGATTCAACAGAGAGCTCTTTATTCTATGTTTTTAATATTGAGGAACCCACAGGATATTGTGGCCTTGGGAAAATCTTAACTACCATGTAATGATACTTGTTATGACAAATATCCTAGTTTCCATAGGAGCAGGGAAGGGTGAAGTGATCAAGATGCAGAAAGCACAAGTCCCATGAATGAGCTACATGATCAGGAAGTGAAATCACATCTTCTCACCCTCACAGCTCTCTGAATGGCTATGTGATTCTTGCCTGATTCACTACCTGCATATGTTTAGTTCCTACAGCAGATGTGCTCTGACATCTTCTGGCTCTGCTGTCCTTTGCACAGTCTGAGCATGGCACAGATTCAGATGTTCACATCCAAATGGTAGTTGTATGCATTTCAAATGCATGACAGGCAGTCCACTTTGCCTTCTTCCCCTGTTCCATAAAACACTTCCAGTTAGTGCCAGAGTTCCACAGTTACTATACACCAGCACTGCTGCTGGAATGACGTTAGCCTCATCCTTCACGTGGTGCTCTCAGCATGCTGATGCTACTGTATGGATTCACACAGTCGAGCAGCAAACCAGGTGAGACTAATGATCAAAGTAATGCAGCAAAACAGGAACGATTACCTTCAATCTGGAATTGTTTCTTAATGCACTTTGCTGCATATCTGTCAGGACAAGAACAGCAAAACACTTATTGGCTTTGAAAAACTGTGATAACACTGTCTGATCGTCTCCTCTCTTCAAAAAACACTGCATCTTGTTTTCCAAGCTGTGAAACACGAACACAAGCACAGGTTCGGACTCCCGACCGCATGCCCTGTTACAGCACTGCAGCAATGGTCACTCCTCAGTACTTCTTGGTTTGTAGCAAGGACCCAGCGTCAGTCACGCCTTTCCCATGCCTTTCTGAGGCATCTCTCAGCATAACCCTATCACCTGATTTACCCCTAGCTGTGGTAAATAAACCGAGTCCCGGGCACTGACAGAGGACTCCGCTCCCTCCAGGCTGCACCCGGGAAGGCACTGCCCGACCTCGCCGCCGCTGGGGCGAGCCCGGCACGGCCGTCCGGGCGCTGCGGAGCTCCTCACGCCGGGCCGGGCGGCACATGCAGCACAGGCCGCCGCTCACATCCCCGCAAAGCACCGAGAGCCGCCACGACCCCNCGCGCCGAGCTGTCCGCGGTGCCCCCGTGGCCGGCAGGGACGGCGGGGTCCGGGGGCATCGGGAGAGGCATCGCCAGCCCGGGGTGGAGGGGAGTGTCCCGCTCTGCTCTGCGCTGCGGCGGCCTCATTTTGAATATTGTGTGCACCACAACTTGAGAAAGATATTAAGCTGTCTGGGAGTGTCCAAAGGAGGGCAATGAAGATGGTGAAGGGCCTTGAGGGGAAGCCGTATGAAGCGCGGCTGAGGACACTTGGTCTATGCATCCTGGAGGAGACTGAGGGGAGACCTCATCGCAGGGTACAGCTCCCTCACGAGGGGAAGCGGAGGGGAGGCACTGGGGTGGTGACCAGTGACAGGACCTGAGGGGGTGGCGTGAACTTGTGTCAGGAGAAAATTGAGGTTGGAGTTTAGGAAAATGTTCCTCACCCAGAGGGTGGTTGAGTGCAACAGACTAACGACACAGGCTCAAGCTCTGTCAGGCAAAAGGCAAAAGCACTTTATTAACTAAACCCTTATCTTTTATACTATTTTTCTACTGTCCACGCATGTCTGTGCTACATCTCATTGGCTAGGTGTTCTTGTTCACAAGTCAGACCATCCTCTGATAGGTGGTCCTCATCTCTCCTCATGCCGGTAAATCTCAAAACACACTCCTGCTATTCTTGGTTGTTTTCTCTCCTTTCCCAGGGCTGGCCCAAGGACACAGGTGGTGTTTTCTGCTGTTTACACAGGCCTACAGCCGCAGCCTCTCAAGGCTGAAGCTGTCCCTAGCCCAGTATTCTTCCATGGGCACTGGGACAGGCTCTGCAGGGCAGTGGTCAGAGCACTAAGCCTAACAGAGCTCAAGAAGCATTTAGACAATGCTCAGGACTACATGGTATGATTGTTGGGGTGTCCTGTGCAGGGCCAGGAGTTGGATTGATGCCCCATGTGGGTCTCTTCCAACTCAGGATATCCTGTGACTCTCTGAGCTTTCCAGGCCAGGGCTGGCTTGCATGAGCCCCACCAACCAAGGGCAGGAGAGTGAGGGTGGGCATGGGGGTGAATCTGAAGGATCGGATGGCCAAGGTGATGGGGACCTGATGCAGGTTCTGACAGACTGGCTACTCAAGAAAGGGGAGTAAACCATTTGGCCTGTATCAGGAATAGTGTGGCCAGCAAGACTGGGGAAGTGATTCTGCCCCAGTATTGGCACTGGCCACCTGTGTCCAGTTCTGGGCCCCTGAATTCAGGAAGGACATTGAGGTGCTGGAGCATGTCCAGAGAAGGACAATAAAATTGATGATGGCACTTAAGCACAGGTCTAGTGAGGAGTGGCTGAGGGATTTGGGGGTGTTTCAGGGCTGACCTTATGCGTCACTACAACCACATGAGAGGAGGTGTCTAAGTTTAGAGAACTTAGAAAATTTATAACTAAAACAGAGAGACAAGTCTCCTTTAATTTCAAAACAAATTTTAATTAAGGTATGATAAATGGAAGGATAACAGTTCCTAGCTATGAGATACATATATATGTATATGTATATTCAAGAGAAAAACAAAACAACCAAGACTGAACGAATAAAAACCCCTGAACCAACCCCCCCCCCCACACACACACAGTCTGTCCCCGTCGGGCACAGCCAGTATTTATGGGTAGCAAGCGATGAGACGAGTGACTGATGCTGGGGTGCCCCCGGGGGTTGGTGGATGGGAAGAAAGGCTTTGGCGTGTCCCTCCGAAAAGCTGTGCAAAAATCCCTCGGTGAGGTCGGTGGGGAGAAAGCCGCTCAGACAGGGCACAGGGCTGGGGTCCTCCTTGCCTCGGCTTGTCATCTGCTGGCCTTTAGGCTGGAGCTTCTGATGTAAAAGTTCCCCCACATCTGGGCTGGCCACCGCTGGGCTCCCTCAGAAAAGCTCGATGTAAGGGCCCCCCCGGCTAGTGATGTCATCCTCTCTCTCTCGGGCAAAGTCAAAAAACAATCCAAAAGGCTCAGTAAATCCAGGAATGGGAAAAAGAAACATCAGGAAAAGCAAAGAAAGAAACCAAACTCAGGGAGGTTTCTCCCTCCGCCGTCTCTCCACTGCCAACTGCCACACCAGCGTGTCTGCTTCCCCCCACCCTAAATCACCGGTCATCTTGCTTCTTTTGTTAGAGGCAAATGGACTAAGGTAGTCCAATTTGCCTCTCATTCTGGCGGTGGGGAAAGAAAAATTCCATTAGATTGTGAAACTATAACAGGAGGTTGCACCCAGGTGTGGATTGGCCTCTGCTCCCAGGCAGCTAGCAACAGGATGAAAGGACATAGTCTTAAGGCCCAGAAGAGTTTTAAACTGGACATTAGGAGGAATTTCTTCACAGGATGGGTGATTAGACATTGGAACAGGCTGCCCAGGAAGGGGGTGAAGTCACTGTCCCTGGAGGTATTTAAGGAAAAACTGGACGTGACACTTAGTGTTCAGTCATGGGTTGGACTGGATGATCTCGGATGTCTTTTCTAACCTAACTGAATCTATGATTCTCTTTGTCTAGTCTCATGCATGTTCTGTGGGATCAAAAATGCAGTCCTTGGGGCAGAAAGCTGCAGGGCACCCAGCAAGTAGTCATTTGCCTGCAGCATGGTTCCCCAGGTATGAACTGAAGAAAACATTTGGGGTTTTTAGTATTTAAAAGTGGTCATTTATGTGAAACTTGTGGTCACATCTGTAGTGTATGTTAGGGACCATGTGGCTATTTTGTATGTTAGTAGGTCTTCACTGCACAGCCCTATATACTCTTGTTAGCCTCCTAGTAAGTCAGGGTCTGTAAATAATTGTTGCAACCTAATTATCTTGGGTTTGTATCCCAGGATGATCATTAAGACAGAGAGTAGATTGCTTTTAAAGTACAGTGGTTTGATTTATATCCTACGTATGCATACCAATGAGCAGAAACTTGTGTTTCCTCCATCTTCCTGTGGCAAGTTTCCTCTGGAATTCTATGACTTGTCCTGTATAAATTCATTGATGTGGAGAGAGAAACTCCTCCTCCTTCCCCCTTTGAAGCTGGTCTAAAAAAAGAAAATGGTTTCATTAAAATTAATTGTGGGTTTGGGAAAGCTAATAACACAAACACGTTCCTAAAAGAGGATACCTAAAGTTCCCTAGCGTGAGAGCTGCTGCACGTTGAGGATGTGTTACTCATCCTCCTTAACCTCCCACTTCCAAGGTGCTGCCAAGAAATCCACCCTTTCCTTGCCCTGGCCTCTCCTATAGTCTAGCTTCTGCCTTAGTGCCCTTAATTTTTTTTCCTCTCTTTTGTTTTTCTCTGATAATCTTCAGCTTTCTTGCCTTTTTTTTTTTTTTTTCCACAGACGATTTTTAACAAATGCATTGGGTAGTGCAATTGAAAAAGGTCCAACTCAACAAGGAGGACATATTTCTTTATCGAGTTTTATCAATGTATTTGTATTATCTATATAGTTTGGAGAAGATCCCGTGTATGAGCAAAGGTTAACCCTGCTAGCAGTGTACCACATACATAGGTATGATGCAAAGGAAAAGAAAGTCCTGTAGTGAGTCTAAGTCCCTGCACATTTCAGGATGTGATTTGTGACATAGTTTTGACAATTTTCTACACCATAGGAGATGCAACAAACATAAAACCTTTAAACAAGGGAGCTGTTGTGTCTGGATAATGTAAACAGAAAAGAAGCTGTATGAACTAGTAAACACTGAAGCCTAAGGTGAATGTGTGTCCTGAAACTTTATAATAAAAGTTTTTCCCATGGCTTCACTAAGCAGATAGTCATTACCCTGCCGAAAATAAACAGAAAATCCATCCTGCATTGCTTGACAGCCTGAGACAGGTTCAACTCATCAGCTCCTAATACTGTTGCAGCTGGTTTTGGTAAAGGTGATACTTCCCTCTTTAAAAACTGACTGAAGAGGAGCTATCAGGCAGCACAGTTCTGCAACAGCTGCTGTCTTTTGGTGGAGAAATAAAAAGTATTCGAGCGCTATTTTAGCAACTGCCAAACTCGTTCTACCGTGTCCTGGAGTATTTAAATCCCGCTGTCACTGACAAATCGTTCACATTGTTGTCGTAAATTCTCCCCGAGTGCGCGCTTGAGTTTGATTTCGATAATGCTTAAACGCGGTGTGTGTCCGCAGCTGGTGGATCCCTCTAGTGCCAAGCGCTCGGCGATGCCCCACCGAGGAGGAGCCGCCGGGGGCGGAGGCGAGCGCTGCCCGGGGTCATTGCAGGGCGGGGACGGGGCGGCGCTGCTCCTGTCCACCCGGGAAACCGAAACGAAGCCGCGGCCGGGGCCGCCCCGATTCCCCGCCCTCGACGAGGGGCGGGCGCCGCTACCTGCGCCCTTTCCCGTCCCCGGGAGTTTCCGCCGGGAGGCGGCCGGGTGGCGCTGGCTGCGGACGGACGGACACGCGGCGCGGGCTCTCCCGGCGTGAGTCCTGGGGGGGGAACGGGAACGGGGCTGGGGGACCGGGAGGAGAGGGGGCAGCGCTGGGGAGAGCCGCCGGGAGAGCACGGTCGGGACTGGACGGGGCTGCGCTGCCGGGGCGGAGGAGGTCGGGTCTGGTGCCGCTGTCCCCCGGCGGGCTGGGGCTGCAGAGCGGCCGTGCGGGGCGGCCCCGCTGCCCTCGGGCTCCTGGACAGCATCGTGTGCCCGCAGGGGAGCCGGGGCTGCGGCTCCCGCGGGGCTGCGGGGCGGGATCTGCCCGGCGTTGGGATCTGCCCGGCGCTGGGGAGTTTGGGGATTTTCGGATTCCAGTTGGACGTGTGCAGTGTTGTCGGAATTGAAAATGTTGACGTTTCTTGTTCCTTGGCACTAGGGCTTTTTTTTTTTTTTTTTCTCCCCCCAGAGGGATTGTGTTTTTCAAGGTCTGCCCGTAAGTTTTCCTGAAAGAACATAAGGACTTTTCCATCACTGGTAGGCACTGACTTACCACTTAGATCGGAAAATTATTCCCTAAAAGCAGCATTAGAGATCTTTTTTTTTGAGTATATGATTGTGTTGAGTCAGTCTATGCATTTTTTTCCCTAGCTTTTTTTAAAGTTTTTGATTTTGATGGGGTTTTGTCTCTGTGTATTTTTTAATTTTCTTTTTATTGTAGGTTTTGTTTAATTTTTTTCTTTGTTAATCCCTGATACACAAAAAGTCCCACAGGGGTTCAGAAGTTTGATATCCAGATACTTGTATTTAATATGATGGATATAAGGATGCTCTCAGGTAGCACACATCTCGGACGAAAGGGGTTGAAAAACTATGTATGACAAATAAAGAAATAAACCTTTGGCTTGCAAATTACTCATGTGATGATGTTGAAATATGGGCAGAACTGGAGAAAGAGTCTTGTGCTTTAGCAACTCACTGAAATGCTTGCACGTAGTTTTATTTTTCCACTACGGGTAAGACCAGTTTATTACCTGAGAATCTAAGTAAAGCCTACTTAGTGATGTGATTTTTTTCATGAACCTCAATTATATAGAGCGATTTAGAATACTTCATGAGTGTCTACCACTGATACTAGGACAGGATTCAAGGGATAAAAAGGAAGAGTGAATTCCATGTTCATAAATGGGCAGCTTTTTTGCCAGTGGTGGAAATATAATACTATATTGCTGCATGATTTAAAAAAATCAGCTTTTATAATCTAGATACTGCTTTTATTATATAAACATACAATGTTTAGAATTTGCTAGATATAGGGAAAAATAGAATCATAAAATCATTTAGGATGGAAAAGACCTGTAAGATTGTTCAGTATAACCCTTCATATGGCATTGCCAAGCCCACCATTAAGCCATGTCCCAAAGTGCCATGTATGTCTACATGTCTTTTAAATACCCCCAGGGATGGTGACTCCACCACTTCCCTGGGCAGCCTGTTCCAGTGCTTGACAAGCCTTTCTGCAAAGAAAATTTTTCTAATATCCGATGTAAACCACTCCTGGCACAGCTTGAGGCAATTTCCCCATGTCCCATCACTTGTTATTTGAGAGAAGAAACCAACCTCCACCTCTCTACCATTTCCTCACAGGTAGTTGTAAAAGTGAAGGGTTTGCAGCTTTTCTCAACCACTAAAAACACAGAATGTGCAAGTTATAGTCACTTTTTCTTGTTATTCAGAGCTTTTTGAGTAGTAGTGAAACCACCAAGAATATTATTGTTGTTCTGGTTTTGGGGGGCATTTTGAGGAACAGAGCAGAGCTGGTGCTTACGGCAAGCTACATTTGGTTTATGTAGCTTTGGCCATGTGCATCAAAATGCTGTCGGAGAGTAAATTAGTTTAATTGTAGTATGTACTTGTCTTTAAGCACAAAATACCAGAGCATCTAGAGGCTCATGTTTTTCTTTAGAAGGTCCCTCAGGACTAGTTTCCAACTTTACCTGACTTCTCACAGGCAATCTCTCATTTCCTTTTATGACTGCACTGTTTCTTTTCTTTCCACTCCCACTAATTCAGCACCAAAAAAGCTCAACAAATAGAAGTCCTGCTGTAAAGGAAAAGTAGAGATGTCCTTTATAATGAAGAGTAATCACTTTCAGGCTTTGTTAACAGCCTATGGCAGGAAGATGAGGTGATAGGGATTAGAAAACACCCATAGCATCTTTCACTTTTTGTGTAGGTTGGAAAACATGACTTTTCTGAGCACCCCGAATACAAAGTCTGAGTCCTCTCTGATCGAGCAGTGCTAGTGACCACAAGGTTTCCAACCTGACTACCCTAATGCTAGGGGTACAGGTTTCCTGGAGGCTGGGTGAACTGCTGCAGAGTGCTAGTGAAAGTCACTCTGTCCATCCTGGAGGCTGGGGGTGCATAGCAGTGCTCTGCCACCGTCACTCCTGGGGTTTGGGTCTGAGTTTGCGAAGGAACAGACCTTTGCTGATGCTGCATCTGCTGTCCTGTCCAGCCTTTTGAATTCTCAGCACGTGGTCTAAGTTCTTTGCCAAGTCAGACACGTCATTTTACTTGGTTTTCCTTGCATTAGAGCTGACGTAAATGCTCTAGCCCATGAGAAATATGTGCCACAAAGCTTGCACGTCCTTGTGGTGAGGGCAGGAAAGATAGTGATCCTAACCAGAAACTGTACCTGGGTAAACAGCATTGCTTTATGGCCTCAGGGGACCGAGTCTGCTGCTTGTCCTTGAGATAAGGTTGTGTTTGCTGGTTTTGTTTTTTCTTTCTTTCTTTTTATTTTTAAGTGTCTTTTAGTCTGGTTGTTATCTCTTGCCCAAAATAGATGGTTGCAGTGGATTATGAAAAAGGGAAATGAGAACTATCTAAAGACGGCATGCTCCACTCAGTTCTGCTAAGGGAAAAGGAGACTCTTCTCTCTTTGCTATCAACAAGCATGAGGCAGAGAGGATAAAACTCGGAATCTAACCATGGAAAAACAATTTTTCACTCCTACTTGTAAATCTGGATGATCATACAATAGCTTGATTTTTTATTTTTTCTTTTTTTTGAGCTGTCATCTTCTTCTGCAGAAAAATCCCCTGTTATCTCAGCCTTATGATTACTAGTTTTTCTTTCCATGAAGTCTGTGAAGCAAATGATCTATATGAGTACAAACCAGTCCTTCTGCTTGAGCTGGTGTGCAATATCTTCATTTGTTTTGCTTTTTTAATAGACAGACACAGAACACTGCGAAATTATCATCAGTGGTAAATACGGGTTCAAAAACCATGACAACTTCAGGGATTATATTGAGACGTCTTTAATGGTTTTGAGTGATGTAACCAGGTTAAATACAAGGTAAGTGCTCTAGACATTATGTGTTGAAAACTATTTGTGTCAGTATTTTAGTGACTGCGTGCGTTTTTAATTTGAATAAGTAATTCTCTCTGACTTAAAGTAGAAATCTGGGATGGGAAGGGACTTTTTGGGATGATGAACCCAGCTTCCTGTAGATTGACTTCAGCAAAGCAGTTGTAATAGTAACTTAAAAAGTTATTTTTAGGACTAGTGGGCAGAACAAACTGCTGGAAACTGCTTCAAAAGCTCATTGCTTTTATGATAACTCGTATTTCTGACTTTCTTCTGAAACTGGTAAAATTTTCAGTTCAAATCTACTTCTAATGAGTTATTTACAAAAAAAAATACAGGTTGTGTATCTTAAGTGGTGATTTATTCGTGCTTTGCTCCACGACTTTCCCTTATTTCTGAATACACCACATAGAATGCCAATAAATAGCTGGACATAAACTAATTGAGAATGTTAATATCTCGGTCATTCCTTTCCAAACAATGAATTCCTTAATTTGTATTGAGGGTGCTCCTTTGGTTTTGCACATCCATCACAGTACTGTATCCTTACTGTACCAGTTCCTCTAATGAAAAGCTTTATCATAATAAATTACAGGAATGAGTGTCAGGGGAGATTTGCTAATAACTTGTAAATAAATTTTGATAGCAAAAACTTCTCCATTTTTGTCTTCACCCAGGCGAGTAATTATTACCATCTTCATAATATAAATTATTAAATCTAACTGTATAATTATGAACTGTTGATCACCTTTATCATGTTATTCTTACTTTGCTAAAACAAATATAGGTGAAAAGTGTTTTCAGGTTTGTTTCTTTCTTTTTCAGGAGTGGTTTTGCAAATTGGACAGTAATGGAGTATATGAGCACAGGTAGTGATAGCAAAGAGGAGATTGACTTTTTGCTAACTGATCTAAATATGTCTAAGGTGATAGACATCATGGAAAACCTTGAAGACATCGCAGTCTATGAAGACAGCTTAATTACAATGTGTGAAGAGGGAGATCAAAATGATGAACGTGCAGAATCTTTACTGTTCTGTGAAAGGGAGGTTTCTTTTATGTCCTCCGTCAAATATGGGACTGTGGAAGACCTACTGGCTTTTGCAAATCAGGTGTCTAACACTGCAAAACAATTTAAAGGATGTCGACAACAAGAATCTGGAATCCTCTTGAATATGGTATGTCTGCTTTCTTTTTACTCAACAACTAATAGAACTTATGAATTAGAAGGTTTTAATGAATCTAAATAAGGATCACCTCAGTCCCAGGCGTAACAGTCAGGCAGTGGTTTCTTGTGCAACCCTATGGCTGGAGAGGATCTCTGAGGCCATCAAGCCCAGACCCTGCAGACTCAGGTAGCTATGGAGAAAGGTCTGTTCTTCGGAAAGATCCACTTTGTTGCCTCTTGTAATCCCTGGAGATTAGAGAACATTTCCCAATATTTAATACAATCTTGAGACAAACAGTAAAACAAAATCTACAACTCGCTGTGTGCTTTCAGTGCTTAAAGGAGACTTAGGAAATTCACAACTCATATTAAAAAAAGAAGGGAGAGTGGCTTTTTACAGGAGCATGTACTGATAGGACAGGAGGGAATGGTTTTAAACTAAAGAAGGAGAGCTGTAGATCAGATGTTAGGAAGAAATTCTTTACTCTGAGGGAGGTGAGGCACTGGAACAGACTGCCCAGGGAAGTTGTGGATGTCCCATCACTGGAAGTCTTCAGTGCCAGGTTGGATGGGGCCCTGAGCAACCTGATTTAGTGCTGGCATTCCTGCCTGTGGCAGGGGAACTGAAACTAGATGATCTTAAAGGTCCCTACCAACCTAAGCCTTTCTATGATTCTGTGAACTGTGATGGTTTACAGGTTTGCAAGGCAGTCAGGATCTTGCAGTACCTTGTGTACGTGCAGTAAAAAGAGTTCAGAATGCAAACTCCCAAAAACAAAAGATCTAGGCTCTATAGATGTAGTTACTAAATTCACTCTATCTGCACAAAATGTCAACAGTAGTAGTGTAAGGAGGAAGACCACAGAGTATGAAGTATGAATTTAAGAATTACGATATATAAGATCTCACACTGCTAAATTCAAGTATAGATGTGTTGTTTTGAGATACATTCATGTTTTTTTTTCCCCTAAAATAATTTGTGTTCTATAAGCATCTTTGGATGTTAGTGTCTTTTGACTTCCATTTAAGATCAGTTGCTCTAAAAAAATCAATTATGAGATGGAAGTTTATTCACATATATTTGTGCTGCTGCTCTGTTTTCTTAAGATGTTCTGCTATGTTTAAAATCTTGCAGGTAACACAATTTATATGTGAACACTGGTTGCTTGAGGTGTACTAGTCCCTCAGGTGTAAAATAGCACAGGTTATTGCTTTATTCTGATTTGGAGGGAGCATTGCAGTATTGCAAAACAATCAGTTTTCAACTCTAACATTGAAATTACACTTAGTAATGTTAAATGTTTCCTATACTTAGAGTAGACGTTGTTCTATATACTCATTGTTGTTTTGCTTGGATATTGTTTCTACAGATGCATACAATTGTTATGAACCAAGTACTATTAGGTGCACGTGATCCATGAAGCAACTGCAGGTTGGAGGCAGGGCATTACCTGTGTGTGTATTTCAGCAGGGGCATCTGCATTGTAAAAATCAACAGCATTTTAGTTAGGATCAGGAATGTTTCTGGTTGCCTGATGATCCTCCCTGACTTCATCCGTGGCTCTCAAAGGATCTCAAAGTGCATGAGCTGGATTTCTTTCAGCTGAAATTAAACTGAAGGATGCATTTGCAGCCACAACCATCCATTCACAGGGCCAGGCTAGAAATCAGTCCTGAAAGCCTGAGCAGTGTGGTGGTTTTTGCTCTCTAGTTCTGCAGATCCACTCTACTCAGCCTACTATCCTTTCCAGGATAAGGTGTGACCCATGTAGATTAGTTAGTCTCAACCCCTTGAAATGCAGAAGTAGGCAAGCAAGATGGGTGATTTGCTCAAAGCATATGGATTGCTTTACAATAAGTAGAGGGGAAGCTCATTATTTATATCCTGAGAAAAACACTTTTTATTAGAAGACACCCCCTTCGCTGCCAAAGGTTAAGAACTTATCTTCCCCAAATTTAGGAACTTCAAAGAATTAATTTATTTCACTCATCACAAATGGCATTTTTAGCAGTCAAGAATATACTTTCCTAACTGAAAAACATGAAGGTAGGTTAAGCACGAAACACTGTGTGTGTTACATCTTAAAAAGAAATCTAAACCAAATCTTTTTAATTTACTGTTATCTTAAAAAGGGTGGCTGAAGAGCTGAATGTGTGAGGCCATGTGACAGACATGAGGTGATAAATATTCTTGATCTGATTTTACATCTCTTCAAGAATCTTGATAAAGTAGCAGAAAACAGGCTAATGACATTCCAAATACTGACAATACTGTGTATCTCTGAATTAGAAGCATATTCATGGGAAACGTTATCAATTCTTTAGCTGAGAAAATATTAAGAGGTTGCAGAAATACTATCAGATTTCAAGCAGTGCTCACATGGCTGTAGTTAGGTGTTTGGTCCCTCTCTGTCACGTGCAGAGGGAAGGAGCTGTTTCAGAGAAAGATTTAGAGCAAGATACACTGACTTAGGTGCCCTGAATTGCTTCCTGGAGAAGCCCTCCTTGTGTAGTTGATGATACAGAGGAGCAAAAGCTCCCAACATTACACGTATAAAACAGTGTAATTCCTGCTCTTTTTTTTTTTCTTTAAACTATGATGTAAAACTGGAGGAAGGTGGCTGGTAAAATCACGGCAGGGTTTCTTCACCCTTTTACTAACCAGCAGAAACTGTGATACAAGACGGAAAATTAAAATGTACTCCTCTAGCAGTACATGTGATATTAGGAAATGCTGAAACTCTTGCTCACATTGTATAAGATAACCTGTGAGTAACAGGTATGTGGCATAACAAGTTAACAGATTACAGGAAGGACAAACAGGTGCAGGTAAAATCGAATAACAAGAGGTGGGTAATTTCATTAACCCAGCTGCTGTTGTTGTTGTTTCAAGACAATTAATTGCAACTTACACTTTGTAAGTTAGTCACTGGAGAGAAACGTGGATGCCTGATCTGTGAATGAGTGCCACACCTCACATGCTGTTCCTATTTGGTGTTTCTAAATAAAGGCTGCTGAGCAGTCATGCACACACAAGTGATACATTTTTTTCCCCACTACATGTATAAAATTAATTAGATTTGAAGTAGCTTTAACTTCACTGTGATTTTCTTATTTAACTCCACAGATCACTCCCAAGAATGGGCGCTATCAGATTGACTCAGATGTGCTCCTATTTCCATGGAAGCTGACCTACAGGAACATTGGCTGTGATTTTATTCCTCGGGGAGCTTTTGGGAAGGTGTACTTAGCCCAAGACAGAGAAACAAAGAAACGAATGGCGTGCAAACTGGTATGTTAGTTCAGTAGTTTTATCTCTCAGCAAATGTTGTACGATATAGTACATAGAGTATATTTTCAAATATGTCTGCATCAGATGCCACTCTTGGCTGATAACCATCTCAGTTTTGTTGGCCTCTACAAGGTAAGAGAAATGCATATTTTTAACTGTTGATTTGGGGTTTTTTGGCTTTGATACTACAAAAGTTTCTGTTTTGAAAGTATCTGGAAGTATGTGCAACTGGCAGACGGGCTTTGGTGGAGGAGTAGGTTTCCTGCTTGTTCTGCTCTACTGACCATGGCAAAATAGCAGTGTGAGATCAAGTCCCTGCGGAAGGTGGTAGCAAAACCCTCTTGCTGCAGATTGTTTAAGACTCTTGTACTTTAACTGAGATCTTCACATTTCAGTTTTCTTTGCTCCGGTGCCATTAAAGTCCCTGAGAGCTCAGTACATGTAGCTCTTACTGTGTTTTGGGCACTGCGTTAGAGTTGTGAGACATCTCAAGAAAACTGCTGAGCACTGCTGTTTTACGCAAACCAACATTTTCTTTCAGTTTTGCCTTTAGCCTACTGTTCTGAATGGAGCAGTGAAATATTCAGGGGCAGTAAAAGCTCAGCTAGGTCATTGCTCTGTATCCATTTGCTCATGAGTAAGTACCTGTATTACTTCAGTGTGTTAAAGTTGGGCAGGCAGGTGTATGTCCTTCCCTTGCAGCCAGTGTGTTCACATGGGGACAGATTGTTTTTCTGCTCCTGCATAACCCACTGCAGAGTTAAAACATCATTGTGTTTCTGAAAATACAAACAGTATTTCTCATTGAAATAAGAATAGCAGCCTCTTACTAGATTCAAGTGAGTCTGACAGAAGGAGAATAAAAAGGGTGGTAGTAGGTTTTCTGTGTGTAAGCAAACACACAGAATTGTCTTAATCTGCCATCAGTACTTGTAAAAGAAATTGTAGTACTGCTGGGCGCTTGCTTTAAAGCAGGTTTGATTTCACGTAAGCCATAAAACAGTGCTGATAAGGGCTGAATTGAGGTCAGTGAGGTCCTGAGCAGGGTTAGTCTGCAGACTGTACTGAGCACTGCAAGCACTGATCCACCTGTCAGATGGGTGTATAGTTCTGGTAGAGCAGATGGGATGGCACAAAGCTAATGGAAAAAGCAGTGGGAATTTCATCTCCTTCACCAGGAAGTTTGCTTAAAGCTTTTGCGTAACCACTGGATTTTGACGGGAATAACTCTTGCTACATTGCTTTTTCTGGAAGATTGCACTTTTTATTCGGGCATGATTCCAAAATCTCTCTCAGCTTTTAACAGGATGTCTCTCAACTGCAAAGGAAGAACAAGTCACAGGATCAAAGTAAAGCTCTGTATTTTAACAAGAGGATAGGAGTGCCCTCTACTTTTTCATATTAATCTATAGGATAACTAGTGTTAGTATGGATAACTTGTTTTTTGAACTGCTTTTCTGTGGTTTTGTTTCAATGTCCTAGGTCCCAGTGGAACAGTTCAAACCATCAGATGTTGAAATACAGGCATGTTTCCGGCATGAAAACATTGCTGAATTATACGGTGCTATTTTGTGGGATGAGACCATCCATCTCTTTATGGAAGCTGGAGAGGGAGGATCTGTCATGGAAAAGCTGGAAAGTTGTGGTCCTATGAGAGAGTTTGAAATCATTTGGGTGACAAAGCATATTCTGAAAGGACTCGACTTTCTGCACTCTAAGAGGATTATTCACCATGATATCAAACGTATGTCTGCATGGTTCCTTGGGGTACTTTCTGGTCCAGGCTGGGCTGGAGCCCTGGTGGAGAGCCTGGGACTGAGCTGGGAGTGGTGGAAAGGGATGGATAATGCTTAACAAATGGCAAGGTCAGGTTCTGGAGATAAGTTATTTACATTTCTTATTAGTTCAGTGCAGAAGATAATTAGTGTCATAGATATTTTGCTGTTCATGAGCAACTTGATTTAAGTAAAAACCTGAAGAGTGAAATTATCAGTCTGTGTGAAGGCAGGAGTTCCTGCTTTTAATGATGTATCTCTGCGAGTTTATTCAGTTAAACTTGAGGGTTTGAAAGAGAAATATTCAAACTGAAGCATTATAATAAATAGTTGACAGAAGATGATTATCAGAAATTACTAAATTTTTATGTTGGTTTTGCTTTTTTTTAAATTAATTTAATATGGGTCAGTACTTTAGATGTAAGCCTTTGAGATTCTGACAACTATAAAACAGCTTAATTTTTCCCTTAATTGCTCTTTTTCACTTGTAGTAAGTGTCCTTCCTGTGGGTTTATTGTGGTTGACAGTAACAATGACATTAATTATAAGATCTGGAAAACAAACCAGTCCAAAGCATTTAGATAGTAGAACCAGTCCATTTTGAATGTGGTGGATGTGAGTGTGTTTGACTTTTCCCAGCTTTTTCCTGTGTTGGAAGCAGGACAGGTGATGAGGCAGAGGTCGCCCGGGGCTGATGGCTGCCATGTGCCCGGGGGTGAGCCCAGCCACGTTCCTGCCTGTTTGGTGCCAGGGTGTGAGCTGGGGAGCCTGGGCCTGTCCTGGCAGCCATGTCCACTGCCTGGCAAGGCATCCTCCACTCCAGGGAGTGGAGGTGTGTGTTTTCCCTTGCCATGTGGAATCAATAGAAAAGGCGGTTTCCCAAACATCTCTGATTTCTTCCTCACTCCATCTGCTGCTGTTGAGCTGCTGTTGAATCTGTCCTGGTGGTACAGAAGCAGATAGGTGTTTTACTGAGAGAACAACTGACCTGACCCAGGAAAGGGAGGAGGATATTGTTGCTCTTGGTGTTAAGTTCTGCCATTCATTTTAACTCCTGGGGTTAAACCATGAGGCTGTTTGCTGGAGGAAACTTCAAAACAAGCTGGATTGAACCCCAGTCAGGCAGCAGAGCCTGCTGCCCTGTGGTACTGTAGCCCTTTGCACTGTCCATCATGGGATGTTTAAAATCCATACCTTCAAAGCTATCCCTAAAATTGCAGGTTTAATGTTGAGGCACTGGTAAGGCAGCTGTGTGAAGCATTGCTTCAGGAATGGGTACTGCTGAAATCAAACCTATGTCTTCCCACTGGGTGGTTATGGTGGACACTGTGAAAATGGAAAATGGCCCACAGTTTCCTCTGGGACAAAATGTGTTCCTATTGTGTAACTTGGAGACTTCTTTTTACCACATCTTCTGAAACTGCAAACAAGAATTTCTCAAGGCTCACACAGAGCACTACGTTCATAAATATTTGATTAGAAATACAGCTGCAAACAAAGCCTCGGAGTACAAATCTGTGCCTCAAGGCAGAGTTTTATGAAGGAAAGTGAATTAAGCTCCCAGATAGTGCTGCAGTTCAGTGGGAGTTTGGAACGTTTGGTGTGTCATTATTTTTGCAGCCCTAGTCTGTTCTCCCTTGTCATGCTGAGCCGCTCTGGCTGACCAGTGCAGGAGATTGGTGTGGCTGCTGTGGAGGGGACCCATTTATTCTCTGTTTGTTTTCACTTAAATTATTAGTATAGAGAAACCTCTTGGTGACCAACGGCTCTGCTTTTTATAGCTAGAGCTGCTCAACGTGCTCTCCACCTTGCAGACCATTAAATATCAGAGTACTGTGCTGAGATGCCCAGCAGCCTTCCATTTTCCTCTCTTACCCTCAGCTTTTTCTCTCTCTCTCTCTAAGGACAGGAAAATGATCAAACATTGATTCTTCTTTTATATAAACTAGTCCAGTTGGATTTTTAAGATATGATTTAAAATGGGACCAAATGACTACCAGACCTGTTTAGGCTTGAAGGGTTGTCAGCTATAGAGACTTGTGCTAATTTCCTTTTCAAGCTAGCATCTGAATGAAACAGGCATGTTGTGAAATAAACAACAGTGTTAGAAACTTAAATGTTGTCAATTTTGTTTTTCTTTTAGCAAGCAACATTGTCTTTATGTCAACTAAGGCTGTTTTGGTGGATTTTGGTCTAAGTGTTCAAATGACAGAAGATGTTTACTATCCCAAAGACCTTAGAGGAACAGAGGTAAGAAGCTGGAGGGACAAAAACTCTTCCATTGTATTACTCCTGTGATTGTGATGCATAGGTTCAAATTTGAAGCTTTAGGGTTAGAAATGTGGGTAAAAGAGTTATTATAAAACGTATTGAAAAGTTACAAATGTTAGTATGGTCTCAATTTTTATTTTTATTTTCAACTTGCTGACTGGAGACTCAAGTGGTAGGCTTTGAAAGCCATCTTGCTTTCTCTGCAGTCATATTTGTTATCAATTACTCACTGAAGTCAAACAGTGTTCTGGGGAGGGTTGTTTACAAGGTATCAGCTGCTGGTCAGAGACACTTCAAACAGGAATTTCCTCTTTGCTTTAGCAAAGATTTCTTCTGAGATACCTGCTGTGGACTGGAGTAACCTACTCAGCACAGTGCTTTGAATCCTCCTTCAAGGCCCCAGAAATTACAGATGTCTGTGTTTCATCTCTTGGCATTTCTAAGCTCTGTTCCTCATCTGCATGTAACCCTTTGGTTCTTCGAGGGTTATGACACAATTGATGATTATCTGGTAAATTTGTTTAGGCATTACTGTGATGGAGGTGGGGGCTTTTTAAGTGTTCATGGTGACTTTGAATGTGCAGAGGTCTGCACACCACTTGCATTCATGCCGAGTTGTTTCCAGGGCTGGAGCTTTAACAACCAAGCAGGAAGAATTAGCTTGGATAGCTGCTGCAGATGTGGCTTTGTGTGCTCTCTGTTGCCAGAGGAGATTGTTTACAGGAAACTTCAGCACTTTGATAGTCTACCACGTGTAAGGAGGAGATCCTTGTGTAACTGACAAAGAGCATTTCACTCCGTGGAAGGGTAGGATGAACTAAGATTTTGCAGAAAGTCAGGTTTGCTTATTTTTTTCAAGATAACTGAAGGAACACTTAATTTTTTTTAAATTTTTTTTTCACTGTCCTTCTAGTCAGGAGAGTTAAGAGCTTAAAATGCTTACTGAACTGGAAGCAACATGCTTTTTGCCATTTAATGTACATGCTTTGTTGTTTGTTTTTTTTTAATTTTGGTTTGGTTTAGGGTTTTTTGTTTGTTTAAGGGGATTTTGCGTGCTGTTGATGAGAATAAGAACAATGAGTTGGAAGCCCTGATAGGGTATTTCCTAAGGATGGAGATGGGTGTAAACAGGAAATTTCCAGGTTTGTGGAGCAGACTGGTGGTGATCCATTCCTGGGTCTTGGAGGACAGGTGAAGTTCATGTTGGTAAGAACAAATGAAAAGTGAAAAGTACTTTACTATTTTCACTTTAACCAAGTGAGAAACGCTTAGTCCTTCCAAACAGTTGAGCATCTGCAGTCATGTCCACAGAACTGGTAATCCCCGCCACTCTGAAATATGCCTGAGTTTGGTGTTTGCTGTCTCAGGGAAGCAACAGCTAGTCCTTGGAAACAGCAATACTGCTGCAGCACTGCAGGCCAGAAGTGAGGCTGGAGAGAGAGCGCTGGAAAAGATGATTTTGAGATACCAAAGATTTACAGACTGGCATTCATTATGTTCCTATAGCCTTTTCTGCTCACAGTCTTCCTTCTAGGTGTCTTCCTCTCCACAGTGCCTAATCCAGTCACCCATAAATGCCTTTGGTACCCTGGCTTTCTTGATTTCTTTTTTTTTTTTTTTTTCCCCCCAAAGTAAGGTCTTGACTCTCTGAAGTCTCTCCTGAGTATTTCATACCTCTATTATGCAGCCTTAAGGAGTGGTGCAGTTGTCCAGGAGTGCTGTTTCTGTATGTAGTTGTGCAGTCTCTGGTTAGGACTGTCACTGTGATGCAGCATCGTGCCTATAAGCTGGCTGGTTTCTCTTATATCTGGTATATTTATCTCTGGCAGAGACTTTTGTCCTGGAGGGAGGTGGCAGGTGGAGTTATCTTTCTTCTGTGCATGTTCTCCTCTGGGAATTAGGATTTTTATTCACTTCTACAGCACAGAAAATCTGGATGAAGTGAGTCTTTATTTATGAAAGTTAGTAGTTACAGTTTTGGGGAAAATGATTGAAAAGTAGTTAAATTGGTGTAGTGTGAGAAACCTGGTGTTTCTGCTTTTGTGTACAAGTCATGTAGCACAACTGGTTGTGATGAAACTGCTCTGCAGGAAATGCTTTTTCTAGGCAGTAGCCACACTTTCTCTTATCCTTCTGTTGCTTTGTTAAAATATGTAAGCTTCAGTTACAGCCATTTGAGGGGAGGAAAAAGTCTGCTAAAGTGTGAGTGTAGAAGGTGTGATCCATTTTCATGCTAAACTAAAACTAGAACAGCATGAAGAAGAGACTAGTTTTTAGCTGGGCTATGTCTCTGGTCTGACTGACAGGCAAGTCAGTCAGAAGCAGTGGAAATGGAAAGGTATCCATGGCTTGAGCTGTCTGCTTTGGTGACAGTCTTAGACCAGTGTAAAATCAGACTTTTGGGGCACATCTGTTTTGCTTTTTATCCCTGTGCAATCCATGTGCATCCTGACCACTTTCCTGCTTTAACTGCAGAGAGGATCTTGTACCAGCATCCTTCTTGCCTCGTAAAGTTAGCTGGTTTTTGTTTATATATATTTCACTCAAATTGCACAGTATTTTCTTAAAGATAAGCCTTTGGCAATTAGAAATTCTGTTCATTGCTTCTCATGAGACTTAAAGGTGGATGGTGCAGAGGCACTGATTCTATCTTAGCCCTGAAGAAAGCAATGGATAGCAGTCAGTGACAGCTGCAGACCTCTGTTGAACCTTTGCACACACCTCCAATGGCGAGTTCTGTTTGCTGATATGGTATGTGATTTACTGGGAAATATTCCTTGGAATTTGCGTGAGCCCTGCAGCCATTTTCAATCTGTGGTAATAAGCAGTCAAACCATGTGGTGATGACTTAACTTCCTGCCCTTGTGTCAGTTAATGGCTATTAATATGATTCTTTGTAGCAGGGTGACTTGAACTAATTAAAGTTTTTTTTGACTCCTTTAGAGGGAAATTGGGTGAGGGAAAAGTAGAAACCAGAAGCAAATAAAGTAGCTTGCTAACCTAGTGTGCTCGGGGCTGTGCCAACGTTGTGTTGAAACCTGCTCCCTGAGCCAGGGGTGGTGGCAGAGCTGTGCTGGCAGCTCCTGCCAGCCACGGGGTGTGTCTCCTGTACTCTGCCCATCTGGTTCTCCTCCAGCTGCACTCCAAGCTGTTTGGAGCTGTGGCTGGAGCTTCCCACCAGATCCTTCTTCAGTCTTGACGAATTAAAATGTTACAGTGAAATGTCTGGGTGGAAACAATTTTGGTTTAGACAAGATTAGAATTTTTAGTTTGAAAAAAGAATATTAAGAGGGATGCTTTTCTTCTTATGTGCTTGTGGGGATAATCTGGTAGAAAGGGCATGCAACAGGGCTTAAGAGACCTGACTTATCCCTCATCATTGCATTTCTTAGGATAATGCTCCAATGTGCAGGTTGTTGGATAAGAAGAGTAAGAAAGACAGGAAGGTGTTTTATCGGTCAGTTCTGCTCAGAAGAGTTGTATCCAGTGTAACAGGGATTTGAAGCATGGACTCCTACCCCCATCTATTAGTGCAGGTCTCCCTCTCTCTTTAGCCTAGTGCATACCTATGTTCCATGTAGAATGGAGCAGTCCCAGCAGTGTTCCACAAAACAAGCTGGCCATTTTGGTGTCTCCTTTTGCTGTGGAGGGATGAGATTTCTGCTGCCCAGCTGAAAGAAGAAGAGCTATGGCTTGAACAGCTCAACTAAGTCCCACAGCTACTGAGCTGTGGCCTGTATGGGGAGGGAAAACTTGGAATATGAGTTTGTTCAGGTGCCATCTCTTTGAGAATGTACAGAACAGAAAAATCTTATTTCCCAGATGGTGCTTGATCTTTAGGCTTCAGGTACTAGTGGGATGCATCCCTTCAGGGGTGGGTTTCCTGGATCACAAAATGTCACGATTCATCTTTGCTTGTTTGCCCATATTGACTAATCTTTTCTTTTACTATTCTACACAGATTTACATGAGCCCTGAAGTTATCCTCTGCAGAGGCCACACAACAAAAGCAGACATCTACAGCATGGGAGCTACTATCATTCATATGCAAACAGGCGTCCCACCCTGGGTGAACCGATATCCTCGTTCTGCATATCCATCCTACCTCTACATTGTAAGTGTCCTTAGCAAAGCCAGAGCTCAGTTTCAGTTGAAGGGTTTCCTGTGCTCTTGTTGGGAAAGCTCCAGTCATACCAAACCTGTCAAAATATTTGTCAGAAAGATGATATCATCTTTTTTGCTTCAGGGGAGGGAGGGAAGAGATAGGTTTTGATCATTTAGGGGAAAACAGAGGCTGAGCTGAAGTCATCTCTGATTTGTGTTGCAATTTACAGGCCTTGGGTTTACTGTAAGGACAGGGTTAGAACAGTGTTAGACTTGATTGAAATAAGCCCATCTGTCTTCTATTTGTTTTGCTTAGAAGTTGCAGTTCAAAACTGGAGCCTGGCAAAATTTGATTTCTCTGGTTCTTTCATTGTAACACAGAAATCTGGTGATTTTGCATTGCAGTGGATTTTAGGCTTGCTTCCAGTTGCTTTAAGTTTTTTAATTTCTTAAAAAATCTGATTTTGTGCAGTTGCATGTTCTTTTCTAATTGATCAGCCTGACTTAGGGACATGATGAGTTGTAACTGGGGAATTCCCAGAGCACTCATGTGGTTATCTGTGACTTCCTCTTCCATTGTTTTTGGAATAACTGTTTCAATGGTCTTTTTTGCAATCCAACAGATACACAAGCAAGCTCCCCCCTTAGAGGACATTGCTGAAGACTGCAGCACTTCCATGAGAGGGTTGCTAGAAGCTGCTCTGGAAAGGAATCCTAATCACAGGCTGTGTGCAGCCGAGTTACTGAAGCATGAAGCCTTGCACCCACCCCCAGAAGAGCAGCCGCGGTGCCAGAGTTTGGACTCGGCATTGTTTGAAAGGAAAAGACTACTCACGAGGAAGGATCTGCAGTTGCCTGAAAACATTACAGGTAATGATATCAGGCTTACTCACCTTGCACTTTGTAGATTTTACTTTGCATCCAGTCTTGATTTGAGCGAGTGTTAAGGAGCCAACGAGACTCAAAATGCACCTGGAAAGAGACTGAAAATCCCAATCAGATGAGATCAGACCCAGAGGTCATTAAGTGATAAGTAAAACGCCCATTGACTTCAATGGGGAGGAACTTAGCCTGAATTCTGCAGCTCTGGAAGGACTAGCTCTTGAAAAGTCCTGGCAGTCATTCAGGACACTTCATGAAATATAGATTGCTCTCTCAAATTGCCCTAATTTGCCACAGTACTAGAGATGTTTTATAGATACTATTGATTTGTTAACAACAACAACGTCTGACAAGTACCACCACCAAATCTTTCTGCCTCCTTAAGCAAAAAGATGCACACAAAACCATACTAATGTTGCTCCGTGTCAGCTCCTCGATTTAAAAGGAATAAGAAATCTGATACTGATGGTCCTATGTTTGTTCTGCATTGTCACATCCAGACAAAGATGGTGTCATCTGTTTAGATAAAAATTGACCTATGATGAAGTGGAGTTTTCAGCTGGCAGGAAGTTCATAGGTTTTTTTTTCTTTAGCACTGTAGCTCAGAGGATGGGGAAGCTCTGCTGAGCTGTCCTAGCTGCTGAAGGCTTTTTTTGAAATAGCTGAGCACACTTGCTGTTTTCAGTTGCAAACGGCTTACCTCTCTTTGCTCTAGAGTTGATTTGTTCTACTTTATTTTATATGAGGTTTGATTTCTGTTGTCCTTAATAATAAAATTTTCTAATTTTCTAAACCACAGATTAATAAAATCAATAATAGGCCAATTATCCCAGTAATATCGACAACCATGAAAAGAACCACTGTAGCTATTTGTGCAATAATAACATGCTTTCTCTCTTTCCTTTTTAGATTCCTCACTGTGTAATGGGAGCATGGAAGAGTCAGACCTGCTAAAGAGACAAAGATCACTCTACATAGACCTCGGAGCTCTAGCTGGTTACTTCAATATTGTTAGGGGACCCCCAGCTTTAGAATATGACTGACGTGTAACATTTTATGTTGACAGGTCAGAAATGGACTTCTACCTCTTAAAACTTGATTTTAAGACTTGATTTTCAAATCTGTACATAAAACTATTGCCATTATGGGCTGTCAAATGTGAATAATGTTTAATTGCACAGATGATTAAGCTAAACCCTTATGGACTCTGATAAGCTGATCCCAAGCAACAGTATTTGTGTGTCTGCTGGTTGACCGACAAGAAGATGGCAAAAAGAACACTGCTGGGAATGTCTTAATCCAGGATTTCTTCCTGTGCTGGGCCTTGCACTTTTATAAAACTTAGAATATATGCTTGCAAATAATTTCATGAAAAAATATAATAATAATTCAACATGTGGGCTATATAAGATTCAGTCTCTGTGAGCTGTCTTTAGAGCATACGCTCCCCCCCAGCACTCGTCTCCCCCACAAAAAAAAAAATTTTTCTTGATTTAACCAGTCAAAGACTGGTTCAGTCGCCTTCTGTCTTTAAGATTTGGCCTTATCTGGTCATTCTTAATGGAAATCAGGGTATCCCTTAAGCTGAGCTAATTTCTGTCAGCTGTCTCTGGAGTCAAAGTGTCACTTGGTTACAGATGAGTTTTAACTTTACATCTTGCCCAGGCTGTGGGAGCTAAGCAGGATGCTGTCTCCTTCTCCGTGGGTGGAGGGAATCCTTCCCTCTATCAGTTAGCCTTGGGAGTAGCACGGCACGCTGGCCCTTGTGAACCACGACAATGACTCCTCCCGCTTCTTTTGTTAAAGCTACTGCAATGATATATATATGATAGTTTTCAAGGGTAGATCAAATGTTATTCCCTATTGCACAGTAACAGTGGGCAGGATCCAGACTCCTGCTTTTTAATACTTTTAAATTGTACACCTGTATAATTCCTGTGAGTGCTACAGTTTGGAAAGTGTCATTAGTGACAAGCAATGTTTATGTTCCTATGGAAATGGAATTATATTGTTTTTGCTGTGCCTCATACATTTGAAACATGATGTTTTGGATGATAGTAAAACTATGTAAACTGCATAGTTCTGTACATCCCATGGGATGAGAACGTAAACTTTTATAAAACTCTTTGATGTTTATCATGACTCTTTATAAGCATTTGTGTTAAATGGCATACTGTGTATGTTGTACACTGAATCTTTTCTGAAGCACACTCTTTTTCATATGTCTGTAATTTAATGCTGTTCCAGTCTAAGATGCGATCTTTAACAGATGGTTTCTAGTTTGATACTGATATTGTCAAATGAATAAATCCAGCTCAGTGCCTTGAGACATGGTCACTCGGTTCCTTCATCTTTGAAAACAGTATGGGGCAGTGACTGTATTTGGGCCAACCTCCCTTACCGTGGCCCAGGTACTCTACAGGCGTTGTTTCATTTATTGGAAAGTTGGGTGATTGTTGGAATTTTGGACTCAGATGATAAGTGTTTATGACAAAATCTCATTCTCACACCTCAACATTCCTTATGGACTTCTTGAATGTTGCACAGTGGTTATGTACATCATGCAGTGATTCAGTCCTGATGTTTAATTGCTGCAAAAAGTCCTGCTGAGGATAACTCACTTGCTCCAGTGCTTTGTGCGAATTCTCTAGATGACTAGCTGCTTAGTATTTATACTGACTGTAGTGATCATGATATTCAGGGATCAGATTTTTCAGTGTAGCTGACTTAAAGGAAACATCATCTAGTGGTTTGGATGTTCACCTTTGCCTTGAGACCTGGTTTCAATTTTCTGATCTTTTGCTCATAGCTTTTGGTCTTTAAGGAGATTCATACAATTAGTAGGAAGCAGCTTTTCAGTAACTGGACATGGGTTTATAATCTCTTCCTCAGTTTCCCTTCAGTAAAATTAAAGCATATATTCTTACCAAATTATGGATAGCTGTTATGCAAATGCTTATCAGGTGCTTACATACTTGAACAATGAGATCCATGTCAAAATTACAGGCTGCTAGGGAATTTTCTATCTTTGCATAAAAAACTGTACACTGAATTGTCCTCTGAATTTTTTCTGTAAAGCCATTCTCCTTTCCCCTACCAAGTTAAATGATTTAGCATAGAAATCTCCATATGGAGATACTTTAATATAGACTCACTATTTAATATTTGCATTAGTGTATGACTGTTATATATCTTCTTACTAAGGAAGTAATAAGAGATTAGGTTATCCAAAATAATTACAGTTTATGTATTGGCTGGCATAGTTGATAAGGTTTGGCTGAGTGAACCAGTAGCTCTTCATATAGATCCATCCACATGCCTGTAAGGTATGAGGGCTTCATGATAAATACCACTTTGGAGAACTGGTACACAGTCAACAAGTAGCTGTTCAGGCACAGCAAACACCAAGCATTGCTTTTGGCCCTGTGATCTTTTTAACAGCTGAGAACTATTTCCAGGTGAGCCTCAGGCTGCAGCTAAGCAGGGATTTCTGCTTGGAGCAATACATCATATGTCAAGCATATCCATCCCTCAAGCATATCCCACAGTGGTTGATCTCTGTGTTGTGTAGGTTCCCTTGTTTGTGCTGACACCTGGGAAAGGAGGTCAGGGAAATGAGCTGGGTTAGAAATATCCTGGGAGGGGGAAGATTATTTCTCTAATCTGGTTGCCTGAGCAGCTGTGTAGTTGAAGCAATTGAGACTGGAGGTGAGGAGGAGGGAATGAAAATGGATGATGCATAAGCCCCAGGGGCATGGCTGGTCAGCACTGAGTAAGGGGTTCTGCAAATGCTTTGCCTCTGTGCTGATTTCTGGTGTGTAGTTTCATTTTCTCTTGGGGAAATACTAAAACTCATGCTAACTGCAGAGGAAAACACAAGTGTAGGGGGAACAATAACTGTGCTCGTTTGGGCTGGGGTAGAAATAATTTTCTTCACAGTGGCTGGTATGGGGCTGTGTTCTGGTTTTGTGCTGAAAACAGTGTTGAGAACAAGGGATGTTTTTGTCACTGCTGAGTGACACATTCTGCTTCTTGTACCGTCTTGCCAGTGAGAAGGCTGGGGGTGCACAAGAGGCAGGGAGGGGACACAGCCAGGACAACTGACCCCACCCAACCCAAAGGATATTCCAAACCATATAATGTCATATGCAGTATATAGACCAGAGGGAAGAAGGAGGAAGTGGGGACATCCAAAGTGATGGCATTTGTCTTTCCAAGTCGCTGTTATACCTGAAGGAGCTCTGCTGTCCTGGAGATGGCTGAACACCTGCTGACCCATAGGAAGTGGTGAATGAATTCCCTGTTTGGCTTTGTGTGTAAAACATTTCCTTATTAAATTGTATTTGTTTCAACCAGTGAGTTTTTTCAGTTCTACCCTTCCAGTTCTCTCTGCCATCCCACCAGGGGGAAAAGAGCAAGTGGCAGCATGGGGCTTGGTTGCCAGCTGAGGACAAATCAGAAAACTGATGAAATTAAGGAGGTAGAGGTGCCTTTTCCTTGGCTTAGAAGGTTTCTTAGATCAGCCTGTGACCCTGGGATTCAGCCCATCACCATGGTTCTCCACATGGCTTCCTGATGTGAGCAGCCTACAGCTGGTTTGGAGATCACTCGAAGACATGCTGAGCCACCCACTCCATTTGAGAAGAATGATTAGGTTTAGGTCATGCCTTTGAAATGACATTGGGGGTGACAGAGGAAAAAAAGTTCTTTTTTTCCTTTTTTCTTGTAGCTGCAGCTACTTTGCACTGCCTACCCCCTTCCTCCCTCCCCATCTCCCATGCCTCCTGCAAGAGTGAGGGTTTTCCTCACTGCATAGTTTCTGGAGCTTTCTAAACTCCTTCTAAATTCAGGTCCTTGTTTTTTCTAATCTTTCAGAAATGTCAATAGACAGAAGAGACTGGGCGAAGCAACTGAAATAAGTAGAAATAAGGGGTTTCTTGCCGAGAGATTAAATGATCTTCCCTGTTACCCGGAAGGAAATTTGAGAGAAGCTACAGTAGAAGTACACAGCAGTTTGCCAGCCCTCCCTGTGTGAGGAGCTGGTGGAGAGAGGGAGGGTGGCCCTTGGCCAAGCATTAGTCCCTTTTCTGGGACCTTGCAGAATACAGTGTGTTGCTCTTCTGGCTAAATGGCAGAAGCAAAGAAGCAGTTGGGGAAGAGTCACTGGAGATGTGACCCTGCTGCAGCTGGGAAGGCCAAACTGGTTGGTTAGGAAGGGCTGGGACGCAGGGAGCTGCATGGTGCTGTGTATAGCCAAAACTGGGAAGGTTTGCATGGCCGGAAACTGCTTCCCTTAGGGCTGCACTAGCTGCTTCCAAGGCCACCCAGACACCGTGGAGAAAGACTTTGCTTCCTATGCTTTGCTTTGCATCCCATGGCCAGAGACTTTGCAAATTCCCAGTAGAGGAGCATTAAAGCACTGTTTGAAGCCCAAGCAGCTTTTTCTTTTCTTACAGGAAAGGCCCAGCAAGGTCCATTTCTAAAACTGTCACCATCCATAGCTAATCATTTGGGCAAAGGGAAAACAAGTCCTTCATAAATGATGCGTGCTGACCAAACTCAGCAACGCCCCAAAAAAATCCAGCTGGACCGTGGGAGTGGCTCATTATAGTCCCATGGGTGCACTCGTGCTGCTTCAGGCTGGTCACCAGATACAGCCATGCTGACAGATACTGGGACATAGTGACTCACCAGGAAGGAGGTGAACTGCTTTGACAGCCACGAGCCTTTCCTCACCTGTGCCCACATCTCCTGTCGAGGCAACATCACGTGTCACCTGAGCAGCGAGGACGCGTGGCCACAGGATCAGTCCAAGCGTGTCCAGGAGAAGCTGGGTTTGTCTGGAGAGAAGCTGTCAGAAGGAGGAGAGCCAGGGACGCTCCCAGAGCGAGGTATACAAGAGAAAATGGCTGTGCGTAGCTGAGCCTTGTCAAATCTACATGCAGTGGCAGCCCCACACACTCCTAGAAGTCTGTCTCAAATGTGAACCCTGTTCCTTTAGGAGCCATTTTCAGAGGAGGGATGCTACCATAGTGTACATGCACAGAGGGACGATGCCCCACTTGCAGGCTATGACACTAAGCATAGCTTTGCCTATATGAAAATCATAAAACTGGCAATGTTTGCAAAGTTTAAATCCTTCCTGGTGCTGACAGCAAGTCACATGCTGAAGTGTCATGGCAGCTGAAGGAGGGAGAGGGGTGGAAATGAAAAACAGGCAGGGAGGGACACAGTGAGGGGTATGTGTAGACCAAGAGGACAGGGTGGCGGGCAGGTATTCATCAAACCTCCAGAGGCAAGGTGCCACTGAGCCACTGAGCAGCCTGGGGGCTTACCAAGGCTGCTGGCAGCACAAGGGGCTGCCCTCTCCTCTCTCACTTAGAGTAAGCAACTGTCAACTTTTCTTGCCGTGGTCTGATGGTTTAATCTCAGTACCATGCAGGTGCTGGCTCACCCCCTCCCCATCCCTGGAGGGAAGGAAAGAACATGAGGGACTCAGGGAAAAAAAAAAAAAGGAAAAGACAATAAAACTTGTTGGTTGAGACAATAAACAGTTTAATAATTAAAACGTAATAATAATAATAGTAATAATAGTAATTTAAAGGAAAGATAAAACCCAAGAAAATAAGTGATGTACAACTGCTTATCACATGCTGACTGATGCCCACCCCATCACTGAGCAGTAGTTGACCTATTCTGAACAACCCCCACAGATTACATATTAAGCATGATTTGCTATAGTGTAGAACATCCCTTGGCCCACTTTAGGGTCAGCTCTCCTGGCTATGCTCCCTCTCAGTTTTTTGTGCACCTCTTCACTGGCAGAGCATGAGACACTGGGAAGTCCTTGTCTTCGTGTAAGCACCACTTAGCAACAACCAAAACATCAGTGTGTCATCATTCTCATTCTAAATCCAAAACACAGCACGGTACCATCTACTAAGAAGAAACCTAACTGTTACCCAGCTGAAACGAGGGCATCTTCTCCCCTGAAAAACAAACAAACAAACAAACAAAACAAAACAAAACAAAACAAACAAAAACTCAAACAAAACCAAACAAAAACAACTGAAAAAAAAAAAAACCAAAATAAACAAACAAAACAAACAAAAAACCAACCAAGCAAACAAAACCCAAAAAAAACCCCAAAAACAAAAACCCCCACCAAGCCTAAGCTGGTGTTCCTATGACCCATGGCAGCTTTCCTCCTACCTCACAGTGTCTGCTCTGCCTCTGCAAAGCTGTCTGGTCCCCATGAGTCACTGTCTGCACAGCACACCCTGCAGTGCCAGCCAGCCTGGTGGCCCTCTGGTACAGATGCAGAGGGACTTCATGGGAGGCTGGCACCATGGCTCTGCCTCTGCACTGGGCCACCAGCCTCCTGAATGTCCTCTGTTGGTAGTGGCACAGGTGGAGGTGTTTGAGGACCCCTGGCTCCTTCACCCACTGAGCTCCTGCCACAGTGCCTGCAGGTGGTGGGAGACAGCGGAGGGACTGAGGACCATGGCTGGTCTTTCGGGCATACAGAGATGGCAAGACCAGGGATGTCAGCAAAGGCTTCTACTATGGGATGTGCTTGAAACAAGGTCTAAAAACCCCATGTAATGATGACTGATCTAACAGGCTCCCTGCTTACCCTGCAGACTTGCTGAGGAGGGACATGTACGCCACATCCATGTAGGTTTGAGTGTAAGTGGTTTTGAAAAAACAGAAGACCAGGATTCACTGCCTGAGGTAGATTTAACCAAACACCATTTCCATGTATGCACTGCATTGTCTTCAGGGAAAACAATTTTCTGTGTAAGAAAGGATCTTTCAAAGCAAGCAAAAAGTACACTTGGAAGTTAAGTTCGCTTTTCCTCAGAAATATGAAAGCATCCTTGGCTACAGCATATCAATATCTCATTTTGCCAAAAGAGCAACATTTCAAGAACAGGAAATGACCCATATGATGTTAAAAATATTCAGGAATGGCTCCCTTTCTGCACTGTTTTATGCAACTAGTACTCCAGTTAGATTGTATTTTCTAGCCTTGCAGCAAGACTCCAGTATTAACTGCAGCATCTTCTCTTGGCTTTCTCTGAGGTGCTCAGGAATAAGTGCAGATTTGATAACAAGTCAGAAATTACCTGGAAGGAGGAGGCCTCAAGATACGTCTGTGCACACACATATCTCACAGAGAGGTATGGTATTTTCTCCTGCACCCCATGAAATTCATAAAGGGAGCCAGAAGCATTCCTTCTTCCATGGTGAAGGGGGAATTACTTCCAGAGCTAATTTATCAGGTGGTTACTTGGGCTGAGTTGCACATTCAGACACCTTAAACCAGAATTAGTGCCTCTCCCTGAACACCCAGTGTTCTGGCATACCAGAAGACAGGAGGAACCACCCAGCAAACCCCTCCATAGGCAGGTCTTGGGCAAGAGCCATCCTTTTTTTTTTTTTCCCTCCAAACTATTTGTTAGGACACATGGGAAATCAAACCAGCATGGTAGGAAGGTTGCTGGTGATGGGCAGTAACAGAGACCTTTCATCACTCTGCTGCCTGAGGAAAGGAAGAAAAATCTGGATTTACAGTGTTCCTTCCAAACTTCAGCTCCTTGCAAACTTCAGCTGACTCCAGCTGTTGTATGCTGGAATTTTGCCTTTCCTTAGACTTTAATGCTTCGCATGTCCAGCCTTAATATTTCAGTAGATACTCTTCTAGATTTTGCAACAGTGCTGGTTACAGTACTTCATTGTACTATTTTAATCAGAAAAACATATATATTTAGGAAGTTTTTTTAGTGAACTAGAGAGTGCTTCTATATGAAGTCATCACATCAGAGTCAAGTTTCTCATAGGAGTAATTAGTACCAGAAGTTTTCAAGACAGCTCATCTGCTCTGAAATGATACTGTCGCATTTGCAAATGTTCCAGGTGCCATCACCTTTGCCCCTGAAAGGTTAAGAAATGAGACAGAGGTTAGACACCAGGGAAACATGTCCAGCTATTAAATATGGGCCTGTTGAGTATGACTTGTCTCCGTAACAGTCCCAGCTGGATGCTTCTCTATCAAGTCCCTTGAGGGATTATTCAGCTGAAGTCATGCACTGATAGTGACATAACAGTTTCAGACCAGAGTTTTGAAAATACAAGTAATGAGCTTGGGTTGGTTATGCAACTGTGGATGCATATAAGATTGCATGCCCAATTTCAACTCTAATTTATCAGATGAGTTTGCCATTAGTTTGTAAATTGTTATTTTTACAGACACAGGGATATATTTTCAAAGCTTGAATGGGATAGCCCAAATAACTGAGTATGACAGTCTGTCCTGTGTGAAGTCGGACTAGAGATACCTCCTAATCCATGTGGACCATACCCTTGAGGGGCAGCAGGAGAAAGCTGAGCCCCTCTGCACCCCGTTGCCCACTGACCTGTGTTCTGGACTGAGAGTAGAAGCTGATGCACAAAAAGGCAAGCAGAAAAAGGGAAATGTTGTTTTCCTTCAGCATCCTTCTGCAACCTCGCCTCTATCAGACATCCCAGAGTGATGGGATCCTTCCTCTTTCTGTGCTCAATTACCTCACCTTCCTTCAAGATTTCATCTTTCAAACAAGATTTCAGGAACAGCTTTTATAAATTCCACCTTCTCATGAAACAGTGTCTTTTACTCTCTCTCTCTGCAGCCCTCCCAGGTTATTCCTTGTGCTTGGATGAAGGAGACTTGTTTCTGCCATCCAGAGAACTTTGGCATGCTGTGGAGCTTTGTCCTCCCCATGCTTCCCCCCTGCCTGACTTTGTCATCTTCTATCCCCTCTCCCCTAAGGTCCCTGGGAGAGGGACTACCAGGACCTCAGTGCCTCTCTGAGCAGCAAAGTCTGTGTTACATTAAAGTTACCCTCCTCACTCCTGCCAGCCCCTGTCAGTGAAGGTCTTCCTGGGAGAGACAGAAAGCCTGAAAGAACACAAGCTTTTAACAGAGATACAATACTTGGCATAGGTGCACTGTCCCCAGAATATGCTGGAGGGAAGAGACAGTCTGTACACTGTGCTTGCCCTAAGTCAGTGCACTGTCAGTGCTGGGCTGGCTCAGCTGTCAGGTACTTTGTGAAGCTGATGGCTGTGGGATCAGGTCCTGTGCCACCCACCAGCGGGTGCTGCGTATGGCTCCCAGCATCTCCTGCAGGAGCACCAGCATATTGCTGTAATACAGAGTAGAATGATTAAAGATTATTTTCACTTTTCAAGCAATGTCAGTGCCTCCATCTCATCTCCTCTGAGGACACGAGATAGTACATCCAAAGTTGTTCCACTGCCAACTTGTGAGTCAAAAACAAAAGAGCAGAGGGATGCAGAAGCTATCGATACATGGGGTGTAGTCTGACTCTGTTCATTTGTGTAGTGCATTTACCCATAACATACACATAAGTTTCTCTTTTATTTGAAATATGACTTTTTCAGACCTTTATCTAGCACTGCTCATTTTGCAGGATGCTATCCAGCAGCACTCTGTCTGTGTTGCTCTGAGCAGGTTGGTGGTTTTGGCTTTAAATTCCTCCTCTCCTCAAAGAACATCGTGGTTTGTACCACCCTGCCCTCAGGCACCTTAAGATACATCTTTGCTAGGGTCATGCCATCATTCCCCTTGCCTCGCATTTACCCACATTCCATGCAATCTATATGGAGCTCTCTAGCCACCAAAACAGGCAAGCTGTCTGCATTCAGTGAGCCTGTTCCTGCCCCAGCTCAGCCATGACAGCTGAGCTGTTTCCTGTCACTCAGGCACTTGAGCTCTGAGCCATTCATTTGAAGCATCATCCTTACAAGTATCTCCTTGTCGGTAGCCAGTAGCATTGTCCTGGGCATGCACCTCAGAAACCCCATACAGAGCCCACCTGTTCCACATTGCGGGATCAACAGGCAGCCACATACACTTAAGGAGGTATGTTGCTGCTAGTGATGAGCTTCACACAACTTTCCATTCCAGGGTGGTGCATGCAGGATTATTCACAACTTCCACAACTCCCACAGACTCATTCCTGGCATGTAGCTGACTCCCCGTGTCATGCCACTGAGTGCACAGGCATGCTGCCAGGGACAGGATATCTTTCTGCCTTTGTCCCAGGTGGTAAATGGTTTCTCAGCCATGTGCACTGGAGCCCTCACCTTATTTCCTTGCTGTTGAGAGCCAAGTATGGTATAATGTTTATTTATTTGTGCCTAAAGCTTGTCTCACCTTTCACGGGGTGTGGGAAGGAAAGGCTCGTGCCCAGAGAGCATCATGTCCACATGCCCCAAGCAAGGCGGTGCTCACAGCCCGCCTCTCTCCCTGCCAGGAAAGCTGTGGCCCTCAGAACCACGGCGGGGAATGCAGCTCCACCCAGCCTGGGCTGGGCATTTCGGCAATGATATGCTCCTCGTCTTCCCCTCCCCCCTACTTGGTTCCCCAGCCTCTGGGGTACTTTCCACAGTGAGGTTTGGTGGAGTCCTTGTGGGTTGATGGAGATGTCCTGGGGATCAGACTTTGCTGCAAACCAGCTTCGACAGAGAAAGCCCCAGGACTGGGGCGCTTGTTGCAGAGAGTCCCCTCCTGTGTGGAAATGCTATGTCAGAAGGATACAGGAGATGACTCCTCTCTCTGGTCCGTTCCATGTCCCCAGCATACTGCTAGCCACCCCAGGAGTCATATGCCTGTCCACGCCCTCATCTGCCTCATCTACTGTCTTCATATTTTTGCAATCCCAGACCTACTCTGCTCTCATCCTTTTCCTGTATGGACCTATGAGCCCCAGGCTTTGCCTCCTTCTTTCTGAGGCTTTTGCTTGGTGCCCCAGTGGTTTTTGGTGGCCTCCAAGGAGCTGGAGTGAGCAGTCATTGGCACCAAAGTGTTGGTATTCCCCTGCTCATCTTCCTGACCACCAACCTTTCTTGGGCAACCTGAGCCCACATGAAGGGCGAAAGGGAGGTGACCCCTCAGCAAGAGTCTGTTTCCATTTTGCACCCCCTTGACAACTTTCTTGGAAAAGTCTGTCTCAAACTGATGTTTCCTTATGCTTGAGATCAGTGCAGAAATGAGTTGGCAGTGAGGAAAGTTTGCTTTAAGAACTACTTTCAGACTTAGCTGAATGCAGAGAAAGGTTATTTTTCTGTTGCATTTTCAGGTGCCTTTCTGTACTCTGGTAGATATAGGCTAGTTTTATTTTCAGCCCTTCTAGCTTGGGGATTTCCTAAAAGCTTAAAGAAGGAAGGTGTCTGGAACCAGGTCCTAAAAAGGACATAGGAAATGATGTCCAGCACCTGATCAGCTGATGCCAACCCTTGATCCTGTCTAAAGGCTGTCTATTTTTTCTTTATGCCAGACTTCCCTAGAAACTGAAGGAAATCTAGAACTACAGAGAAACTAAGAGGATGTAAAAACACTGTCAGGGAAAATGTCTGTACTATAGTGCTGCTTTTTGCAACACCCCGAGCACTGCTGCATCATACAGCAGACCTTGCACAAAAGNTGAGTTCTTTCTCCGCTTCATTTAACTCATACTTTGCTGTTTCTTTTAATGTCCTTTGACTGATTCTGTGTGCCTCATGGCAACTCTCACTTTCCCCTTTCACTCTGAAGTGCCCAAGGCATAAATTCAGCTGCTCAGTGTCTTTTCTTCACCTCTGTAACCTCCTGCTTAACACCTGAAACCCTCATTCATCCCATTAGGGTTGAATCCTTTCTACAGCTTCTTATTTTTCTGAAGAACTGTTTCTTCAAACAGCTCCTGCACAGCTCCTGTATCTCCTGCTTGGTTGAGGTTTAGATAATATACAGCCCATAAGTTTGTCAACACCTACACTTGGATTTGCCCTGCCAGCCCTCAGCCCAATGACTGCTGCTCCGGCTACCAAGGGCTCTTTGTTTTTTTCTCTCCTATGTGGCCTATGAACATCTGTCATGCAACCAAATACAGACAGACCTCTTGGACATGCAACAGATGGAAGATGTGGGCAGGTGTGGCAGGGACATGTCTGGTTCTGAAGCAGGGAGGGATGTCACAAACTGGCCCTGCACCTTGGCACATCAAGTCCACAAAGTAAAAACACTGCTGGCCTCCAGAACTGTCATTGTTGCCTCCTGTCTGGTGACAGCATCACAATGCAAATTTGACCTTAAACAATTTGTAACAGATTCCTAACACTACCCTGCTAGAATTTCTCCATGACCGGTTCAGCAAATCGATTTTAACATAGCAAAATTGCTTTCTTTCCCATTCCCAAAATGAGGAAAGCTTTCCATCCCTTCTTCTGGGCTTCCACTGGATATGAAGATATACCTCTATTTTATTACCTTGGTTGCCTGCATTTATGTATGATCCACTTATTTTCCTCTTTTCTTTCTTCCTTTTTTCCTTTCTTCCTTTCTTTCTTCCTTCCATTACCATATTTCTTAATGGAAGCAGGCACAATTCTCTCATTTACTGTAACATTTCCTTAATAACTGTCCTTATCAGTTTGACAACTTCCTTTTCCGTGATGCACATTGTGTTACCCTCTACACTTCTTGTATATCCTATTGTATCTTGCTTTTCTTTTCCTGTCTAGTAAGAGTAGGCACAGCAAATAAAGCTTTAATAACAGTTGAAACTTGAATGGGAAGTTGCCCTGATGATACATTGTAGGCTGCAAAAAAAACTCCCTGTCCAGATCTAAGCTTCAAAGTTTTCATTTTTGTTTTTGAACTTGAAGTATCAACTAGGATCCACTAGACCAGATCCAGACCCTAAAATTTCATCTTTCAGCTACATATATTTCATGTTGTGAATGTCTTCTAAGTCCTTACATTCCCGAAGTGTCCTTACAGCATGAAGTCTTGAAACATCTGTTTTCACTCTGCAGTGAGGACTTCACGCTCCTTTCTGTGACCAAAAAAGTCCATGAGACATCACCTAAACTTCTTCACTGTGAGCATCTTCCATCACCTGCTGTATTTGTGCTGACCTACTCCAGTATGAATTGCTCACAGTCATTTGGTCTAGCAAAGAAAATCCACAGGCTTTCAGTGTTCTCAGACGATCTTTTCACTTTCAGATCTTCACTTGTTATCATTGCTTTTGGCAAACATGTTTGCTCTGCAGAGAAGCTTGTCAGTCTCACTCATAAGTGTACAGGCAGATAAATGAATCTAGATCTCACCTCTCCATCCTGACCAGGGTTTTTGGTTTGGTTTTGTTTTTACTGAGATCTCTTTATTCATCTTTGGTTTCTATGTCCAGGCCATCTTCACTACATAGCAACATTGTACAGTGTTGATTAAGACCAACAGCAAAAATCAGAGCCTTTCACTTGGATCTATTCCAAGACTTTTCATGATATCTGAGAGACTGAAGGAATCAATGAGTGTAGCAAGACTTCATCCTCCCTATTTATCCTTGGTCCTTAGCAGGAGGACAGCTGGGTGAACTGCTGAAGCACAGCTGAGCCTCTGGCTAAGGCACTCCAGCATTGTTTTCAGCTCTGCCATTGCCTCCCTGCATGGCTAACACCAGATCTGTACAAAAGAGTGACTATTTTTAAAAAGAGACAGTTACTGCCTGTATCAAAATGTGTCCACTCTACGAAGAAAAATGTGAAGAAATATTCCCTACTTAAGGGAACAAGATGGCCCAGAAAGGGAGTATTATGTTTGGGCAAGTAGGGTAAGGCTTTATGTTCAGAAAATCTGTTGTTACTCAGCTCTTACTTCGGCAAAATTAAAGTTTTGCAGTTATTTTGAGACCTTCAAACATGAATTCTGACTCAACAGCAAAACATTATCATTCATAAACACTTTCTGCTAGACAAAACTATGATGGAACTGTGGATGCTGATACCAAGCATCCATATTTGAGAGAGAGAAGAAAGTATGACTGGTTCACAAGGATAGGCAAGCGTCAAAGTTTGGTTTACCTTTAGCTAAGCACAAGCCAAATTATCTCACAGTGCCCTTGTTTTGTTTCCTAAATCTCCTGATGCTGCTTGAACATAAAATACCCTGAGAACAGCTTTTCTTGCTGCTTTTCACTTCTGCTTTCGGTGGTAACTGGAAACCAGAAGCTCCAGTTCAAACAAAACCAGTACAGATGGGGGAAAGAGAATTACATTTGCTCCTTTTCACTACCAATGGGAAAGAAAGCTAAAACTTCCCAGACTGGTCTGAGCTTTTGGTGGAGCCTGAAAGGAGGTGGCTGGTATGACTGTAGGTATTTCTGCCAGTGTATGGGGTAAGGGCCAGCTTATTTTTCTCCAGCCTGGCTAGGGACTGCCCACCCAGATGCAGGGATTAAATCTGAATCACTGACATTGACTGTAAATGGGAAAAACACAGATTTGTAGCTTGAGGGACCTTCCTTTTCCCTTTTTTTCAGGTACACATGTCCTTCAGGGAAGAATTCCCAGAATCTTGTCTTGGTACCAAGAAGGGGGCTTTTTGATCCCAACCCCCTCATTTTGGCAGAACACTGCTTGCTGGGTCAGCCTGAGTCCTGTCAGGGTTAGCAGGGGTTTGTGAGCAGTTTCTATGGGTAAGAAAAGCAGGTGGTGCAATTCTGACCTTCCCTCAGACAAACCTCTAGAAATACGGGAAGTGCCCAGTTGCACCCTTGGCCCTGACAAGAACCCATCCCAGAAAGTGGGTGAGCTTTCCCCAGCCCTTCAAGGTAATCTTCTACACTTTCAGCCACACCAGATGTTCCCTAAGGGTTTTTCCATCTGTCTCCTCAATGCTCCCCCACCAAAGGCTTCTCTCCTGCACTTAGCCCTCATGCCACTGGACTATGCCACTTTTTGCTCCCCTCTCAGGTTGTTCCTGCCTTTAGCTCCTGTTACCAGTTTAAGCAGTGTGTTGGGAATTACACTCTTTCCATAAACCACCTCAGAAACACAGAAATGTGCTTTTAATGGCTTCTGTGAGGTTGCAGGACTTCAACACTTAACCACATTGCAGTTAGATTCTTGGTGGATATTAACACACTTAGATTGCCACACAAGATGAGAAACAGCACCAGAAAAATCCCTAAAATTCTCTCAAACAGTCCAACAGCATGTTTTCTAAGAAACATCTGGATTATGCAAGGTAGTGGAGTATGCGGTTTGGGTTTCCACTTCTGGGGAAAACCAGAGCAACTATTGGAGATGTCACCTGTGAACACCATCCTTACTCAAAACTGTGCTGATACCAAGCTGGTAATAATGGCACATGCCAGGTTGTCTGCCCCAGCATGCTGAACAATGCATTTCACCAGCATGCTGCAGGGCAGTGTTCTGCCAACTCAACCTTGCAGTCGTTGAGCTGTTTTTGCAGAGGCAAGGAACCGTCTCTGTTCTCAGAACAACCAAGAGACTCTTTTTCCTGAAAATGATACAGCCATGGTTGAAAGGGTGGTTCAATGGTTGGTGCAACATCCTCCTCTGCAGCAGGTTTCCAGGATGATGGTGGGTCACTCTGGTTCCGGATGCCTCTGTGTTCTTCTGCACTTTCCTGCTCATAAAGGCATTGAAAAGATAAAAACTTAAAAGTCTGTGCAGATAGACTCTCTGGCTGAGACTTAGCAGTTAGAAACAAAAAACTGTAATCTAGACCATGGCCTCTTTTTTTGATCTTTTCTATCCAATTTCATCCAGACCTTCACTATGTGATGTGGGGCTTTAGGGTGTATAAAATAGACATGGCAATTAGAGGGTGGTACAAGAATGTCCGCCCCATGGGAAATTGCTTTTGTCCTTGGTTTCACCCCAGCACTGAAAGGACTCTTTTCTTGCTGCAAAGAGGGCACCAGACCCTGCCTGTGCCAACATTCGACTTTGACTCCTGGGAGGAAACAACCTACTCTTAAGGAGGTGTGTTATTTCCTGAGTTTCTTTGGGGAAATCTGGAGCATGTAAAGGTTGTCAGACTGTGCACCTGTAAGCCCATGAATATGATGGTGAAGATGATGGGGACTGGAGAAGCAGTGGATGAGTTTCAGTGTCCCAGAATGTCCTGCTGTCCCTGCTGTGAGGCAGAGATCTGTCATCACTTTGGGATGCCTCCTCTGCTTCCCTAGCAAAGCACAGAAAGCAGCAGTAATATAATAACTTCAGCAATACTCCAAAGCAATTTCAATAATTAACCCTTTTGTGACTTTATAATTTTGCATCATGGACCAGAAAACACCAACAATTTGCTCAATCTATTTTTTAAATACAGCTGGAACTGAAACTCTATGCAGGTTGTCTGACAGCAATGAATGACAGGGTTCATTTGTACAGGAAAACATGTTGATGATGTTTACAGAATATACCATACATGTATGCCTTCTACAACTTCCCCAAGGAGTAGCTTAACACCCAGAAAGGCAAGGAACTTCCTCACACAACAGTTTTATTTTATATAAAGTTAAATTAGTTTTTTCTTGGCCTCTCCTCTGTTTTTTTCTTCCCCTCACCCTTTTTGCATGGAATTAAATTAAACCTAAGCCTGGGTGCAGGATGAATATGTGCAGGTCAGGGCTGCAGGGTCCAATGACTAGTGAGAAGGCAGAGTGCTGCAGCCTTGGGGTGAAGCCAAACACTTTCAAAAACTTTTATTCCTGAATGATGTGGCAAATACCACGCTGGACACCTCAGTGTTGTTATTCCAGTCCGTTGACCCAGCTCAGTTTACTGAGCCACGTTCAGGAGCTGCAGGAGGTGCAATGGGAGATGATTATTCGCATTGCTGGCAGACAAGAGGCCCTTCTGCTGCCTC
The DNA here is from genome assembly GCA_013399695.1 of Formicarius rufipectus. NCBI lineage: Eukaryota > Metazoa > Chordata > Aves > Passeriformes > Formicariidae > Formicarius > Formicarius rufipectus. The sequence goes on along the minus strand of VXAU01003751.1, from coordinate 1,146,329 downwards.
TGTATCTCCAACCCAGCGTGCTGGATCCTTGTCTTGAAACGAAGTGTAGCGTACTGTGGCTTATGGCCTCTCCGTGAGGAAAAGGGGATGCTGGCCGCAGCTAAAGAGGCCCGTCAGCTGTAGGTCCTGCCCTTTAGGGTTCGGCGGAAGCCTGAACCGCGTCCCTTAGCCTTGTGCGCACCTCAGGGGACTGACTCGGTTTGAAAACTTCTATCGCCATCTAGCGATACTCCTGTGAGAGCCACGTGTTCGGGAGCTGTACGGCTGGGACCAGTCACCCTCCCCGAAGCCCGATTTCCCAAGGTAGGGAGGAAAGCGCAGCCCGAAGCGGGGCAGCCGCAGCTGTCTCTCCGCGGGGCGGGTGGGCTGGCTCCGCTCCGCACCACCTCCCTGCTTTCCTCGGGGAGTGCTACGGCTCCAAATTGTGGCTGAGCCTGCTCAGGTGACGGGGAGGGCACAGGGATTTCGTGCTGCCAGTGGGTACCGGCAGCTGTCACCTTGTGACGCTCTGCTCTGCTGGCAGCAGAGACCCGTGTCTGTGGGAGCCAGGGGACACGAGCCAGTCGTCGCCTGCCAAGCGGCAGCACATGAGCAGTGCTCAGTTTTAATCTCCAAGTGCAGCCTGATGTCCCTTGGTGTTATATATATTTTATGTGCAGTCCAGCGTTACTGCAACAAAATACAGGACAAACCTCAGATGCAAGAATTAACATAATTAACATTAAGAAACACAAATCAGAAAACATGTAAATGTCCTCTACGCAAAAATAAACTCATTAAGCTGTTCCTTAGAAAGTGGCAAGCACTTGTCAATTCACCAGTGCAGTAAATTTAATCCAAGACAGTTGAATTTTGTTAAACGGAAAACTCTTGATAGATGACCCAAGATATTTATGCAGTAGGGGCAGGAGGATCCAGATTCACGAGATGCAAAAATGGATACACAAGAAAACATTAAACAAAAGCATTGCTAGCTTGTTGTTCTGTCCTTCCATGCTACCACCTGGTGCAGTGGACACAGGTGGAGTCCTGTGAGCACATCCCTGCTGCAAAGCTGGAACAAAGAGCTCTAGGTTCCACCTCAAGTATTTGTTCCCATCCCCATGCAGATTATGTCAGGGACTGGGATCTGATTTTAAAATGATATCACAACAAAACTGAATAAATATGGGATTGAATAGGCAGGGATAGGGAGCTGAACTTTCTTCTGCACTGCTGTTCTGATCCCAACCTTGGGGTCTCTGCATGCTGTGAAAGGATACTCTGACAACTGTGGCTTGCTTTCCATTCCATTTTAGAGCCCAATTCCATTTTCTTTTGAATCCTGTCTTCTGCTATTCCAATGTCTTCCTTCATCTACCTCCCAACAGGATACCCAAGTGCAGCTCTGGGCACTCACTGGTGCTGGTGACTGGGTGGCACCGAGTGATTTCCAGGCATGCCAGGCACATTCATGCCACTGATTGACCACACTGCTGTGCAAATCCCACCAGCACTTTCTACTCTCTGCACCTCTGCTTATAGACAGCATTTCTACTTCTCCTCTGGTTCTTGGTCTCACTTTCATCCAAATGACCTTTCCCCTAGAATAACACCACCCAGAGTTTCACCAGGCATGACTCAGCCCCGGTTGGTTCCCGTTCTGCGCAGCGCAGGAGGAAGCAGGCATTTGCTCTTGTAGGCTGAGATCAGACTGGCCACAGCACATTTCTGGTGCCTGGGATCAACAGTGGAAAGAGCATTGAGGAAACCACAATGGAAAATAAGAGGGGTGACGGGGTGGAGGCAGGGGGATGGTGACAGGGGTGGGGACAGAGGGGAAGGGAAGAGGGAGAGAGAGAGTCCAGAGAAAGGGGAGGCTGTTTCTTGTCTTGGGAGAATTCACAAAATTTATGTTGAGACTGTCTTGTATTTTCTAGTGAGGTCACTCATAGTGGAAGGTAAGGGAGAAAACCACAAAAGCAGGCATAAAAATAAATGAATTAAAAGAAGTAACCCTTGAATACAAAGAGATATTGAATTATATAAAAAGTTTGTTCACTGTTCCTGAGCTGAACTGGTTTAATTTATTTATGCTTTAATCCTTATCAGAATTGTAAAACAAGGTTTTCAGCATTGTTTTTAGCTTGTGTCATCACTTCAAAGTAGTATTCAGGAATATGTTAATGTCCAAAATAACACCCAATAGATGAAGGGGATTTCCAGTGTATTCCAAGCCAGCAGTGCAAAAGGAATGTAAGAAAGTAGCTTTGACCTCCAAACCCACAACTCATTTACCACTGCAATCTCTCAAAACACAAACGTTGACTGTCGCTTGACCAAGAGATCAAAAGCTTTGATGTGCTGTATTCATTGTGAAAGTCACAGGAAAAACCCTAAAGGCCAAAAGTTACTCAGGATCCCTGCTTCAGTATTTGACAAATAACCTAAAATTATGAGAAAATACTCATCTCTCACCAATTAACTGCTTCCAAAGAATTTATGATCAGAAAAAATTAATTTTCTGAATCCTTGTGTTTTGATTCAGTTCTTGTTGATAAGACCACTGGGCTGCCCCTGGCTTTTCTTCTCTAGGCACTGAAAATAACCCAATTATCCCTTCTTTTTGCAGAAGACCTGAGCTATGGAGGCATCTCACAGGGTGGCAGTACTTTCTTGTGCTGTGATATAACCTTTGTAGAGCACATGCCCTAGGAGAGGACAGAAAGGACAAAAAATAGCACAGGTCATTCTGACCTCTCTCACTAGTGGCAAATACAGTCCCCAGTCTCCACCTGCCCTGCAACAGGGCCTTGATATGCAGCACATGCCACCCATTCCATATGTTGGAAGCGGAAGGGTGGGCAGCACCCAAGGACTCTTCCTGGAGGCCTGCCTCCCACCCAACACTCTGCTGCAGTCAAGTGGCTCTTCACAGGCAGAAAACGAGAAAAAAAGTGTTGCATCATTTGGGACTTTCAAGTTTTCAAAGACTTCTCCAGCATTTGGAAAAGAGAGGATTTTAAAAAGAGCACTTGTTCTCAAACTCAAAATGCATTATGAAGGAAAAGCACTGTATGGTGGGTGTTGAGCAGACATGAAGACATTCCACTCTTATAGATGGAATTTGCTCAATGTCCTGTAACAAAAGCATGCCACTAAGGATAAATTATGTCAACACTTGTGGTTATGGCTTGTATGGAAAGATGGTATTTCCAGAAGGAATCATCCCTTCCTTATCCCATCCAGTCATTGGAACCACCATCCAGACATATGAAAATCACCTTTCTTGCTGTCAGATTCAGTCTGCACAATACTGTTAACCTGTTGACATATTAAAGAGGAACTATGGATTTCCCAGAAACTCACAGCACTTCCTTGACAACGATGCAAAGACTTAAATATATATGCAACTTATCCTGCTATCTCTCCCCTACATCTGCAGACCGGACCATAAAGACTGAGCAGAGCCATTTTCTACAGCCAGCTTTGCTTTTGTTGGCAATGAGTTCCTGTTCCAAATGAAGACAAATCATATAGTAAAAAGATAGCTGCTTTCTCTCAGAAAACTTTATTAGTTTATTAAAAAATGACCAGGAAGTTCCTCCCTGCCTTGCAATAATACAGCTTCCTTCAGCTGCAAATTAAAAACTGTCCTTTGTCTGCTCTGCATACACTGTAGTCCTTATTAAATAACATTTGACTGAAAAGGATCTTGTAAATCAAATAGAGTTTACAACTAGTTGATAGAGATAGAGGAAACTACATAAAGGTAAGTGCTTTCATGCTTCAATAGCAACAAGACCTATAAAAATAATCATCAATGCACAACGTCATTTCCTCAGAGTATAAACCATCGGTCTTGTCTTCTGCAAGCCTGGAAATTGTACCTTGATAACAGTTGTACACAAACTACTTACCACTGGCACATTAGTGAAGCTTTAGCTTTCAGGAGTTTTCATTGAAAAAAGCCCTCAGTCACTTTCAAATTTCTGACTTTTTTCACTGTTGATAATTTTTTATAACTGTGTTGGTTCAGGGGCCTCTAAGTCTGTCATTAGCAGCTGATTTTACAAGCTGCTCTTAAATCCATGTAAGTTTTCACGAATTTTACCTTGCTGAATCTTTCATGCTGACACATTCTGGAGTTTAGGGGAAAGTGGTCAGGTCTTTCTTTCATAACTTGAGCAGAAATAATTAACTTCTATTTAGGACTAAGTGAAAATAATACATTTACTATTAAGATTTTTGCTTGGAATTGAAGTGGGGATGAACTGGTACTGGGACATTGGTGGTTTTCATGATGGATCTTGTGGGAGGGTACATCATGTTGACATTTTCTGCATAGATGAGCTTGCCATGCAGGCAATCCGGGTTTGGGAACTGCTTTTGCTAGGATGCTTATGTGTCACTTCTATATGAAAGCATTTTACAAACCTAAACACCAATAATGCTTTAATTAAAAAAATTAAAATTTTACAAAGCTTACAGATCTCTAACATGAATTAATTTATTTGGGAGCTAAAATAAAACTTAGTGTCTGCTGATCTAATATATATATTTACAAAACTTTCTGTCTGGTGTGACTATATGGTGAAAGTCCTCAGACAGGGAAATTAGTTGTTATATTTAAAGACATTTAGACCCTCCTCTAAAACACTTTATACAACTTCCCTTCCTCTTTAAATAACAGTACTTCTCTATGTTGCAACTCTAAAGCTTACAGATTACCCCAAATTCTGCAACAGCTTGGGTTTTTTGCACTCTTGGAGTCAGCAAATATTTATGAAAATTTTGCTTTCCTTTAAAAGTGATCTAGTCCCGTTGGCTGGGAGATAGATTCAGTGCTATGAAGTCTGTGTTCCCTAAGCTTTCAGAGGCTGGGAAAACACCCCGTTGTCTCTAGGACTGCATTAGGAAACTTTGTAAACTGGTGCCAGGCCCTGGAGGGAAGCAAATCTGCCTCCTAGTTTTGGAGCACCTCAGCCCAGGGCAGGCTGATTTCTCCTTGTCCAACTCCCCACTTCTCTTCATTGTGTGAATGCCACCGTGCTGTCCCCTTATAGGGGGTCATCCTCCCCTTTTCATTCCGCGTGGGAATTTCTAAGCATCGCTCAGCTCTCACCTGGGCACCACCGCCCTCCCCTTCCCCGGCGCTTTTCCAAGCGGTGGTTTTGAGGGCAGGAGAGCCTTTCCCCGCTGAGTCCTGTGTTTGGCTGGCAGTCTGTGTCGCCAGGATGTTTTCTGGGGGGTGGCGGCACATCCCGGGGCCGCGCTCCCCGCGGTCGGCAGGTGGCGGCGCGTCCCCGTCGGTCGGGACGGCTCTGCCCGCAGCCCCGGCAAACGGGACGGAGCGAGGGGGGTGAGGATACTGTGACCGAACCGCAGGGAGAGGTTCTCTTGGCCCCAGATGGTTCTGTTCCACATGTGGTGGGCACACGGTCCGGGCAAGGAGGGGTGGCAGTAGATAGAGGAGTGTTTAATGTGCCGTCTGAAGCAGGCTGAGAGGGACATATTTAAGCAGATGTACGGAGAAAAAGCCCCACGCAGCCCCACTCTCATGTTTATTATTTGTGTTTGCATGGCAGGAGACAGGCAGCACTGACTAAAGTACATACTTGATGACAGGTATCTCCTGGGGTCCGGGGATTTCCGCTTGACTTGATATGTGCTGTTGGGTGAGTTGTTTTAACTTTATATGCTGAGTCCTTGTGCATATTAGAATTTTCTGCAGAAGCCTCCCACCCATGAAAGCCTTCAGTCCACATAATCATCTAATCATAGAATCATTAAGGTTGGAAAAGACCTCCAGATCATGAGGTCCAATCTTTGACCAAACACCACCATATCAATTAAACTACAGCATGAAGTTCCATGTCCAATTGTTTCTTGAACACTAACAGAGGCAGTGACTTCACCATCTCCCTGGGCAGCGTGTTCCAATGCTTAACAATCTTTTCAGTGAAAAATTTCTTCCTGATGTTCAACCTGAACCTCCCCTGGCACTACTTGAGGCTATGTCTTCTTGTCCTGTCACTAGTTGCCTGGAAGGAGAGGTTGACCTCCACCTGGCTACAACCTCCTTTCAGGTAGTCGTAGAGAACAATAAGGTCTCCCCTAAGCTTCTTTTTCTCCAGGCTAAAAATCCCAGCTCCAGAGGGAGAATCACTTCTCTAGTCCTGCTGGCCAAGCTATATTTCTGCATCAGCCTACCTGGCCACCTGAGCACGCTGGCAGCCCATGTTCTGTCATTGTTGACCAGCACCACCAGGTCCTTTTGTGCTTTGCAGCCACTCTTCCTCTTGCCTGTAGTGCTGAATGGGGTTGTTGCGTCCCAAGTACAGGGTCCAGCACCTTGCCTTGTTGAACTTCACATCGCTGGCCTCAGCCCATTGACCCAGCTTCTCCAGATCCCCTGCAGAGCCCTCCTGTGCTCCAGCAGATCAACTCTCCTGCCCTACTGTGTATCATCCACAAACTGACTGAGGGTGTACTCAATCTCCTCGTCCAGATCATTGATTAAACAGGACTGACCCCATTACTGAGCCTTGGGGAACACCACTGATGACTAACTGCCAACTGGATGTGGCACCATTCCCCAAGACTGTCTGGGTCTGGACATCCAGACAGCCTTTTACCCAGCAAAAACTGCACCTGCCCAAGTTAAGGGCTGCCAGCTTCTCCAGAATGCTGTGGGAGACAGTATCAAAGGCTTTATTTAAGTCCAGGTAGATTACATCCACAGCCTTTACCTCATCTACTAGCCAGGTCACCTGGTCATAAAGAGATCAGGTCAGTCAAGCAGGATCTGCCTTTCCTAAACCCATGCAGGCAGGATGTGATCCCCATGGTTGTCCTGTATGTGCCATGTAATGGTACTCAAGATGATCTGTTTCATAACCTTCACCAGCACCGAAGTCAAGCTGACAAGAAATGCAGTTCCTCACATCCTTCTTCCAATCCTTCTGATAGATGAGCATCATGTTAGCTAACCTCCAGTTGTTTGGAACCTCCACAGTTAACCAGGACTTATGATAAATGATGGAGAGTGGCTTGGCAAGCTCTTCTGCCAGTTCCCTCAGTACCCTTGGGTGGATCCTATCCAGCCCCATATGTGTGTCTAAGTGGTTTAGCACATCACTAACTACTTCATTCTGGATTTCAAGGGATCAATTCTGATCCCCATCCCTGTCTACCAGCTCATGGGACTGGTTGCCCTGAGGATAACCAGTCTTTCTGTTAAAAAATAAGGCAAAAAAGGCATTGAGTACATCAGTGACAATGTTCTCCTCCAAGTCCAATAAAGGATGAAGATTTTCCTTGACCCTCCTTTTCTTGTTGATGTATTTATGAAAACACTTTTTATTAACTTTCACAGCAGTGGCCAGGTTGCATTTTAGCTGAGCTTTCACCTCTGTTGAGCCCGGGTTCTGCAAGGCTGTTTTCCATAGGCGCTCATTGAGATGGCCCCTACAAAGTCAGTGTAACCTGTTCTGCATCCCTTGCAGCTAGGCTTCTTCACTCCTTTATTCTCCTCCATTCTTTCCCTCCAAAAAAGTAGCCATGGGGACAACAGGAAAGTGTTTCCATGCCAAATAATTAGTGCTTTATGGCAACTACCAGAAGCCTAGCAATATATAGTTATGGAATAACTTGAATAACATGAGAACTCATCCTTAAAAAAAAAGATGGATTTTCCCCCCCATTCTATTCATATGTGTTCTTCAAATGGATCTTGTTTATCCACATCAAAACCTTCTTGGAAACCTGATACATGCTTTCAATGAAATCAAGAGGCTCTAAGTGCTAGGAATAAAGTGATAGAAAAACTCTTCTGTTATTTTTTTGTTCATTTTAACATAATTCTTAAATGTGTAATTTTTTTGTTTCATTGAGTTACACAGTTCCAGTGTTTCCCATTGGTCTTTTTTCAAACCTCTGTCATCATTTTAATTTCTGATCTTTCAGCTCCCATTATCTCTGTATCACTTCTTGTGAAAGACCGACAGAGCTGAGCAAATTTCCTTGTCAGGGTAGACTTAGGACTTACAGAAAATTTTCAAACACTTTTTTGTTGACCTTAAGTGAGCTGTGGCTATTTGTAGTATATGAATATCACAACATTTTCATCAATCTTGGGGCAAAATCCCAAACCCCCCAAAGTCCAAAGATGCTCTGTCATGTTTATGGGTGCAATTCAGCTCCCAGGTGAATGCAGGGGACTTACTTTGTGAGGTGAAGCCCTGCCATGTCCGCACTGCAGCACAAGAGGCAGATTAAATGGCCATAAGCCCCATAAGTGTATCATGATACTGCAGCCACCATTGTGCAGTGAAGTGAGTATAGTCAGAAACACAGCAAGGGAAGGCTGACAGACATCAAGTGAAGCAAATATGTGACTTCATCCCTCTTTGCCACATACAGTGGAAGTTCAACCCCTGCTGTCGTCGTGCTCTGTGAAGAGTGTTGACACCTGCTTTTAAAGGGCTGGTACGACTTGCAGACACACAGTGACTGCTGCAGATGGTGGCTGGAAGGCTCAGATATGTGTAGTATGGAGAGGCAGCATCAATCAGCACTGGAAAATTGGCACAGAAGGTTTTTCTGACCTGGGGAGATCCAGCCCAGCAGTGTACTTGGTCTGGACAAGTGCAGGTGTCTAGACTTTGTGCTGTGCCTTTAGGAGTTCTGCTGGATATAGGCATTTTGGCATATTTTTAAGGGGAGAAAATGACCAAGGCAAAGCTGTTCCTTTGACTGAAGGATATGAGAGGAGGCACTTTTATAACCATCAGAGTAATCCTAAACAAATCCTGAAACTTTAATGGGAGTCATTTTAGCATATTTCCTGTAATTTGTAATATTTATTTTGATATATGTTCAGAAAGTTTATGTAATATTTTTCATGCATGAACTACTTTTGGCAAATATAGAGATCTTCACATGCATAAAAATTTGCTATTATGATTGGCCAAGCTTTAATAAATGGTCTGTAATAACAAATATTGGCCATGTGTTTGGAACAGGGTTGTGCCAGGGCCAGTGCTCCAGCATGGAAATACCTGGTTATTACAGATGACCTGACCTCAGCTGGCCTTTGTGTGACAGCTACAGAAATTGATCTGACCTGTGGCCTTGCTTTCTACCCAGAAAGCTTTTCCAAACAACACAAAATTGCAGCTTTAGGGTCCAGATTCCTCACTTATAGCTTTTCTTATACCCTATATCTCTCCCTTTCCTGTGACTGTGAGAGTGTTGTGTTTTGGCTTTGAATATCCTTTGCACAATGTGAAAAACACTGTAAGCAAACAAACAAAGATGGGCAAAAACTGATTTCATAGTCAATCACATAGTATCAGGGAAGCTTCAGAAAGAGTAATTCTGGATTATAGTCTAGCTCTGAATCCAGTTTGTTCTGTCTGCTAGCAAGAATGATTAATTTCTGCAATCAACTGAAAGCAGGGCAGGGAAAGTGGAAAAGGGAAATTGGAGTTCCTGTGGTATCTCCTTGTGTAACCATGAGAAAGCAGTGCCCTATGTTAACCACATGTAAGTAAGAGTTGTTTTGTGTGAAGTGTATGCCTTCACAAGGATCAAATTTTCAAGTAAAAATGAAACTGAAATTGTTTTATTAGAATATGAGAGAGATTATTACAGTGCTTGATGCTCTCAGCCTGCTGGGTGCCCCTTCCCCGATGGATTCCACTCACCTCATCAGTGGGCCTGCCTGGGAGGAAAACATTTCCTTCTCCCTATCCAGGTTCACAGGTTTCAATACAATGCCAGCTGACCTTCACTCAACCCTGTTTTTCTTCTTAAGGGAAAGGGTTTTCTCTTTCTCTGGCTACTGACCTGAGGAAGGTCCCCTTGGCCATGACTGCCAAGCCCAGTGATGGGCTTTGATGTGTGCGGCTGTGTCAGCCTGTGCCCACGGAATGCCAGGCCACTGGCAGGGGGGTCAGGCGTGGCCGAGCTGAGGAGCCTGGAGCCCTCACCCACCCGATTGGTGCCCACCAGCCCGATTGCTCACCGGGATGCTCCGCTTGCAAAAATGCAGAGGCATCGAGCTACACCTCCTCATCTACGGCACGTTATACACCAAGGACACCAAATTTAGCTCAGTTCGGAGCAGACAGCGCATCGCTTTCCAGCTGATCGCAAGCCCCACACTGGGCACATGGCAGAGCCACGATGTGCCCGGCGCTGCCGCTCCGTGCGGAGGCGCCGCGGGCAGAGCCGCGCTCCGCCAACACTCGCGGCTTTCTAGCACCATCTCGTGGGCAGACAGGCCCCCAGGTAAGCTCAGCAGAAGGATTTCCCCGCGCTGCAGTTTTAAACAATCAGCTATGAAAGCTTTCATCTGGCCTCTGCTCTTTTCTCCGTCCATTCCTTACCGGCACCAGTTCACAAAATGATGCACTGATAAATGAACAAACATCCCGTGCCATCCCCGTGGGCACAGGGCTGCTGAGGAGCACTGGAAGACCTCAGCCCTTCAGGAAACTTGACTGCACAAGCTCTGAAAGAAACTGCACATTTTGTAAGAAAAAATAGGTTTGGCAAAACTACTGCTGATCTAATTTTGCTACCTGAAATGCATAGGAAAGCTAGCTCTAAGCAGATATGAACAACGAAAAAACCCAAACCAACTCAAACAAACAAAAAACAAAACCAGACAAAACCCCCAACAAAAACAACAAAAGAAAAAAAACACACACACACAAAACAAACAAACAAACAAACAACAACAACAAAAAAACAACCCCAAAACAACAAAACGAAAACAAACACCCACATCCTTCTCCCCTCTCTACCTCTCCCCCTCAAAAGAACCCCAACAAAACAACCACATTAATTTTCTATTATTTGTAACATGGCTGTCATACACAAAAAATATGTCAGGACTTTCCCAGTTGTTGTTTCCCTACCCTTATTTTAATATGTGCAAATAGTAAACAGAGAACAGATAAGGCTAAACCACAGCTGACAAGAATGTATGAAAAGAGGAATTGAACAGCAAGAGTACATAGACCCTCCAAGTGTTCCTGTAGCTGAAATTGGATTTATAGATTGTGTTGAAGTTGAACAACCTTTCAGCTGAGCTTTAACGTCATTTTTCTCCATATGAGTAGGACAACCAGGCCAACAGATACCTTCCAGCAGAACCTCAGCCCTCATCCTGCTCAGCCTACTCCAAACATGGACAAAGAACAAGCCTGGGAGTTTTCTTCATCCAAGGGAGGGATGCAAATTCAGATGCTGCCTGAAGACCTATGTGGAAAGGAATACATAGGAGATAAGTATGTCCTTGTTTGCTTAGCAGTATTCCACATGGCACAGGACTCTAACCAAATGTTAGGTTTGGGGTTGGATTGTAACAATGTCAAATGTTGGAGATCCTGAAGCTTCACTTGCCTTCGTAGACTTGCATTTTATTCACTCAGACTTGGAACAGAATTTGGTGAGAAGATTGTTAGAGGCATTTACAGTGGAACAGAAACAGTGGGAGTCCCTCCTCTGGAGAAGCTCTCTGGGTCTGGTTGGAACCAGCATAGCAAGGGCTTTCCCTGGCTGGGTTGTTGGCTGCTTTGGGTTTGCCCAAACCTCTGCTTGGAAATCCCAGAGGCTCTTGTTGTTGTGCCTTATTTCATGTTTAATCAGGCACAGAAGATCCAGCCTCCATGCTTCTGTTGAGTGGGTTTTTTTTTGTGAGCAGAATGACACCCAATTTGCACAGTGCTGATGTAAACATCAACCTTAAATAATTAGTGCATGTGGTCAGTTAATCATCCTGCTGGCTCCATGTGGAAATGTGCCAAGATATTTCTGTAGTAGTGAGTTCATTACGTTTGCACTTGAGTTGCATTGAATGTGTAAATATTTCTGTATCCTAGTCACAATTTCCCCCACCAGTTCTTAGAAGTGTTATGAATGTTTTGGATGGAGTAGAGCAGAAAATATTTTTAGTTAATATGTAAATTCATGGCAGTTTTAGAGTCATTGAATCAATTTGGGTCAAGTTTGATAAATTATTTTGATGAAAAGTGGGGAGAATGCCTGCAAAACATCTTGACATTTTGTTTAAGATTATATTTTCATTTTGAAATCAAGCTATATTTGGAAATGAAAAAAAAAATGTGACCTAAATATTTCTTTCCAGTTGGCAGTTTAAAAAAAATCTGGGTTTCACCCAGTTGTACTGGAGAGTTTGTCAGAGTTTGGTGACCTGGTAAGCCTGTATTAACAGGAAAAGAAATAGTTTTGCATTATTTGTAGTTGACCCTTTAATGGCTTCCCACCCAGGACTGTCACAAGGAGTTTGCAGACAGGGGTCTTATAATATGCATGGTACCTCTGAAGAAATTGTTATGACAATCTGGTGTCATATGTTGTGCAGGTGACCATCCCTACCAGATTACCTTCGAGGGTTTATAAATCACAGCAACAAAAGGAGAGGCAGAATTCCTTGTAGACAGCATCTCTGTCAGTCTCTGGCCAGGAAATTTCAGTGGCAGTGTTCATCAAACAACTGTCTCATCTCTTGTCTCAGACTCAATATCATTCCACTATCATCAGTATCATAAGGAACACTGTGAAGAAGTTTGTCAGGTCTTGCCCCTTTTTCACACCCATGTGCCTTGTTGATGTATAGCCAATAGGTTTTCAGTATGATCATGCTCATAACCTGCTTGTAGCGTAAGGAATGGATGAAACAAGAAAGTAAAATGTAGTTGACATAGTGGTGTTGCACTGCTGTACTCATGGGCAGTCATTTCCTGCACTTCCATTAGCATTGCTCATTAACATCTGATAGATGATACACTGCTTCAGTGCTCTGGCTTGCGTATGCTTGCACAAGACTGTGAGGTGTGTAAATATTTCCCCAATATACATATATATTTTTTTAATATGTAGTGCATTATATATATTTAAATGTGGAAAACCAAAACCAAACAAAACCAAAAACCAAACCAAACAAACAAAACACAAAACAAAAAACAAAACAAACAAACAAACAAAAAATCAAAAAAACCCACAAAACACCAGATTAGTTTGCCTCTCATCTGGTCATGCTCTTACTTCTTGTTAATTATTCGTAAGCATTTGCTGAATAACACAGACAAACCATTCTCCAAGTATGAGTTTTCTGGGAATCATTCACTTCAGTTATTCACTATTCATCTTTTGTGGTAGCAGACTGGCTACTTAAACCACCCAGTGGTTTTTCCCTAATTCCTAACTGACTATTTATAAACAGTAAAATAAAGACAGACAAATTGTGAATGCTTTCCTTTGATTGTGAAGATCCTTGTTTGCCTGCCTATGCGGACATGTGTCCCAAGAGCACCCTTGCCCGGAACTGAGTACATCGGTACAAACAGGCAGATTTTTGGGCTTTGGGGAAAGTTCTGTGTACAGAAAGGAGCATAGCATGTGGAAATTGTGTTTCAGGGCATAGAACCTGCCATATATGATTTGGATGGGATCTGGCAGTTCTTATGTTCACAGTGCCAAATAACATTGTTTGTTCTAATTTTCAATTTTACCTGCTCCCTTTTTGAGCATGCATGCCCGTTAGTCACAGGGATGTCTGTTTGGATGGATCCTTCCTAGCATCTGCATCCCTGGCTGTGATGCCAACATTAAAAGTCATAAAAATAGGAGAGATAGAGAGATATTAATCACTGGAGTTCATCTGAAACAAAGGAAACAGTCTTACTCCCCACTGAACTGAAGGAAGGGGAGGTTGCTCCCTAGCATGCTTGTGCCTTGTCAGGCAGGTCAGGATCCATGATTGGGTGGCTGCTGTGCCTTGATGAGGGACCGAGAAGGAGGGGGAGAAGAGAACTGCATTGGGAGACCTTACCACTCCATGCCATCTGGAGTTCCAGTGCTGTCACGCAAGGACAACCCCGCAAAGAATGATGTACAAGTAATTGCTACTCATGGAGCAGTAACTGTGTAGAGTAACACTGCTTTGCAATACCTCTGGGATCTGATTCTGGGGACTAATGCTTGATGGTTTAGGATGGACTCTGGGCATCTGGAGAATTTTAAAGCAAAAATATCCTGATATATCTATGGATTTTAGGGTAACACAGCAAGTGGTTGGGGATTGCGTTTCTGCATGTGTTTAAATTCTGCTTATGTGCTAGTTCTTGTGGCCATACCTTTTTCTTCTCGGGCCTTGACAACAGTGGTATCCTTGGAAAGAGGATGATGGACGTGTTGCTGGTTGAGAAACTCATTTTCTGTAATTTGTTTTGACTTGGTTATGTCTTTGTATCTATTTCAAGTTTGATTGTAGAGGCCATTCTCATCATAAATAACTAGATGGAGAGAGTAGAATTGCCATGGTGATGTGCAAAGCAAGTAGTCTTTGATCTAATCAGGTTGTATTTTGAGCATTTCAAGGTCTGTAATTTAATAATAAAACAGTGAGTTGTACTGTGGATCCCGCTGAGTAGGCATTGTTATTGACATAGAGGAAAACCAAGCCCCACCCTGGAGAACACAGGAATATAAACCCATTTCGGATAACTTCTTGCTCCTCCTGGAACTGCAGGTAAGTAAACAGCAATCCTTCCTCCCTTACTTGCAATGTTTTTCACCAGTAAATGTCAATATGTTTTATGAAAGTGTTCAAAGACACTGATATGGAGACAGGGCAAGGCAAATGTTCATAATGCGTTTGTGATTCCTGCACTACATGGCACTGGAGACCAAGAAGACTTCTGTGCTTTGGGAGAAGCCATCACCTGAGTGTGACAGTGAGTCAGAGCCAGGATTATGAGGTTACAGCAGAACAAGGTGAGGGAACTGTGCTTAGAGTTCTTTCCTCAAAATGCTATCAATGCACTGGGGCAGTAGAGGGGGAGCGGAAGGGTTGCTGTAGATGATGAAAGAGATATGAGCTGAAATGTGGTAGATTTTACAAAACAGATGACTGAGCACAGAAACCACCAGGAAACTTCCCTAAATTACGTGAAGAAAGATAACCCTGTAGTTTCCAGGCCAAGGACCAAATGCAACCCCTTTAACAAAGAGTCTCAGAGCACGGGAATGGATCGTCACTGGGGGTGTCAGGCAAGGCATCCTCCTTTATCTGTGTGACTCCCAAGTTTTCTCCTGGCAAGTGGTTAAGGGCCAGACCTGTCCACTGAAGTGGGGATTTTGTGCCTACAGAAATCTTTCTCTGCCTCCACCAAGAGAAGTTGGGACAGTGAAAAAAATTCCAGCATTTCTTTAGCCTACCTGGGCTGAATGCCAAGAGTTCTGAACAAGATAGGCTGGTGGACTGGGCTGTGCAAGGGCTGGAAGAAGTGAGGGTGCAGTGGGCTGTGTCTCTTCTGCAGACTCTGATTAAGGTGCATCCAACAACCCTGTGTGAACTATGGGTGAAGTCTGTGGATGAGAATGCTTGTTCCTCTGGAGATGCATTGGTGAAAAGTGTGACAGAGCTGACCAGTGAGTGTGCCAGAGAGCTACACTGGATCTGCTTACTACTGTGATGAGGTAAAAGTTTCCATTTTCTCTGTGATGTCTGTAAACTGATGACCTTGTTAAAGAAGTAAAATTAAAAAATACACAAAACAAGGCCTCATTTTGTGTCTATGTGAGATTACTTCATCAGTCAGTTTTCAACTACAGTCAACAAAGTACCTTTTGTTTATCAAGGCACGTTTTCCATTATGTATACAGACCTTTGGGGTTTTTTTTTAAATTTAAAAGGTCATTTTGAAAGCCCATGATACCACCCAGTTACATAGCCCAACAGAATTTCTGGAAATGTTTAATTTGTGTACTATTTTGGAAGCTCTCTCAAACAAAATACGCATCTATTTATAGAACCCATTGTTACTCCTAAATATACTCTCATTCTTTCTCTCGGCTAAGAAAGCCTTACTTTCTGTTATCATCAGTTTTTAGTATTTTATCATGAGCATTAAGGGATAGTCAAACTTGTTCAACCTAAACAAAACTGTATGAGGCTTTTTGCCCTCTCTCTTTCACTCTTTTTTTTTTT
>VXAU01003751.1:849348-1130290 GCA_013399695.1 Formicarius rufipectus | reverse complement strand
TTTTTTTTTTTTTTTTACTGTTAATCTGTAAAGACTTTCTTGAGGGTTTGGTAAGATACACAGTATTAAAAAAGAAAAAAAAATAGAAAGACTAGACATGCCAAGGTAAAAGACTCTCTTAATATACATCACTTTCAACTTACCCTGGTAGACTACAAGGCGTGGGGTCAAACTACACCTTCAGTAGTACCTGAGCATCCTGCTCAAGAAGGCAGACTTGCTTAGGCATACCTGAGGGCAGCAGTGGGCCCCAAGATTTGCTCTCAGCCACGTGATTGACTCTGCTGTGGCGAGGTCAGGCCATAAAGAGAGGCAAGGGAAGGTCGTAGAACTGGGCTCTGGTCTACACTGGGAGTAAGTACTTCCAGAATTTAATTTGGCCATGGAAATATTCCCAGCACAGCAGTATTCCCCCTCATTAAAGGAGGAAATAATACTGTAGCCCATAACCTCTGTAGGGGAGGAATTAACTTTTAAACTGAACACTGCACTTGGATAGGAAATGAGCTTAGTGGGGTCTGTGTGCTAAAGAGTGTGTGTGCTTTGATACTAATACTCTTTCAAGTTTCAGTCTATGAACAGAGTAGCACTGGTCAAACACAGACCAGGAATTAATTATTATAAAGTGGTTTCCAGCTAAAAAAATATCCTTATTAGTTTATCACTCCTTCTCTGGATGCTTTCTAGTGTAATATAATTGTGTGGAGTACTAAAATAATTAGTGATATGAACTGTACAGCTTATTTTTCCAGATGGAGAGTGAGAGAGAGGACCTCTCTAGCTGTTTCGCCTCGCTCATGAGCAGGTTCACCCATGCAAAGACACATTTTGAACTTCAGCCTTGCTGGTCTGTATGAACCTCCCAGTGTGGGAAGTCATAAGCACAACTGCAGCAAAAGGCTATGGTCTTGTGCAGGACTGCAGGATTTGGGAAGCCTGAGGGGGACATATATCTAGAAGTCAAAAGAAGTTTTATTTCCTTCTGCCTCTCCTTTGTTTTCTTTTTCTTGCTTTGCTCCATGGTATGAAAAATAAAATAAAACACTTAGGATTTGGTTGTACTTTCATGTTGGTTTCAATCTTAATAGAAATATAAATAAAAACTTATTTTAATATTAATCTCATTTTTAATCACTCATTCTTACATGGTAATTTTGCAGAACATACACTAATGCTCTAATGTTGTCAAAGGAACATGTGTCTGCTGAATGATTTATTTGAGAAAACTGACGTGACATTTGCTAATATTTACTCTGAAATATTAGGCATTTATGTTAAAGGGATAAACCTGAGTCCTGAAAATATTCTTTCAGCATGCACATAGCTTACTGGAAATACAATTTCTGCCAGTTAATACAACTGGAGCATAACTTTTTTATGACATTCCCAAACTGTTTAATATGTTTTGTTTCTAACTGAAATGTGGTTCATCTGCTAAATGAACTGAGACTTAGCTTAATCTTTCCTGACGTGTTTCTAAGCCCACATCGCACTTCTTTTTTTGAGAGATTTCATGAGTCTTAAGAAGTCACAAATTTTGTTCAGACCTTTCATAGCAAAAGGTTACTGGTTATGATTTTACATATGGATAAAACATTATAATACTGAATTTCTGGCTGAGGCATTTTCCATTACATATTTGGTTTGATTAGATGAAATTTGGTCTTTTTGTTGAAGAATATAGTATGGATATATATGTAAGAGAGTGTGTGTCACCCCATTTGTCTCAGCTGTTTTTTTTCCTGATTTTTCATCATTGCTAGAGAGAATTCAGCAAAATAAGAGAAAATATGTTTGATGTTTCAAGGTAATGTTCTCAATCAAGCATTGTGCACACTCAGTTTGTTTATGCTGATGAATTTTTGTTGCCATTTTAGCAGCTTCTGTGTAAATCTAATGCCTTTAAAGGCATCATTTCTCCATTTGCAATATCAAGATTTGTGATCTATGTTCTGGCAGAAATCACAGCACTCCAAAGGTCACTGCAGCATTCCAGCTGCACAGAGTTTGGTAGGATGAGTGTACTTCTTTAAATTTAATTTTAATTTATAGTTAGAACCAGTCTCAGTTTGTTCAGGTTATTTCTGTGCTTTACAGAAATATAGTGCTGTACCTGTTGTGCCAGAGATTTTTCTTCTGGCATCATCACTGCTGAAGCAGCAGTCTATTGGCAGAGAAATTTTAAACTCCTGGCTTGAGCAAATATTGTCAGTCCAGTGCCCTGATGCTGGCCATCTCACCTTCTTAGACACCTTTCCCAAATAGCAGATTTTCAGTTTTCTCTCTGATTTTGCTTCTCTGCTTTTCTTGACTTCTCCAGTAATTAGCTTTGCTGTTGTCAACATATTTGCTCCATTTTCTGTTGCGTTATTCCAAGTATAACAACAACATAAAGAATTGTTGATTTTAAAAAGAAATAGTTGGGTCTCGCACTTCTCAATAGCACAGTCCAAGAGCAACTTGTCTTGTAAGAATGTAGTGAACACTTATTATGGAGAAATACTGTGTTCTGCAATACATTGCAATGGAACAAGACTTTCCTTCATCTCTCTACTGATACCATCCTGAATGATGATTGCTGAAGTGACAAGTCTCTTGAGTTTTCTGCTTTATTGTAATTTTGACCTCTGGCTTTCCAGAATGGAGTCAAGAATTTTGCACCATTTTGAACTCTAAAATAGTTTTAACAATTTTCTACTTTCAGATATGAATCTGGCAAACATCCCATAAAGTAGCCTCATTGTGCATTATGACAATTGACTTATTTTCGAACATGAGTGCAGGTTTGTTCTATTAAAACTCTGCATTGAAGCATCAGTGATACTGTGCATTTGTTATCATACTTCATTGTCCTTATCCTGCATTTCCTTCATATTGAAAAAAAGAAAATGCTGAATACCTCTGAGAGTTATTTCTTTGCCCGTACCTCACAGTCTGACCAATGCTCCTGGTTAACAAAGAGATTCCATTTTTACATTGCTTTTTGAAAAACTTTCACATGGGAGTATTTTTCTCCACCACCAGGCATTTAAATGTCCAGTTGAAAAAAATGTAATTTCAGACAGAGACCCAAACCAGTCATGTAGTCCCGGTGAGTGTTCCCAGAAATCAATTAAGTATGGGGATGTTTTGTAAAGTCATAGAATCATAGAATCACACAATGGTTTGTATTGGAAAGGACCTCCAAGACCATCTGGTTCTAACGCTCCTGCCATGGGCAGGGACATACCAGATTAGCACAGCAAATTTGAGGAGCAAGTTAGGGAGGGATGATCATGAGTCTTTACTAGCTTGTGTGAGCTGTTGAGGTGGGAGAGACACGGTCTCAGCAGCTGTGCTTGAATGGTTGAGGATAAGGGCACTGCCATTGAGCCAAAGTCAGATCCTCTGCAGAACAAGTCTGTCAGGGGAGGCACCTGTCAGGGACTGCCAAGAGAATAATTTTTACCAATGGACGAAACTGTCTGCCACCAACTAGAGACTGCCACAACCACCAGCTATATACCCTTTGCCATAGAGCTGCGGTCCAGAAGGGAAAGAAAGAATGGTCTACACAGGGGAGGCTGTGAACAGGTGTGCACAAGTGTGAACACTTTATTAAGGAGAGCATGGGACACTTATAGGGTTTGGTCAGAACATTCTAGAACTTAGGGGTGGATCGCGACACAAAAAGAAAAGGGAAGGAGGGTTTATAACTTATAAGGGAAAGTTGGGGGTGGCTTAGCCTTATAGGGTGGTGCTGCATTGCCCCACCGGCTAGCCAATGGGGTTTTAGGGGTACATGAACCAATCAGGGGGTTGTAACCGGGGTTCCCAGAACCGATCAGAACAGTTGGACACACAGAAGGAATAGAATGGTAATAATTACCTATCTAATACATCTTTTATCCTAACTATAACATTTGATCAGTATGAAAACTTGCAAAAACAGCAGCTCTATGGCAAAGGGTATATAGCTGGTGGTTGTGGCAGTCTCTAGTTGGCGGCAGACGGTTTCATCCATTGGTAAAAATTATTCTCTTGGCAGTCCCTGACAGGTGCCTCCTCCGACACAAGTCCAGGCACTCACCAACCAGTTACATACAGGGCTGCACACAGGCCCTGCTTCAGCATCCTGATACCTTCTCTTAGAAGCTGGTTATAGAAAGTTGATTTATTTTATCTGAACATCCATCTCTGATCTGGTCAGGTCAGTAAACAGGACACAATTACAATCGGATTCCACTCCAGTGCTGGTAAAAGCAACAGAAACAATCTTCCCATTCTGTTTTGTTCATGTTTAATGCTACTTAAATGTATGTAGTTGCCTCAGGGCCTGGGAGAAGTATCTTCCATCTCCTACCTAGTCTTGCTCCAAAGTCAGGCCAGAGATGCTGGAAGGTGGCCTGCATAGCTGGATTAGTCTAATGTCTTTTCCTAGGGGACAGGCAAAGTGCAACAATGAACAGCTGTGGTCACTGATGGCTCACAGGCATTTCAGAGTCCTTGTCCTCATGCCATTTTTGCAGAAATTTGCCATCCAAGCCAAGGTGCTTAGGACAAGATCATATGAGTAATGGATTCAGGTGCACTGACATCCCTGGACACAGGGAGCCCTGAAGAGTAGCACACAGGAGGCATCGCCACCACAGTGCCAGTGCAGAGCATGGTGTATTGCCAGAAAGAGCACGCTCTATTTCTTTCCTTAAACTATTTTTTAACAAACTAATATCTTGTTGTAAAAAAGTGGCCATTCCTCACCTCATTGAACAGCTACTGCATTTTCACACTCTAACTGGTTGGCAAAGACAAACTGAAGGACG
The DNA here is from genome assembly GCA_013399695.1 of Formicarius rufipectus. NCBI lineage: Eukaryota > Metazoa > Chordata > Aves > Passeriformes > Formicariidae > Formicarius > Formicarius rufipectus. The sequence goes on along the minus strand of VXAU01003751.1, from coordinate 1,125,488 downwards.
TTGCAGACTCGAATTTTTCTGCATGAAGATTTATTTGTGCTCGTGTCTGCATGATTCATACTTGCTCCGGGAGAAAGCCGTAGTTGAGAAGGGGTGCTAAGCACGATTTTCCATGCCCTCATATAAAAGAAAATATATCTTCTATCCTTTTATTTATTTTTTCTGTCCCATTCAGTGGTGACGTGGAGTGTTCCGAGAACAATAGTCTGTCTAATCCAATCATTTAATTGTAAATCACCAGGGAGCAGATTTATAGTTTAAGTATTATTGTTTTGATTATGTTTTTCACTTTTCAGGTTAAAATTGGCCAACACAAGCTTTCAGAAAATGAATGAAAATTAAATGGCACTGAAATGGGACATGGTTTCCCAAGTCTCAGCCCGGGGAGATGTTCTGTAATGTTGTAGTAAATCTGTAGGTACACAATCACAAAGGAAAAGCTGACAGACCTTTAAGAGTAACTTAGCAATAATAAACAATTATTATTAACAGAAACCTTCATCCATGAATCTCAAAGCACCTCAGGAATATTCTTTTACAGGGAAATGCACAGGGGGTAAGTCATACAGTTTAATCTTCTTTATGCCATGTTGTATCAACAGCCAGATTTGGGCGCTATCTTCTTAGCATGTGCTGTGTGAAGAACTCAGATTTAGGGAAATTACAATGGCAAAAGGGTTTGGACAGACTGATCTAGCATGAGGATAAAGAACCAGATAACACATGCATGTGACGGTGAGTTTCTCTAGAGACACAGCTCAATATTAAACTTTTCACAGACCCTAAAAATTCAACCTAAACAGCATTAGTGACTTGAGGCATTCAAGAATATTTTTGCCCTCTTTCCACAACATGGTCTATGATTCTTATCCCTTTTGTGGCAAAAGGCTGCAATGGTGCTCCATAATTTGTGAGGACACTGTTTGCTGTGGACACATTCAACACCGTGAACCTGGGGTAGCAAAGCTGCTTATCCAGCACATGCCTCTCTGCAGAGACACAGCTAGAGGACCTGGTGACAGCAGGCATTTGAAGGAAATCAGCTAATTCTTGTATGCAAAATGCTAAACCATGAAGCTTTGCTTTCATCTTTTTGGCCAAGGCTTAAAAAAATGTGATGTTTGTATTTACTGATATAATCCCTGGCCAACCTCCAGGGAACCCAGGCTGCAAGGTCACAGGGACTGCCAGTGCTCAGACTGTTTGGGTGAGTTTAAGGGACTGGATTCTAGGAACAAGACCTAGATTAGTGCAGGTTGCATTCAATGGTATGAACCTCTCTCCTATACATCCTTTCCTTCCCTTCTCTGCTGCACAACTACAGCTCTCACAGCTATGTGTGCTTCTCAAACAGCAGCTGGCAGGCAGCCCGGGGACATCTCAGGCAACATTTCTCTTCCTTCTCTTAGCTCAGTCCTTCATTCAACAGGTGTATTTATTAGATGATATATGTGCTATGCAGCGTTTCATCATTTAGTCTAGGAAAGGTTTGAATTAATTTCTGTCTTGTTTCTGTCTTAGCAGCTGTTTGTTTAACATGGGCTCGAAATGCTGCACCCTCAGTTTGCTGGACAGAGAAGTCAGTCTTTTAAAGGACCTGTTTGGAAAATACAGTATATCTGCTAATGAATTAAAGAACATTTCTGTGGTGCTAAAACAACCCTTGCAGGGAATATGCAAGACTGATGGATCACCATGAGAAAAGGCCTAACAGGGAGTACCACTAGCACAGCTACCTGGGCACAGAGCTCCTGACCATGGTACTATCTCGATGCTTCCTCTGGCTGTGGCAGGGATGGCTGTGCATGTGCTGTTAAAGCTTTCATTTGCATGTCTTATCTCCATGAGCTCCTCTGCTCTGCCAAAATTGTCACCCTGTGGTGTGAACATACATTAACCAAGCCCAGTGCTAGCTGGCTTCCATGGGCTATTTGAAAGGTGGCTGACAGCCACTAGACACATTGAACATGCCTTAGTAAGTTGATCACATCCACACTGTGCAATCCTGGCACTTGGTTTGCTTAAGGACTACAAAGTGGCCAAGACCGCCTTAATCTAAGAACATAAAACTGGTGGGAGAGTCAAGAATATGTATCACATTCCTGAGAATGCCACTTTCTCCATACAGCACAGATGAGCTAAGAAATCGGGTCTTTCCCAGAGCATCAGCTCAGCTCTGTGAAACCATTCAAAAGTGGGTTTGGATCAGACTAAAGTACAAACTGAACATCTGTCCGAGCAGCAAAGTTCACCAGCCCTGAAGCCTGTGTTCTCCTCCCTACAAGTAAAACTTACCATGGTGAAAATATAATAGAAAATAATCAATTTTGGAGTCTGTGGGTGGCCCTGAGGTGAACTATAGCACTGAGCTTTACATAGGCACACCCACACACAAAGTCTGTCTTTGCTTCTAATCAACATCAGTGAGCCTACACACATCTCTCCTGAGGCTTTTGTACAAGACCTTTATCCTTCTACCAATGGGGAAGCCAAACCCCTGGGGTGAAAGCCAAGTTAAAAGCTAAGATCTGAATGTTTTGGCAGAAATTGGAGCTATTGCAAGATTTTCCAAGATGAGCCCACTGGGGGACTGGAGATCTTGTGATGATTTAATGGCTTAAAAAAGAGAATGGGTTTTAATCTGGACCATGTGCTGAGACGAGCTGCTGCACATGGAGGTAGAGTAAGGCAAACCCATCCTGACTACAGTGACTGTACTTTCCATATCTGGATGGCTCAGGGAAGGCATCTGTCTTCCTATATTCCTAGTGCTTAAAATATTAAAACACTGATCCAAGCTTTCTTTTAGTGCTCAGACTCTCCTACTTGTGCTGGGTTTTGTCCCCATGGGTGTGCTTGGAGACCCCTCTGGGGCTGTGGCATTTGGGGAGTGGACTGGGGGAAGGCAAGTCCTGCACTATCCCAGAGACAGCCTCGGCATGCAGGGTCATCCAGCTCCTGCAGATGATGCTCAGGAAAAGCATCTTGGTGCGTTGCTGAAATCAAATCTGTAAGATAGGGCTACAAGCAGGGCTTTGGCCCCTGCAGCTGCAGCAACAGGAGTTTGTGTGATCAACTTGTTGAAGGCACACAGCAGTTCCATGGCTCTGGAAATGAAGAGACAGAAGTCTGGCTGTGAACTGCAAAAGGTAATCATGCCCCAGGAAGCAGAAGAAAGGAGGAAGAAAGGAAAAAGCAGTCACAGCAGAACAGTAGGAGCAGAGCAGTAGAATAAGACTTCCTAGGAATGTGTGGCCTGGGCTACTGCTCCCTCCTGCTTGTGTCTGTGAAGCTTCTCACACTTCCCATCCCCACTGCTGCTATGTACAGCCACAGAAGTGGAAAGAAACCATTGCATGACTTTGACCCAGAAGCACCTATTGACTACCTGAGATGGAACAAGGCTCTTCTGCTTTCTCAGTGTAAGCATTGTGGATTATATCTGTAATGCCTGATCTCAAAGACCTGCTTGCTCACTCTTGTTGGGTTTCCAAGTCCTCTTCTGAAAAAAAGTACATGCAAGACATTAGAGAGACCCAACAAGGTCCCAAACTCAGCCAAGAGGGATGGATTTCAGAGCAAAACACAGCCTTGAAGAGCCACAATCGTTTTGTTCATGCTGCTAAAAAACAAGACATTTCTTCATTTAAGTTAGTCTGCTTAGCCCTGATGGCCAGCACTAACATCAGTACTCCTGAGGCATGGATTTTGATGGTGGTTTACTGTGCAAGCTGGAAGACCTCACAACTCCTAAACCAGCTTCAGAATTCTCCTTCAGACATGACATTCACTTCTAGATAACAACATGCTCTGGTTTGGTCTAGATTTTGGAAGCCTCTGTAACAAGAAGCAGATCCATCTCGGTGGCCTCAGGTTGTCAACAGCTGGTTAAAGGAACTGAGGCAACCCCATCATCCTCGCTCACCATCAGCATGCGAGGCAGCCACTCACAACCCCTTCCAACAGAGGTGTCTAAACAAGGTGGGTGGATGATATCTGGAGCAAGATATTCAACTTCTCTGTAACCCCTCTGACTCTGCAGGGCTGAGTGGGATGATCCCTAAGCCTGCTTGCAGGGCACAGCCTGATCCCTCTTCCATCAACAACATATGCTGTAGCTGGAGCAGGGTTACCGCTTACAAATGGTGCCTGCCACACAGCACAGCTGTGCATGAAAAATACTGAAACATCACCCTGGGGGCCAGGGTGAACCTTATGGTGGGGATGAACAAAGTATTACATGCCTGCATCACATTCATGAGGCCAGAGCATCATGGAGGGCAGAGGGGACAAAACCACGAAGGATAAGACTTGCAAGAACCTCAGTTTGGAGAGTCAGCACCAGAAGTTGCCAAAAAAGCTTCTCACTGTAGAGCCCTTTTCAAAGCTGCGCAGGGTGCCTGGGACTGCTGTGTCAGGGTAACTTCTGCGAACAGAGACCATGAGAACAGTGCCTTTTCCTGCCTGGACACATTTAACTTCTGACCTGTATCAGCTGTCAGATTAGAAGGGGTTTAGTCACATCAGTCTGAGCAGGAATTAAAGCCAAGCTCCAGGGGTGAAAGGGCAGAGCCTTAAAGCGATCACCTTAATTGACAGGGCCTCTTAATCCCCCTGTTCTTGTACATTAATCCAAATATCTCCAGTTCTTCTTCTTAACCTGTTTTCTTAAAGTAAAGAGAATTATACTTAATATAACAAAGCTGAGTGTAGGAGTAAAGCGTGACCTTAGCCCTCCTGCAGGAGGGGTTTAAGGCTATTGTGAATGCTGCTCTTTATCCTGGTCACTCCCCAGCCCTTCCTCAGCATTTTGAGAGCTGGAAATGATCAGGCAGCTCCTCCTTGTCCAAGCCATGGCAGTGACGATGTGCAGAACAGGGCTGTTGTTTGATGTTCCATTTGGAGTTTACATTTATAATGGCAGCACTCTGATAACCCGGGTACTTGAAACAGGCCCAAGCAGAGAGGGGCTTGGAGCACACCACATCCATCACCTGATGAGGGTGGTTGGTGGGGCTCCACCGCTCGGAACAAGCCTCTCTGCAGTAGCAGGCAGCTTGCAGGACCTGGAGGTTCTGCTGCCCGCCTTCATGGGGACATGAAGGGGGGAACACAGTTAGAGGTGCCCTTTTGGTTTGAAGAAGTGCTGGAATTGTTTCTTTAATGCAAAGGGAATTTCAGGCTCTTTGACCATTCGGCCCATCAGCTTCCCAGGCTATCAGCTAAAAAGCAGTCAGATTTCCAAAGTTTGAATATATGCAAGGAATTAAGGGAAGCATCCATTTACATAAAATAATTTTTGGAAGTAAAGTGTTGATGTGCAAAATCACACTTTTTGCAGTATTTGTTTACAGTGAACTCCCTTGAAGGCTGATCTCAAGCACAGGAGGTGTAACTGAGGTCTCAAATACTAAATGCACTCCATAGGTAGTGGGAAAGCTAACAGGTAATATGGCAAAGTTAATTTTAGACTGTTAAACTAAATTTTTAGTCTCTAAGCTAAGCTGCTGAACTCTCAAGGGTCTGCATTGTGTCTTCATATGCTTCGGTAGTGTCGCCATGCACTGTCACCAGGGGCTCTCAGTTCTACTGAGACATAAACAGGGGGTAGAGTTTCAGCTCCTGAATCACAGGCAGGAGGCAGAAATTCCACACTTGGCTAACATGAATGTCACAACTCTGACATTAGCAGAATTTTAGGTTTTGGGAACACTGACAGTGGTGCCAACCTTGGGACCACAGTGGCCCTGAGTGGTTTCAGTATTCATTGCTTTGCACTGCCATGTAAAGTCAGCCTAATGGGAAAAATCATCCCCAACGCCACCCTTCTGCCATCCATGTGCATTGTGCTTTGTAGATACAGTGGCTTGTTCTGGCAGCAAGAAACTTACCCTGCAAACCAAGTTCTGTTCAAAATACATGTGAGGCATCTATGTTTTCTTGCTGGCATGGTGGTGAAAGCCACAGAAAATTGTGGAAAGAATGAAGTTTCCAGAGGTAAATTTATTTTATCTCATTCTCAGCCTGCTTAGAGTTCAGCTCAGATGTTTGAGGAGTCTGAGTTGTATCAAAGAGAAGCAGTCTAAGAAACAGTTGTGGATAAAAGAAATATGAAAGCTATTCAAAAATAAGAAGGAAAAAAAGCCTTTGAGTTGGCTGAAGGAAAACAAACACAGATCCCAAGAGGAGGAGGAGAGAAGAAAAACTCCAATGAAACAAAAAAGAAGTAGATGGTGAAAGCCAGGTCTTACAGAGGGCAATAACATTTTCTGCTAACATCACTGGGCCAAGATTTTATCCACATTTTCTAGTTGTGGTGATGGGCTTTTCTTTCCAAAGTTTGCTTCCATCTTGTGATTCATCACACCTCCTGTCTGGACATGCAGTAGCACAGAACTCCCATTTAGTTCGGAAAATGCTCTTTTAATGGAACCAATCATTCTTGGAAAAAAACCCAACCAGTTTCAAATGACAGGAAGAGGAGGGGAAAGGTTCATGACCTTGATCCAAATTTTGAACCCCACAAACACACGAAAATTATTTGAATCTCAATTTTCAACAGATTTGCCTATCCAAGTTCAGGCTTGTCAGGCCAGAAGCACAGATTCCTCTTCAGATCCAGCCCTGTGCACACAGTGACACTGATGCATTTTGTAAAAACCCTGGCCAAAACCAGAGCCCTGGAAAAGGAGCTATTTGGGCAGCTGATGCAAGAGAAGGGAGAGCCAGTCCCTTTGAAGTAATCAGCTCAGAGAGGCGTTGGATAAGCCCAGGCCGTTTGTAATCAGATGTCTGAGAGGGCTGTCAAAGAAATCTCCCCACACTTGCCTTGTCACTGATGGTATCTCAGAGCAGATAAAATAAAAGCAGCAGTAAAAGGGAAGTCCGAGCCATTATCTGCCCACACCTGGGCTGCGAAGGTTCTGAGCAGAGACAGCACTGAGGGCATCTGGAGGGGAGGAGGCTGCCTGCCCTGAGATGCAGGGGAGCATTGCCCCGCAGCTCTGGGGAGCACAACCTGCATCATCCACTCTGACCAGGCACCGGGGCTTGCGTCTATACACAGAATTTGTATTCACAGTCCTAACTTTCATCTCCCTATGAAAGCTGGGCTGAAAAGGCGTTTTCTTCCCAGTTTAACCAGTAAATGACATTACAGCTATTTTAGGAGGATTTGCAGGCTTTCACAAGGCCAGTCATTACTGCTTTCCCTGGCCTCCAGTGTTCACGGGGAGTACCTTCACAAGCCACCGAGGCAAAGAAAAGGTTTCAGTTTTGGTGTCTTTCCCTTGTGCATTTCCTGGAGTTGAATAGGTTGAGGTTACATAGGAGCTTTTGCTTTGCAGAGGTAGTCATAGAGGCAGTTGTAGTACCTCATGCACTTTAAATCAGCTTGCAAGAATGCAATCCCTTGAAGCACCTTCTACTGCCAAAAATTAATTGGAATTGGCTAGCAGGCTTGAAGGGACAGATGGAGAGACAAACACATAAATGAACAGTGCTATCATGTTTACTCTTTTGCCACCTTTTGGGGCCTGCCCCAGCTCGTGTTACAGGCGTGGCTGCAGTGCCACGTTTGTGTCATTCGGTGGCAGAGAGGACAAGGCGAGGTCTTCCCCTGGTGCTCTGACCCACGTGGGCTCCCAGGATTTCTCAGCAGCCTGACATTATTGCTTTGCTGTTTGTATGTTACACTTGAGAGGCGGCGGGCGTTGGCCGAGTGGCGTAGGCCCCCGCCTGTGGATCCGGCTCCTCCTCTGAGGACACCGGTTTGAATCCTGGAGGAACTCGCTGTTGCCGTCCGAGCTGCTCGGCCGTGGCAAGATGAGCCTCAGGAGGAAAGGGAGTGGGGCCAGTTCCGCGCCCACTGTGTCTCACTTAAAAAATCCGTTGTGCAGGCTTATCCCAAGATCTTCGTTCGCGAAGTCCAGCCAACAACAACAACATGTTTACTCTATTTTTCTTGGAAACCTGAGCTAAAAAGTCCAGTAACCTAATGCGAGTTCTGGAGTAATACCATGTAACACTGGCAACCCATTTTGACTGACCTTGGTCTGTGAGGCAGGAATGATTTATGGGCACTGTACAAGCACCAAGAACCTGTCTGCATGTGCACCAATCTCAGATGTGTCCAGAGTCACCGCAATAGATGCATGTTTTGAAATGACCCTTGGAAGTCTTGGCCATATCTTCAAGGCTGTTGTGAGACAATGGCATAAAATGCCCAGTGGATCTCCAGACAAAGAGCCTCTGTATTATAACTTGTTAAGTTCTAGTCCTTGAATGTTTTGGTGTGGGTTTTGTGGTTTTGTTGGTTTTTTGGTTGTGTTTTATGTTTGTTTGTTTGTTTTGGGTTTTGTGTGGGTTTTTTTGTTTTGTTTTGTTTTGTTTTGTTTTTTCCTCTCAGTAGTGGTGTGGCCCTAATGCTGCAGTCTTGAAAATTCTCTGTAGACAGGGGAAGTTCTGCTTCATGGTGGGATTTAGGATTGACCCAGTGCTGTAAAGCACACTTCTTAGGGATTTTTCCGTTTGGTCTTTGGGCTTAGTTTTGTATTTTGTGCTGATGTCCTACCTGCACAGAGGATCCAAGAGCAGATCCCTTTATGCAAACTTTGCTGAGTTTTTATTACATCCTAAACATCTTTACTTGATGACATCAAGCATCATCCAAATTCTAGCCACCATACACAGACCAAGGGGGTCCACAGGATTGCAGTGGTGTGAAAAGAGACCTTGACCCCTTCACTATATTTAAGATAAATCAAATGTCAGTGGGGCTGAAACTCCATTTGTATTAACCATCTTCCCATACTTATTAAAACTACAGTAACTATCTCCCTGCCCTTCCCCCTCTTTCTAATAGTGGTATAAATAGTCCAAAGGTCTCTTGTCAACATAGCTCCCAGACTTCTAGCTCTTTGAGGGGCATATGTACTTTGTTTTATTACTTGTATGGCATTCCTCAAAGAAGGGGACTTTGACCTTCTTAAATTCCTCCTGGAGATTAAATACCAAAACCAGCAGTCCCCAAGGGAATTAATAGACAGCTTCAATACACACAGCAGGACCTTTGGAGGGGGTCAAGTTATTAACACACTGGGAAATGTAGATTGTATCTTCCTATGCAGGATATATCTTGCATTCTAGATCAGATAATGACAATGGGGCCTAGAGAACTGCATTTCTGAGATGAGTTCTGCAGCTCTCAGCTGGTCTTCCAATTCTGGGTATTTTACCAAGGACACAAGCTTTGCTGACTTTAGAAAACTTCACACAAAAAGGAATGTATAACAAACTTCTCTTTTTTCTTTTTTCTTTTTTTTTTTCTTGAGAAATTGTGATTTCTGTGTTAACAGTGGGCCCATGTGGCTTTATTTTGCATTAGACAAGGAATCTTACCTGGGGGCTTAATACTTATTCAACCTCCTACTGCCTCAAAACAGACAACCCTACAAAAATATTTGGTTAATATTTACATATTTAAGGAAATTAATGTCAGGCATTGAAAATCCTTTAAAGGTATTTTTTGTGCACTTTTGAACAGTCAAAATTTGCAGAAACTATCTAAGCCTGATGATAGCTAAGTGGTAATGGAAAACTAATTCCACCTTTCTTACAGTGCATATTTGCACTGAAAGCACAATTTAAAATGCCCTCTTACGGTAGAAGGGCCAAGAAACAAGGTTATTTGATAAAATCAGCCAAAGGTTTTAGATTGAGTCACCATTTCTGTAAAAGTTTGATACTTGAAAATAGTCAGGAAATATGACAGATTAACAGTCTTTCCTTGTTTTTGAACTGCTGTACCAGACTGAGATTTTACCTTTGAAATCTCACAAGAGGAATAGCATCTTACAAATTTTTTTTTCTTTTTTTTTTTTTCTGCCCTCTGTTTGCTTTATGTGGTTTGCCACTGCTGAACAACACAAGTTTTGAGAAAAAAAAAACCTATTGTAAATGAAAATTGTGCAAAAAATTAATAAATTAAAATATATTACTTGTTATGAAATATTCTTTTGGCATGATTTGCAATAAACAAACTAGCATCCATTACAAAACAGCAGTAAACAAATCTTTACTACTCCCTGATTGCCAAAAATCTCACGCTACTCAAACTGACATGGAAAAAAGCATTAATGTTAGTGAGAGATGAATTTAAGGAAGGCTGGGTTTGGTCTGGATAAGGATATCTGACATATGCAAGCCTTCTGGGAGCCTATAAAAACAAGCTTTCTTGGGATATTTCCTGCTCTTCTGGTTGGGTTGGAAATGTCATGACAGCTGGCTTTGCCATAGCCCTTGGGCCCTCCAGGTTGTGTTCCTGGCCAGAAATCAGGGAAACAAAGATGCTTGGAAAGAGAAGAAACCACAGAACAACGCTCAGATCTTCTGGACCACTTCCAGCCAATGTGCTCTTACATGCACTTGGAGCCGTATGACAGCTGTGTGGAAGGTCGGCTCTTCTCCCTCTCTACAGAAACAAATTTAGGAATTAATGGTTGAAAAATGCTTTCCATCTCTCTTCTAACCTCATGCAGAATGTGCAAATATACAGGTCTTACTTCTCTAGCTTCTGGGCACAGGTAAATGCTGTCACAAATCCATGCCCACACTGCTGTATAGTTTAACACTTCTTCTACCTTCCGTTTTTCCCCCACGAATTAATTTTATCTATAAAATCTCAATAGCAATTAAAAAAATGAAGTCCTGCCATATGGAAGTCAAGTTTCAAATGCAAAGGATGTTGGAGGTTTGAATCCTAATCTTAGTGGACCTTCTAGGAAAGGCAAAATAGATTTTGTCTTTGTCCTGGTGATAGTATAAGGTATAAGCTATCTTTTTGCAGCAGTCTCATCTTATACGAACAATACAGTGTAGTGAAACTGAAATCCCTTACCAAAAGAATTTCTGGGTGCTAAAATATTCCGTGGGCTCCAAAAGGCAAATTAAGAGAAGAAAAATCTATCAATGACAGCAAAACCTGTATCATGCTCGGAAGGCCCTTTGATACGAGCTGCTGGATGTCAGGGGAGTGTTCACAGGTGGTGTCAGTGCTTGCTGGTTCCACAGTGCTCACCCTGTTCCCTGGGCACTGTGTGAGCCCCAGGTTCTGCAGGAGCACAGCGACGAGGTCTCCCAGTAAGAGATGTGCTGCTGTCATGAAACAGTGCAGAAGAAATGCCCCTTTCTTCTTCCCATCCCTCATGAGAATCAGACTTGCTCTTATCATTGTGTTATTTTTAATAGATTTGAACAGAAAGAACAATTCTATTGGACAAAAATCTTTCTCTAATAAGACTTCTAGGTATGCTCCAGGTAGCTTATTGCTCCTGATGGAGCATCTCCAGCTGGAGACATGCTGTTCCCAACAGATAAGTTCCCTGAGCTGATGCCTTCCTGAAAGTTTCACCTGGCAGTGTGCCACCCATGGACCATTAGTTGGGCTGTCACAAATATCTCCAGGAAGTATCTTCTTGGTAGCCTTGAAGAAGACTTCTCATCCCTTCATGTGAGTGGAAACGGAGCCAGATTGGCTGCCTTCTTCTGGTTTCACAATCCAAAGGCAGAAAAAGATAATTTTTCCAAGGCAAACATTCATAGAAATGCAACTTCCCTTGAATATGCAGGAATGATGAAATGTGGTGTGGGAGAAGGTTTCCTGTTCTGGTCTTGCTGAGATACTTTTGTATTTCCTAATGGTTCCTCAGGCCAGCACTTGGGTGCTGCCCTCCCGTTGGCAATCTACTCTGTCATATTACCCTTCTTTGGATTCATTTGGCCAAAGGACTGAGAAGTTAATGCTGTGCCTGCTTTGCAAGGTTATGCTACATTTGAAAAGGGCTTTTGGTGTCAGGCTTTCTCATGACTCATGTGTTAGAAGCACCTGGGTTTGCTTGTCCCCTTGTGAGTGACAGGAGGGGTTAACTTGCCATGCATCTCCAAGGGGACAAGGCACAGCTATCTTCTCTCTGTGATTTCTAACTGTACCTGTAAAACACAATGAAGTGTAAAATACATGCCTGGCCTTTGATCCTGGGGCCAAATGTACCCTCAGTGTAACCTCACCGGCTTTCCTAATGAAAGCAGCTTTCATTTCCTTCAGGAGGCCTTTGCATGATTGCACACAGAGTGGGCAGTGCTTTTGGCTTCAAGCCTAATTCCCTGGCATCCCCAGGTCCTCCATATGTGTCCTGGGAAAGAAAGGTGTCACCAACCTGGGAGCACAGGGGCAGGAAGAGGTGGCCAAGCAAGTCTGTCTGCACAAGGCTCAAATTATAGAACTGTTATTCTTTTCATAAAGAGTCAAGTTTAGGTTTATGAACACAAAGGCCTTTGATGTTGTTACTTGGCAAATATTGCCTTAAAGATAATAGATGTTTTCATGGACTGAGCCCTTGTCTGGGGGTTGGCAGCAAATGTTGGGTGAGCCATGTTCTGGCAGACTCCCTCAGCACATTATAAGCTCCCCCGATGATGTCCACGAGAGCACTCCAACCTCTTCCAGCCATCTGGAGAGGGGGAGACAACTGTCTCCCTCACACGATCTTGCAGAGTTGTGCTGATGTTTACACAGTTCTTTGAAGATAACTTATTTACCAGCTAACATTTGCTAACTTGTTCCATCCCTGTGGGTAGAATTACATGTGGGCAGTGCAGGCAGCTCCAGCCCGATGTCAAACCGGTGCCAGAAGGAACTGCCTTCCCCTTAGCTCCTTGGCTCTGCTGCTCAGAGGCACACCTCTGGCTAACCACTTGGCCCAGGGTTTTAGTGGAACTTGGTTGTGACTTGATTTCAGCCAGGAATTCTGACACTGCTTCTTCTTGGCAGCCAGTGTTCCATCACGAATACGTGGGTGGACGTGAAACCTGCTCTGAGGCGGTCATGCCAGCTCCCTTCTTGGGACCCTGACCTCTCCCAGGCGCTGCCTGGAGTCTCCCTGTCCTTCTTCTGCAGCTCACCTCCTTCTTGCATGGTGAGAATCTCAGCCATCCTCCCAGGACCCATCTCCAGGGATTTGTGTCCTCTCTTGCTCTGTTATGGCCCAGGAGAGCCACTGGTTGAGGAAGAAGATGGTAATTTTGGAGTTGCACTTGGCATGGCCAGTGAAGACGCTGCCAATCCCACAAGGGACGCCAAAGCTTTGTAACAAGGAGAAGGGATAAATCCTTGGCAGCAACTTTAATCCTCTTACTGAGCTATCAGTTAATGATTCATCATCTAGTTTAATTTTAATGCTGCTGCATCTTCAATACTCCTACCCTGTGCAGTGACTGGGCCATTTCCCTTGGGAGGGAAGGGGTGAGTGTGCGAGAGTGTGTGTGTTGACAGTGTCTGTGTAGCTCTGTGTGTGTGTGTGCTTGTGTGAGAGTGTGTGCATGTGTTTCTGTGTGTGTTTGTATGAGAGTGTGTGTGTGAGAGAGTGTGTGTGCTTCAAACCGTGTAACAGGAGACGAATTCAAAGTGCCTCCTCAGGACATTGTCGCTGCAGACGGGCACTTTGTTCATTCCTGAGGTGGAGCCATCAGCCCCTCCAAGTCCCACTCAGCATCCCCACACGGAGCGAGTCCTGTTTCAGTGGCACTCCCCCTCCCCACGCCGGCACATAATGTTTCTATTGTGCCAATGCTGTTTTGCTGTGGAAGCGGCAGGGATTTAAATATCATAAAGGCAGAAGCTGGGCTTTGATATACTGTCACCAAAAGCTGAATACTGTAATTTCAAGCAATTTTCTCTGAACTCTCCTTCCCACCCTCCCCCTCTGGCCCCCGGTCCCCTCCCTCTCCCCATGCCCCCTCCCTGTTGCTTTTTCCCTGACAAGCTGCTCCGTTGCTTCTCTCGTATGATCCTCACTTGGCAAATTAATGTGCTGCCGATGACGAGAGACAGTGGGTTACTGTGAGCGCAGGCTCTCTCGTCTCCTCTCGCTATTACACCCTGGCAACATCAAAGGTCCAGTCATCCTGTTTCCATCTTCCCGTGGGTCCTCGGGGCCTGACTCAATGGCTCGGTTCAAAAGTGCAGGCTGGCTGGGACGGTGACAGCCCCCCCCCCATGGCCATCATTGATGTACCCATGGACAGCACACCACATCTTTTTGCCCTTCCCCTCCTGGGATTAATTGTCAAATTAGGAGTAAAATCTACCTTCTCTCACTTCACTCGTTTTCATTTCAATCTGAGGCAGACTTTTGTAGAAATAGCCTTTTTCTTTCTTTTTTCCCCTCTGGACAACTATTTAATCTTTTGTGGTCTGCCCTCCTGTGCTGCCCAGCAGTTCTCCTGGTGGTAACTATGCTGTTGGTTTTAGCCAGTTACAGGATACTGTTTTGAGAAGTAATTTTGATTACTCTGTGAATTTAGGTTTTATTTCATATGTGCTCTTTCTGCAGTAGATAGAGATATTTGTGATTTCTTCCCTCATAACAATGAATTTTGCATATGTGTGAAGTAAAGGTGCGTGGGGAAAGGTTCTTATATCCTCCATGTCATCCCCTGCCTGAATCCTTTGTGACAAGGAGCAGTAAATATTTATCTTTTGCTCAACTGCAAAGGTCCCAGAATGATGTTGGCTGTGGTGGCAGTCCTTGCTGTCTGAACAGGGGATGGCCACCTTTTGGTACCACCCCAGCTGCAAAGCTATCTCACAGGACAAGGCTTGGTGCACTGAGACACATGCCTCCATCTCTCTTCCAAGGGTTTGTCTCCTGTGTAAGCAAAGTGCCCAAAACCCCTGGCCCTGTGAGGTTGCAAGGGAAAGGCAGCTCCTTTAAAAATCAGTGTTTTGCATCTGCAAACCACTCCATAAACAGCACTCCTACCCCATCCACAAATTTCCTGCCCGAGCAGCAGTCAGGGAGAAGCATAAAGGATTCGTATATTCTCCATGTCGTCCCCTGCCTGAGTCCTTTGTGACAAGGAGCAGTAAGTATTTCTCTTTTGCTCAACTGCAGAAATTGCAGGAGGATTTTCACTGCAGTGGCAGTCCCTACAGTCTGGACAGGGAACAGCCACCCTTTGGGACCAGCAACATACACTCAGAAAGTCTTCCCTGAGAAAAAGCAGAAGTCTATCCCTGCAGCTACAAAGACCCCTGCTACCATGGGAGCAGCATCTCAAGCTGTTGTCACCCAAGGGCTTCTATTGCAGCAAATCTGTTCCTGTTCCCTTGGTACTGTGTTTTATTGTGCTTAGGGAGTAGCTGAGTTTTTCTCTCTCTGACTGCTGGAACAACTCAAGAATGCTGGCCTCAGTTTGAGGACTACAGTAGCTCTTCCTCCCAGGAGAAAGTGGGACAGTCTAAGAATGAGGAGTAGCTTAGAGCAGGAGAGGATTGTGTTTCATCTTTTGAGATTTTAATTGGATTTCACTCACCTGAACTACACCTCTGCAGCTCCCTTGAGAGACCCAGACAACCCCATCTTCTGTCTCACATAAAGTTTTAAGAGAACACAGATAAAATAAAAGAAGGAAGACAAATGTTCCAGCAGCCAGAGCAGTTTTCTGTGTAGAGCTAGTTTCACACCCTTGCATTGTCACACAGCATACCTCTATCTTCAGTTCCATCCAACATCACTGCTCTCCAGTTTTTTCCTTCCAATGGAGCAGAAGAAAGCACGCAGTAGCTGAGATTATATGGTGCCTACCTGTGCTCAGGTTTCTTCCTAGCTGTCCTGGGTTTTCAGAATTTACGGTATTGAAGGTTTATGATGGATGAACTTCAGTATGTGCCAAAATCTGAGTGATTCCAAACAAAAACAAGCCATTCCATTAACTACCTGAGTATATTTTCATCTAAGGCAGGTCCTACAAAGTTTAGCAGTCTACTGTGGGGTTCTGAAGCAGGTTACTGTAGGATCTGTTAAAATGTAAGTTTGCCAAGGCTACAATTCAATTAAAACAGGTCTGAAGTTCCCAAGCATGCCACTCCCATTACCTCAACATAATTTAAGTACATTAAAGAAGCAAGAAGAATAACAAGCCCATACAACATTGTAATGTCAGAGTTGCAGTATTAAGAAACTGAATTTCATCCTAAATGTTTCAATTTGAGTCAGTAGTTACAACCAAGTTCTCAGATCTCAGTGGCTAAAAATATTGCTTCAGGCATCCCTGTTGTGTTTTTCCACAAAATGACATCGTTGCATGTAATGAGATGTTAGCAGTTCATTCACTGCTTACATCTGTCTTGGAGGAGAAAATTGCAATTTTTTGACTTATGCACTGAATAGTGTAAATGTAAGTTAGTCATGGCAAATTTTGAGAAGTCCAAACTTCAGAAATTACAGCAAGAATGATGAAGACTCAAAGGTATGTTTTGAGGGAACTACTTGCTTTTGAAGGACTTGGCCTCAGATTTGATTAATTTCATGCCAAAGGTATGTCACTCACAATGCTGCATGCTCATTTTGAAGGGCATGGCATGTCGAACAGGGAACTGATTAATGCAGTCAAAGCCCCATGAGGTTCAAACGCTTACTAAAGTCCTCTTCTGTATAACTTGTACAAGAAAACCCCACAGAGGTCCTTAGGGTCACAAAAACTAAGCAAAATCCAGGAGCAGCTCTCTGCTTTGGGGAGAATTACAGTGTATTATTCAAGTCACTCTTGAATTTTCAAATGTTCTTTTTCAGCGGTTTGAGTTGCTGACAGTGTTTTGCCTGATACAGTCACTCTAGAGTTTTGCGTAGGATTTAGCCACCCACATGCAGACAGTTAAATGTAGATGTCTGAACACTAGATATCCAAACTCTTCTTACAGGCAATGGAGAACCAGTCAGTGTGGCCAAGAGAGTTTGAATCAGTTGTCTAAATATGAGCAGCTAGTGCCCTCAGAGAGGCTCTAGGATACTGGGAAGCCTGCGCTGTCTGAGCAATATCGTGCCAGACCCATGGAGGACATCCTCACAGACCTGCATCTGGAGACCACATTAGCAAACCTCAGAAAACTGTATCAGGAAACCTCCTGAAACCTCCACTGTCTCTTGGTGCCTGTGTTTATGCACTAAATTGAGTCCAAGGAGCTTTGTGTATCTTACAGCTGACAGGTATGGACTATCTACTTTAAGGGGAGCTGTATCCCACACTCAGCGTTTAGCTCTGCCTAAAAGTACACTGTAATTCGTATGAAAACTTCTAAGACTGACACTAATAACCCCACTCTCTATGTCCTGCTCCCTGAGCTACCTCCTCTTGAGATGCAGGCACCCTGGACTGTGTCCCTTTATACCAGCCTAGATCCTAGAACCAAAATGGTGGTTCCGGTGAGCGCTTCAAATTTGTGTGGGCAATAACATAAAAAGTTCCATTTCAGTCTTCTCAAGAACGAGATTTTTCATCTTGTTGGACTTGTAGTGGGCTGTGTGCCTTGATCCTGCTTGATGATGAGGTGGATGAAGATGCTTTCTGGAAGATCGCTTCCAGCCCTCTTGCAGCCCCTGCAAGGGGACAGCTTTCCAGGAGCTGTTTGGTCACCATACATATGCTGATGTATACCCTGGTGAGGAGCCTGGCCCTCAGACTGGAGCCAAGTACACGAGGAAACTCAGTGGCAGGTCCTAGCAGCAGCAGGAGCAACAACATAAGGGGACAAGCCAAACACAGTCTTTTGTTTCAAGAATGCCAAAATACTTTGCATTTGCAACACAAGAAAAATGTAGTTTACACAAATATTATCAGAACTTTCTAGTTCTTGAGAAACTCTGACTATTCAAGCTTTTTACTCCAAAGGAAAGCAAACGGTCAATGAGCACTGCTTCTCAGGGTCAGAGAGTCTGAGCTACTGCTGCATACTGAGCAGCAGCCTGAGTAGTATCTACAAACAAGGGAACAGGGGAATGTTTTTGCTCTCATGCTTTTCTCTCTCTTAAGTTACACCACTTCTTGTAGCCCTGCATCAGTGAGTACAAAGTGCCTTCTGGCTGTGACATCACACCACAGAAGACAGACTAATGAGGCGAAGGAAGCGAGGTTCACTTTTCTGCAGGAAGGCTGGCTCCAATCACCTGGTTGTAGTTAAAACAGATCACACTGAGCTGTTCTGCTTTGTAAGAGCTGAATTTCATTCTCTGTTACGGGATGTTTATCTGATATCTTGTAAAAACTGTTGTCCCTTTCTCCTGCCTTTAGATCTTTCGCTTTTCTGAAATGCTAAATCTCCAACTGTGACCCTTCAGCAAAACCAGTTCACCTCATGAAATGAATCCTGTGACTTTGATTATGTAGGAGCTTTCATTAAAGGGATCCAAAGTAAAGTAGACAAGGAAATGTCTTAGTGATTTGCAGCAATACATTGAGAAACGAAAGGAAATGGATGGAAGAGATAAGGAAAATAAAATAGCCACAATTTTTTAATAAGGGGAATGGAATTTTCCCTGAGGGCCTGTGTTATACTGCTCTTTAGTAAAACACAAGCAAAACTCAGAGTAGCGGAACTCAAAAACCAAATACTACCAACTTTAAGCAGTACAATGAAATTGCTAATAGTCAGAAAATGCTGACATGAAGACATAACCAGCACATTTGAAGCTCTATATATTAGTTCTTCCAACAAAGAGTTTGCTATTACGGATTTAACCATAAAAATGAAAGTGCCATATCCACTGCTGCTATGACATGTGCTGCAACAGCAATATATTTTGTCCTTTGCTCTGATATTTTGATTGTGAAGATCAATTAACGGCACAAATATTCTCTTTTTTTTTTCCTGGTTTGTCTTCACTGTATTTTGCAGTTTTAAAGAAGAAAATAGTCTGTGAATTATGAGAGCGAGGTTAGTTTTATCTTCCATGGGACTGTTACTTAGCTAGTACAGTCAAGGTCAAGATGCTTACAAAGGTATCTGGTTAGCACACTATACCAGCACAGACTGTATAGATGAGTGCAAAAAAAAAAATTTAATCAGGTTTTCTGAGAATCTTACCTGTAAGTTCTATTTACTATTTTCCATATGGATTTTCTTGTAGCCTAACATGAAACAATTTATGGAATGAGGTTGATGCTTGGGATTTTTTTAATTACTTTTGTGGTTTGGACATTTTTATAGAAGAATTGTGTTTGTTATTCCGTTTACAAACTCCTTTATGAAAATGATCCATTCAGCCATCACAGAGCTGTTGTCTAGGGTAAAATTCCATAAAGCTATACAGCAATGCTGCTTATGAGGAGAGTTTCTTTGTCTTAATTAAAGGTTAGAACAAATCCCAGGCCATGGTAGATCTCATGTTGCTATTTTCTTAATTCCTTCAGCCAATAACAGTATAAACTGCTCAAAAAGGTTTTCTTACTGCTAACTTTTCAATATCATCTATTTTCTTGTAGTGTTGCCAAAAGGACTGATTATACTTCTAACAATGATAGAAGCCTATTTTCTACTTTTCCACCATTTGAAAGGTGCTGAGGGGATTTTGTTCAAACTTTCCACAAAGATCACTTCTGTAGCTGAGACAAGCACAGATGACATCAGCCCAGTTGAAAAAAGATCAGTATGTGGAAAGAAGGAGTTCAGGACAAAAAGTGTCCTGTGGCCTTGAGGGAGAAATGAGTCTGGCACTAATCTGAAGTAATTTCACTGAGATGTTTGCAGCAGCCCTAGTTGCACTAGCCCAGGGGGGTTTCAGCTAGAGGAAGCCAGGATATGGTCCAGCCAAGTGGGAATCAGCACCTTGGCAGGAGAGCGGGAGGGGATGCAGGCAGACAGGGGTGATGCTCCTCACAGGAACAGCAACCCCACCACTGCTGCAGGAGTGTCATGAGCAAACAGACTGGGTGTCCAGGGAAACTGTGAAAGGACTCATAGACATCAGGCCAGAAGAGTCCATTAGATCATCTTTTCCTCATTGAAGGCCAAATGTGATTTTCAAATACCTTTTGAGAACCACATGGTGGCACACCCCTTACTATTAGAAATTCTATGTTTTCAGCAGGGCACCAATACTGAGGAAAAAAGGGCCAGGTTCAATTTCAAGGCTCTTGTGGTAAAACCACACTCACTCATTATCTAATAACCTTGGAAATCAAATTGTGATGTCTGAGATCTAAAACATGAAGGGTACTTCCTACTGCCATGCAAGTTATAAAAAAACACTGAACCATGGAACCTTAAGACTTCCCTCATTCCAGCTGTTAGATGTCCAGGATGGCCTTCCCCTCTGCCCTCTTTCCTCCCCCCATCCCTCTTGTGAGTTCATGGGACCCTGTCAGCATCAGCAGAACTGACCATTTCTCCCTTTCCCTGTGGAAGGTGAGTGACGGGATCATGGAGAGCAGCAAGAGGCAAGTGATAGGTTTGCCCCTGTTGAAGTCCTGCTTCATTCAGGCAGGACATGCAGCAGGTACTGGGGATGGGGCAAGAAGCTGTGGACTAGAGCTGGTAGTGGCAAGTTATTCAGAGAGGTGTGGCAAGTGTTGTAAAGCTGATCCAGAGCAGTTAAATCAAATCCTGATCCAGCCTGAGGGTGAGTGAGTTGCCACTGCTGAGCCCCAGCAGCAGGATTTCACTCACATCCACTTTGCCAGAGCCCCAGGAGCTGCCTTCCACCACTGCAGACCCAGAAAAGCATCTGGACTCTGTTGGGGGATGTCAAGAGCCAGAGAAGCCACCATTTCTTCTACTTGTTTATTCTGGTTGTTAATCTCCTTTCACTGATTAAAAGTTTATAACTAATTTCTCAGTTAAATTTGCCTGAAGTTAAGTCCCAGCTATCAGTTCTTGTTATGCTTTTCTCCCCTGGATTAAAGAGCTCTGCTTTTCTCAGAATTTCTGCCCATGATGGTATTTATGCTTTGTAATCACATCATCCCTTGATCCTTTTGATCAGGCTACCAGGTTGAGCCCCTCAGTCCCAGAGCGATATCTCAGAGATAGAAGTGCTGAACAGAAA
The DNA here is from genome assembly GCA_013399695.1 of Formicarius rufipectus. NCBI lineage: Eukaryota > Metazoa > Chordata > Aves > Passeriformes > Formicariidae > Formicarius > Formicarius rufipectus. Next base: position 1,104,609 of record VXAU01003751.1, on the reverse strand, counting down.
CACTAATTTCGTGCTAGACTGGCTCCACTCATAGATGAATGCATGAGGCCAGGTTCCCCTGTTTAACATTACTGACACAGGAGCACAGACCATGAATATGGAAGATGGTTTGGAGATTAAACTTCTTGAAAGGATCATAAAGATTCCTCAGTCTCTGTAACAATTTTTTTTCCCCAGTGAAGATGGTCAAAATGCAAAACTTTGTGACTTTTCAGTATTTCCCCTCCTCGTGAATTATATAGGTGTTTCTTTTCCCTTTACTTCTGCTTCGCTCACCCTTCTTCATCCGTTTGTAAACACAGCAATATTTACTGTCTTATCCTGGTTTAGATTAAATTACAGTGAAGCTTCCAGCTTCTCCCTCAGGATCTGTGTGTAAACAATTTTGTTTCTTTATGTAAGCTCCAGGATCAGTAGCTGTAACAGCAGGACTCCAATGTGCAGGGAACACAGCCTGGAGAGGAGCTGCTCCATGGCTGGTGGCAAGTACCTGTCCTTAGCCTGCACAATCAGGGGATCACTGACAGTGGGTGTGCATCTGGGTGTGTAACAGAGAGATGCAGGGAGCCCAGAAGCAGATGCAGAGGAGAAGCAGGTTGACAGCTGGCATGCCAGACCACACAGAGTGTCTTTGACAGAAGGAACAATTTGGGAGGGCATAGTAAGAAATTTCATTTTGAATTTGGAGCAAATAATTGTTCCTGGTTGCATGAGTCATCCTGTGCCCAATACACTCTCTAAGTCTGTAAAGAGAGCGGATTGCACTGAGGAAATAACTAAATTCATCTTCAGTTTCTTTTTCCAATAAATAGAATCTGCAGGATACAAAAGTCTGTCTATGTATTGAGATTGGAAGAAGTTAGTGGCATTTGGCCAGTAGCAAAATAAACAGAGGAACTGATTTCACCGTGGTACCTTTGGCATGGTTGTGTTGATGCCCTGGGATGTCTCTTGCATCCACAATGCAGATGGATCTGGCATCCCTGCTTTGCTCATTGGAGTTGAGGGTGTGAGCGCTGGAGATCATTGAAGAGATCATGGAGTGGAGGACCAGCTCTCTTCTCTTGCCTCATGGATATTATATTGACACTTTTAATTCCCTATGACATATACACAGATAATTTGGTCTCAAACAACTTTTCAGAGAATGACAGTAAAGCCCCCAGTTTCACTGTAGGGATGACTGACTGGACACAAAGCTGAGTTTTGGGTAGGTACATAATACTGACTCCAGAAGCTCCAGCTGCCTTTCTCCCAGCCCCATGCATGCAGTGGCATCACCCAGCACCTCTGGTCACACACAGCCCCACTCTTGATGCTGTGAGCCTGATGACTGATAAGCTCATATGGCCTGCAAGCCACACATCAGTCAAATGACTATCCCTATTCTGGCAGCAGTGTCCTGACTGCTGACAGATGCCTTGGTATCACTTACCTGCCTTGCAGTTGAAAACATTGATTGCAGCATCAATTAATTATTTTTTTTTCCTGTGAGAATGAGTGAATTAATTTTTTAAGGTAAGGTAGGGCAAAGACGGCCAGTGTTTCTGCATGGCAGCAGTAACTTAAAAATGTCCCAGAAGAGTTCTTTCTTTTTCTATTTCTTTTCTTTGTGAGAGGAAAAAAATATGAAAAACAAGTCTCCTAATCTACTTGTAGGCTGATACTTTTGCCAAGTGAATATTTATGTCCAGTTTGAAAAATGGGGCATATAATGGAAGTGTTGAAATTTTCTCAGTCTGGAGCTGTTTGATGGCATACCCTACAAGGTCAGTGCTGTTTACTGTTAAAATCGGTGATAAAATTTTCTTTAAATTCAGGGGAAAACAGGATCAGGCCCTCTATTTAGTTTGTTTCTATCATGGTAGGAAGTTTCTTGTTCCTCTGAAATATGCCTAAAGATGATCTCATGACCCCTTTTTCATGTGTGCTGGCGAGGTCCTCAAGCAGTTACAGTTCTCAGACATGACAGTATGCCAGATTACCTGCAACCTTCATGTCACCAGAGGGCCTGCAAGATGGGGGATAATATTATTTTCATAAGGATTATCAAATTTGCCCTGCAAATACTGCCTTGTAGAAATAAATTGAAAATTTGCTTTCATCATGAAAACAAAGAAAACATACTTTATGCCTTTCTTGGTATTTCAAATGGATACAGTTGAAAGCAAGTTCCTTACTTGGTTTCCGAGTAAAAGTTAAACAAGACACCTTTATTTTTGCCTAAGTGAAAAGGAAGAGACAGGCTATCTGTCATACCTTATACAAACCTGTTGCCCTGTGTCCTCAGAGCTCTGCTATGAGTCTATATGTATCTTGCTGAGGAAGTTACAGAGCTCCTATGGGACATGATCATGATCACATCTAGAAGTGAACAGAGTTCCGTTGCATTTCCGTACTTGCTCCAGAACTCTAGCTACCATTCAACTATTTGAGATACCCGCCATCACCAGAAAACACATAAAATGTGCACCTAAGCCACAGATTCCTGGTACTGTAATAGAAAATGCCCAATTTTTCCTTAGAACAGGAACAAATAGACTCTTCCAAAGACTAAAGTATGTTTTTTTGTTAAGAACAGGCATTTTATCTGAATGGAATGTTTTTGGTGAACTGAGGATCATCACACATTTAAAACATCTGTTCTTGGCATACATCTCTAGACCCAGGCCTGGATTTCAAAGCTCAGCAGTGTTAGAAGGTGAGATTTTGATTCAGACTCCATCTACTGACAACAAATAGGTTGCTCTGTTTTGTGTTTTTTTCTCTTTTCTCCTTTTAAATGCAAGAACAGCCATCACAGCATAATAAAAAAATACTCCTTTGTAATATTGTACTTTCCCAAGCATTCAAAGAAAATGACAGAGCTAATGCTCATCTGTGGTGACAGCCACTTCCACCACCGTTTCTCTTTAACCCTCTCTGTCCCTGCCTTGAATCCTGTCAGCTGCGAGTTGCAGCCGCTCCCATACCAGACATCTCCTTCCATGGCACTGTTGCATTTGCATGGTGGAGAAATATTTTAATTGTGTGCAGCACTTTGAACTTCTACAGGAACAGCTTGCACTACTAAGTGGATACAAGTTTTACCTAGCGAGATTCTGGACTGTGTTTTGGTGTGTTTTTATTACAAATGCATAACAGGAGGCATAGGAAAGCTTGTAGATTTGCATCTGTTTTCGAGGTCTTCCCTTTTTCAGTTTCTTTGAAAATCCAAGATAAATCAGCTGTGTCCAAGGGCATTGCTATCTACCAGCTCCTGACCCTCAACCCCTTGCCACATTCAAAAATGCACAAAAGAGACCCTGGGGAAAATCTTTTGAAGCTAGACTCTAAATCATATGTGAAAAGGGAAAGCCAAGTTCATTTAAAAAAAAAAAAAAAAGAAAAAAGAAAAAAACTTATGTTTTAAAAGTTGTTTTAGACCTTGTGGAATGCATTGGGTTTGCAAACATTGAGAAACGAGCTGTGAGGGGGAAGCTCTCCCCTTGCAGGAGAGCAGAGGCAGCCCCTGGCAGCACAGTGGAGCAGAGCTGGGACTTGCTCACATCCTTCCACCTACTCAGACAGGTCTCATCCTTTGCAGTGCATTGTCCAGTCTTGCCTGAGGACGGAATAAGCAAAGAGAGACTTTTCAAGCACTAGACTGATACAATTCATATGCAATACAAGCAGGCTCTGTTTTTTATAGTGTCATTTCCACTGAGGGACTTCCTGTCAATTGCCTTGGAGAAGGACTTGCAGACCCTCCAACACTTAGTGAGCATCAGTGACAGAAGTTGTCCCTTGATGCCACTTGAGATCTCTCTAAGTCCTGGCCAGGAACAGTGAATTGAAATGGCAGGTCCTGCCACTGCAAGGATCCCTGCTGTGCTGGGACACCACAGCTGAGCACAGCGTGCTGAGTGTGAAAAGGACTGTGCAATGCTCACCACAAGGGTCCTGAGCCTGCTGGCTGTGTAAGCTGCACAAATTACTTTCCTCACCTCTGCACAGGAACAAGGCTGCTGTTACAGTGAGCCAGCCTCTGCAGCAGTACCCCCAAAAGAAGCAAAACTGGCTGAAGAGTCCAACCGCAATAGAGGGGAGGCAGGGGAGAAATGTGAAGGCAAAATCTTGTCCCCCAACTTGGAACATGTTCAGGTTTCAGCGGTTAACACCATTACTTTTGCATAAAATTCTTTGGAACTTCAGACAATCACATGTTTATATGATCATTGGAATTGTCTTCTTTCCCCACTTGCACTTCCTCAGCCTGTTGGTTATTCTGCCTTCACAGGCTCCCTCTGTTAGTGGCCCAGAGTCACAGGGATGGTTCAGGGCTGAACCAAGCAAGTCCTGTTATCTAGATTCATCAGGATGTTTAATTCATTAATGACCTCAAACTTTCTGGGAAGAAATGCTTCCATGCAAAGTGCTTCCAGCTAAGATAGGAGTCTGCAAAAAGTTTGAGAAGGAGCTCTTTGAAGAACTTTGAAAGCCTAAGACAGAGAAATCTTCAAGGGCTAGCCTATGAGTTGATGTGTTGTTTACTGAATATTTGTTTTTCACCTGAGATATTTTTCTGTAGCACTTTTTCTCTTTGCCTTTCTCCCCAGTCTCTCCTGTGTGATGTTTTGCAGAGACTGAAGCAGTCAAAGTTTGCCTCTCCATTCCCACCCATCTGCAAAGCCCTGAAGTTGTGGTGTCTCCCCTCCAGGGTGGCTGTGCTGTGTTGCCTTTGGGCAAAGGGCAGCCATGTACTTCAAAAACACGTGAGCTCTGCCAAAGATTGTCCCCCAAGCCCCTCACCAGGCATTCCTTCCTTGTGGATGTTTCACAAATCTTTTGACACCCGTAATGTCTTCGGTTATGTTACCTGACATCAGATCTGCAGGGAGAGAAGCACAGCCACAGGAGCTCACTTGAGGGTGTGACAGCAGTCTGGAGTAGAATTCCCTGCTGGATGTAGCAAGGGTTGGGCAATTGAACAGCTACAGTCATTGGTGTGGGGTTGTATGCTGCTCATTCTCCCCACTGCTGGACTGCCATCAGCTTCAGGTGTTTGATAGATTGAAACTGTCTATCAGTTTCAATGCTGATAGACACACCCTACTCTGCTTCTGCATGGGCCAGCAACAACCATAGATGGATGTTTTCCCTGAAAATGCTGGTGTGCCTGTCTCTGTAATCACACATGAGAGAGGGATGGAAGGAGGGGAGAAAATGGCAGACCCACCTATGCTTATGATATTTCAATCCCTTCCTTCTTGGTCTACTGAAGGGAAAAAAAAATTAAAACAAAAAAAAAGTAACATTAAGGAGATTTCTGTCTATCCAGAAAAGGAGGGTTACATTGGAACAGGAATGGGAAGTCCATCCCCAGCCTCCTAGGCCTTGAGTTTTCTCATATAGCAGAATGTCTGCTAGTCAGACACACCAAAACCCTTCCCAAGTCTGCCTGGGATCTCCAGACCAACAGCAGACCTCAAGGCTGAATCTGCCTGGCAGTAGTACAGCCTGAAGTGATCACTTTCCCAATTACTAACTCCACCACCAGCGAGATGTCTCATTCAGTCCCATATCACAACCTACGCAAATAAGGACTGCTTATCTTCCAACCACAGTCAAAACACTCAGAAAGCCCATGTGTCACTAATATATCCCAGGAGAGGAAAGGATGGATGTGGAACGAAGGAAAGGAGCTGGCCTAGGGGTTCAAGGTGAAACCCTGAAGGTTTGTGGGCACTGGTACTGTGGTGCCTGGGAAAAATGCCTCTTGCAATGGCCATGATGTGGGGCTACCCACACCCAGCACAGACTGAAAGAGGAGCTGGACCCAGCCACCCCTCAGCCCCAGTTTCCTGTGGGCACAGAGTTAGTTCCCAGGTTGGACCCTGCATGCCACCACAACTCCATTTCAGCCAGGGGATGAAGTTAAGGTGAGCTCGGGCTGCTGTCTCTGCTAACTCTGGAGGAGCAGGGCTGTGCTGCCTCTGCAAGTGGTGGAGCAGGGCTGTGGTATCCCTGCAAGCCATTCTCCAGCAGTTATCAGAGGGGCTGTGGCCATCAGTGCATGACGACTGGCTACTGAGCTGGAAGACACCACAGTCGACACTGTTGTGTGCTATAATGCTCTGAGCTGTCTTCTTTAAAGTGCTCTTTTAAAAGGTTATGCAGAGCCCTGGGCAGGAACAGAAGGGGCTCTCAGATGTGCCCCAGATGGGGACAACAGTAGCATGGAAGGAGAGGCTGTAGACAGAGAAGGGACTGAAACTCACAGTAGGTGAGGCTGTAGCCCCTGTAGCCTTCCAGCCTCTCATCCTGGAGCACGTGAGCCAGCTCACACTGAATGAGCATCTCTGGCCAGCAGCAGCAGCAGCAGGGGTGACCCTGTTCCTGCTGGTCCTCAAGCACTGGGATCACAGAGTGAAAGGTAAAAACAAGGTGTGAGAAGGCAATGAAGCAGAATCAGACAGGCAGGGCCAGCTCCCCAGCAGGCAGTGGCAGGGCTGGCTCTGGTGACCCTGGGCTGCTCCCACCAGCTGCCGGGGTGTGCACAGAGGCACACACGTACACAGTGCCTGTGCTGGACAGCCTGGGCCACAAACAGGTTTTATCAGGGTAGACGTGGAGAACACAGAGCTTCAGGCACTGCCATTTGGCAGCTTTCTGATGTCAGTAGTAAGAGGTCAGAGGTCCCGCAGAAACTGGAAAGTTGACAAATGGGACCCACCAAGGGAAGGGCTACATGCTTTAGCTGCTCAGACATCTCATCCTCCTACCCTACTGTTAGTCTGCCTTTGAACAGAAGCCATGATGAACACTGGCCTCATTGCTGTTGGGAAACCATTCTCAAACTCACTAACACTCAGTCCTGCTTTTCTCCCATCACCTTTTACACAATCGCCTGCACGCACAGTGAGTCACATCCTACAAGTCCAGGGTGTTTGTCTTAGAAAATGCTTCAAATCTGCACTTAACAAACAGAATTAAAATCCTTCCTTGAGATTATTCCACTCTCATCCCTCCTTTCTTCCTTTCCCGCTCCCTCTTTTACCACATCCACAGAGCAGCCCCGCAGGTCCAGCAGGCTGTGCCCAGTTATCCATGCACCCAAGGCCATTTGCAGCCCTGCAGAGTAGTTTGCAGCAAGGGGTACCTGCAGGGCTGATTGTGGCAATTACACTCTGCGAGCAAGGTCAGTAGGGGCTGCTTAATAAAACAGTCACGTATACCAGTACCTCCAGCAGTGGAGCTCAGCACCACTGGCCTGGGGTGGGCATCCCAGTGGGGTGTGCCTTGGCTACTGTTCACCCTTCCAGAATCATTCTGCCCTGTCTCCAAGGGCAGAAGCCCCACGAGTCCTGCTCCACACCATGGGATCCAGCACAGCCAGAGAGCGTTACAGCTGTGGCTGTGCTTTTCAGGGACAGCCCTTTGGGGCTCTTTTTCTGTATCACCTGAAAACCAATCCTGCAAGTGGGTCCATCAACAGGGGTATATTTTATATTTTACGCTCCTGTTGCAGGATATTTGCAGAGAGAAATATCACTTTCTCACTGAGAGTAATAACAGAACAGTTTCCAATGCCTCTAGTCAGACAGAGTTTGGATCCCATGAACAAAATATTTTTAATTTCTACAGGGGGTTGCCTAAGAGTAAGTGTCAAACAAAGAATTATCACACAGACCAATTGATGAGAAGAGGCAAGAGATTAATTACACATTTGTACTGGGTTAGATGTTGCAAGACAATTAGCAAGAAGGTCTTCCAGTTACATCAGGTTAGTGGCAAGACCTTGAAGATGTTTCTGTACACCCCAGAGTGGTCAGTGCTTGCTCCTGATGTGTCAGCATCTCCAGCTGAGTCAACGAAAGGACTTCTGCCCCAAGGGCTGGTGCCACCACAGAGACAAAGCTGGGCCTGACCACACAGCATGGTGGAAGTGCTTATTTACTCTTGTTTTACCATTCTGATGTATCTTTGTTTTTGGACATGAACACTAACAAACTCAATGAAAATTAGAAAATCAACTACAAAAAAAGGAGCAGCAAAAGGAACCTCCCCTTTATGGAACCATTTGCTTTAATGTAAACTATCTAAAGATAATAACAGGGCTCCATGATATTATTTGCTCATCTTCTTGGTCTCAAAGTATTTTTTAACAAGCAAATTGAGGTTTCAAACATATCTCCTCTGGATTAAATATTAATAGTAAGTAATAAATACAGAAATCCTACCCAGTTATTCAGACATGCAAATCCCTAATTGTGTGGGAAGCTGTTCAAATGGGGTTTAGTTTCAGCAGGAGATAAAATGCCACAGAGCCAGTACAGTATCTGTGTCACCACAAGATTTATAGCCTGATTCCCTGCCTGGAAACAAAGGAACAAATAGCTGCATGTCACGCACTGAACTGAAACATTGTGGATTATATTATTACTCGAGTTTCTACAGGACTTCTCAGTGGGGGAAAAAAAATTCTATTAACTCTCTTTTACGACTACCAGCAGGGCAACGTGAAGAGAATAATCTCCTCCATTTATAAGGTCTGGGGGCCTTAAAACCTGAATAGCAGGCTAGGAGCTTTGTCACAAGGTCTGGCTGTTTCCTTTTCTTCATAAAATTCCTATCTCCATTAATCTGTGTTTATTTTCCTTCTGCTTTTTAATTTGCTTAATGGACTTCAGTTGAAGTCTCTCCTAGAAGTCAGAGGCAAGTAAACTCTGATAAATCCCTTGAGACTTAATAGTCACAGTTAAGCACTTTTTTGGATTATTTTGTCTGACTTTCATCTTTTCTCCTGCAGAAATGTCGGCTGCCTAGTACTGCAGCCCTAACCCCATGACTTAAGAGCCTGGGAACAAACTGACAAAAGATATCCCTCTTTCTCTCTTCTTCTGTAGGCATTGAAATACAACAGAACTAGATTTAACCTTGTGAAAGGCAACCAGGGTGTCCTCCATGTATTTGCCCCATGCAGAATACATGTTAGAGTGAGCATGTCAGAGACTAACAGTCTCTGCCAGTGTCTCTCAAGCCCAGGCTTCAGTGTTCATTGGTGGAAGGAGGAAACTCCAGCTGGGCAGGAGCTGCTATGCACCACACCAGCCCCAGGCTGAGTGCTGGGGAGTACAGCGTGGCCTGGGCACCTCCAGCCTCAGCTTCCTGAAGCCAGGTACTGTCACTGCACTGGAAGTACCAGCTGCTCTTCCATCATGCAGCCTGGCACCACCTCACCTCAGCTCCCAACACAGGTGGCAAGGAGAGTGTTTCAGATCCCAAACCTCATGTGGAATCTTCCCTCTGGCAGCCTGTAATGGGCGCAGAGCCCTCCTGCAGGAGAGTAGACGTGCGACATTTCTTTTTTCCCAGTCCTACTGGCATCATCTGCTCAGAAATGTTTCATGTTATTAATCTAGTATTATTTTCTATTGAATGGGTAGGCTTTGAATGACAGCCAACATTGGTATTAGTCTCTAAATACCTTTTTGTTAGGAGCCCAACTCCTTTGTGTTCTAACTCATATATTGCTTTCTATGTAGCAGATTTATTTTTTTCACAACATTTTTTCCTGCAGGATTCCCTTTCTCAGAAATTGCACTATATAATTAGGTCCCAATGGCCTATTTCTAATCCTGAACAAAGGTTCACTTTATTGTTCAATTCAGCAATTCACTTTTCTATTTTACTTCTTCCATGTATGATAGAGAAAATGAATTAAATCCCGTTCCACCAATCTCTCTATTTTCTTTGTCTAATGATCAGAGTTTTTAAAAAAAAACTCCATGGTTTTGCATGTTTCTGGAACAATTTACAAATGACCATCTGTGGGGAAACTGAGGCATGAAGCAAAGGCAAGCACTAAGAGTTGAGCTCCTCTGATTCACAAAATCTGGTGCAGATCAGGGCCCATTGACTTGTAATTCAGATTTTACTTGAATTTTGGCCCAATCTGACTCTAGACTCAGGGCAATTTGTTTGTAAAAAAATTTCCAGGCTCCTGTTTTTGTTTGACCCACTCGATAAACCTGTCACCCATCAACACATAGTCATCACTCTCAGAATCTGTGAGCAGGTGGCCATGGAGAAGGTAATTCTGGACATTTTTATGAAACACACCGTCATGTACCTAAAGAAAATATCACAGTATATCCAGATTGGACTACCTTGCCTTGGATGTGTTTTCCTTTCCTTGTTTTTGAAGGGCTCAGCCGCCAGCATGCTAACCATAAATCTCATCAATTCCTTCATTACAACACATCTTATCTGAGTGTGCTTCTTCTGGTACCCAGCGGTCAACCAGAGCACTGCTTTGGCTTGAGGCTTCGTAGCATCATCTGTCAGCAGTAATGAGAGATTAAGGGCTGGAAGTTAGCACAGGGAGGGTATGTAATTATACAACTCCACGTCTGAGGGCCTGATTTGAAAGAGGGATCCAGCAGTTAAGGATACCAGAAAATGGAACGTGGCAGCATCACAAGGAAAGGTGCTCTTTGGAATGGCTGAAGACTGTCGAACTGTGGCAGCTGCCATCATTGCTACATGCAGCAGATAAACTTTTGTGTGCTTGAAACCAGGCGAGTCAGGAAAGCATAAAACTCCTCCAGATGCAAAACTCACCCAAGAAGCTGGGTAAACATGCCGATGGTGTGCTCTGCAGAGAATAGTGCTGCTGCCGTGGCTGCTGGTTCTATCCCAGCTGGCTGTGGGAGTCTGTGCTGCTCTGCAGGCATGCAGGGGAGGCTGAGTAGCCAGTTGCACAAGCTGATGTGTCACCTGGTATCAACTGGAGGCACATGACCAGTAGCCTTGTTCTGGGGCTCCCAATGGTGGAACAATGGCAAAGATCCTGATTCTGCTTCGGTGAAACACCAAGCCAAGAAAAGCTGCACAGCTTGTCCCAGGATGACAAAGAGCAAACCAGACCCTGTTCAGATGAGCCACTTTCCAGGGATGGACAGGAGCCCCTGTGGCTTATTAGTCTGGCTCACTGTTCCATGCTCTGATGTCTGGGATCCCACTAACAAAATTATCACATCTAGTCAGAGTCAAGGCTGCTTTGTGGGAACCGTGAGTTTCCTGTCTTCTTTGCATTTGTGAAGAAAGATTGTGTCATGTTCCCAGGGTAAAAGTCACAATTTGCATTAGGAAAATATAAACAAAATGAAAAGATCGGCCCTGTGACAGAGCCCGCACAACAACAGAGTCAGGAAACTACTAAATGTTTCACAGTAGGCAGATTTTGATTTGTAAGCCTTTTTGGTTTCAAAATACAGGGTTCTCTTTCTTTCGTCTTCAAAACCCAGTCAATACAGACCAGAAACACAGCTTTTGGCAGTCTTCATTTTTCAACTGAACTTGTTTGTGTTCTCTTTTAGAGCTTGAAGCAGAGCAGTAGCAAATTACATTACTGCCTCTCAGTTTGTGACACACTTGACCATGTTTTTTCAATAAAAATGACACCACTTAACTTTGCTGGGTCAGTAATGAAGCAGCAAGAAAGATTTTGTTTGGCAAGAAAAAATAGCAAATAATCCAGAACTTCTTACAACTAAAGCAAAATAAAGGATTTAGATTAATTATACTATTTATGAACTCTAAGCTCTTCCTTTAATTTCTGTTTTATGATGAAATGTATCACTGTGGCCACTTTAAGCAGTCTTCCACACGCTATGGGAATATTTTTCCCACTATGCCCAGCAATGGTGGTATGCAGACACTGTGGAACAGAGCTTGTCCTTGGGGTACCGATGGGAGTCTTTGTGTCTGTCTAACTGAGAAAGAGGTATGTCCCTTTGACATGGACTAGTACCACAATCTGGCACAAATAGCCCTGGTCAGAGATGGCCAGCTGGATGAAAGGGGCTGCCCAGTGCTGCTGTGGCCATGTCAGCTTTGTGGAGACATCTCAGCTATGCAGCTCTTCTGAGGACTCAGATGAGGGCTCATCACCATTCGGTATCCAGCTGAGCAATGAGTAAGCTGAATTGGTTCTGAGGATGCTGGTTGTGTTCTCTGAGGAAGATCTCAAGGGTAAAACAGTCTATCACTTCTGGGAAGAGAAAGCATTTTTCCAATGTGTGTCAGACATCAAGACCCAAATATTCCCCATCAACACCTCTAAATGTGTCAGCATGCTTGGAAACTGATAATAACAGGTCTTGCTTGAATTGAAGCTGGCTGGATGGCATCACAGCACACCTGAGAAGAATGGCAGCTCAAAATAGGTATCATGTGATGACATTTCCAGTGGATCCTTGAAGTCAGCCTGCATCTGTTGAGATCTCCTGAAGCAGCAGCTCAGTCTTTGAAGAAGGTGCTAACTCAGCCCAAAGTGCAGGGGAGCTGGTAGGTCCTGTCTGATCTGGGGGTTTGTGTCCCCATGAGAGTGGGGAAACCCCACACAGATAGTCCTGTGCAGCTTGTTCCAAGGTGCAGATGCCATTTTCCAGGGGATATGTAGACCTCTGTCAGGTGGGCATGCACCACCAGGAAACAATGAATTTGTGCTTTTGGAAGTGCCCTTCCATGTCAGCTGGAGCAGAGCACTGTGGCCAGGAGCACAGGGACCAGGTATTGGCATCAGCTGCTGTGCTTTTTTATTTGGAGCAGGGACTCCTGCTTGGCACCACTCTGCACCAGGCCAGCACTAAACCCTTGATGCATTTGCAAGGCACCCCCACATAGGTAGTATAAAATATTGGCAAAATGCTTAATTTGCGCCTCTTGCCTAATGATGACTTTTTTCTGGCCTTCATCAACTCTCCTTCATGCACTATAAATAACTGGAGGATGACATTGGTTTCAACAGTATATAATGGCAATGGCACTGAACCTCGTTACTTAGAAATGATCTATGCTGACAGCCACACTTTGTCTTTGCCTTGAATTTTATTTTCTGTAAATGCCTTGGCATTTTTTCTGCCGTGTCAGGATTTTTTCTAGTCACAACAGTCTGTTTCATCTATGTCCTTATCTCTTAAGAACTATGCTTTAGTTGTGGAAGGATTGTTGGTGCTTGTCTGAACTCAAGTCATTTTGATGTAGAGGTTAAAGACAGCATTTTGGGTTTTATCTGAAGAGGATTTTCAGATATAACTTCATAAAGGAAGTTCATGCACAGCTGGTTATAGCTGACAAGCTGACGTTAAAAAATTATTATTATTACTACTTAACTTTCTTCAATGGAAGTTGTGAAACTAAAAGTCTTAATATAAGAAGCTAGGAATATTTGCATATACACAGGCAGGCATATATGTACACATACACAAAATCTTTTTACTTTCAACTCAACCTGTCTCCCAATACTAAAAATGCAGATAGAAAAATGAGCTATATTATGAATTCTTTGGAATTAATGACACCCACACAGCCTCAATCGATTAACAGATCAAGTTTTTCTGGGACAAAGTTTTTTTAACTGCCTTAATGCCTAAGACAATCACTGAATATGCCTTACTGTGACTATTCCTGGTGCCTAAATTTCAAGGGAATACTGGAAAAGCTATTAGCATAGAAGGGTATTTGAATCTATTTGAGGTTTGGAAATGGAGAAGATAAGGTTTTAATGTAATTTTTTTTCCTAAGTATAAGGGAATTTAGTAATTTTGAAGACTAAATGTTTATCTCTGTTAATCCATGAACACTACATGAGTTAACTGCGTCAAATCTGTTAATATCACATGAAAAGCGGCAGGATGCCCTCCTACAATTTTTTTCCCCAATAGACAGATGAAGGCAATTATTTCTGGTGTTTGTCCAATTCTGATGATTGAGTAAAATGCAGAAAGTTCATTGGCAAATAAGGAAACAGATTTCCAATTTGTTGTTTGGTTGGGGTGGGTTTTTGGGGGGGTCTTTTGGGGGTTTTTTGTGTTGTTTTTTTTTTTTTTTTTTTTTAAATTTTCTTTTTCACTTCTATTTTGATGAAAAAGAATGGCACTGATAAAAATTATCAAAGAAAAGCACTACAACATGACACATTTTTGTGTCAGCCGCAGCATCCCATCTTCAGTACACCAGCTCTGAATCTAGCCCCTTGGCACTAAGCGAGAAAGCTTTTGCGTATACCCTCCTATGAACATCTGTAAACATTAAAAGCTTTCTAGGCTATTCAGGGGTTAAAATTGTTCTAGTAAGTGTCCTTAGTAAGGAATTCAGATGGTTTCTGTTTGGTTTTAATTATGACAGCCTTTCATAAAGATCGGAGGGGCTCCTGACTCTGTCCTGTTGAGACATTAAAGGTCCCTTTGTTTAAAAGTTCAGAGCCAGATCTGAGATCGCCTGTAGTTCACCTTTAGGATATAGAAAAGTGCTGAGACATGGCAGGGTTTGATGCTGGTCGCCCCCGCGGTGGGAGCTGCGGCACAGGGTGCTGTCAGCATCGTGCTCCCTGCCGCAGCCTCCCTGCTCCGGCCGCGATGCTATCAGCATTCCTCACTGGAGCCTGTCTGAGTGATGGCTGATTAATGAACTGGGGCTGCAGCTATCTGTGAGAAAGAGGAATTGCTTATTTCACCCATGTCACGGTCCTAATGGGGAAAGTCTGACGGCATCTGGTTTGCTCCACGTATAGACACCAGACACGTAAAGAGACTTTTTCCAAGATCACTGTGATTTTCACTGATCTCTCCCCTGCAACACTCCTCTCCCCAGCAAATACAACAACCAAACCTGAAATTTCTTTCTGAGGTAGACAGTGAGGAAGGACTGACAGCCTTTCTTCTAATAACTTTTGCAAAATGAAGCATTAAACACAAACTTGTTTCACAAACACTTTTATGTCCAAAGTCTCATGTACTATTTCATCTGGAAAAAACCACTTTTGCAAGAAAATACAATAGAGATCTCTGTTCTGATGACTGGAGAGCCCTTTAATTTCTGCTTCTACTTGAGATGTACAGCAGCTTATTTGCTCTTTTTGCTTAGCTGGTACAAGAAAATCAAAATAAAAGGCTACACATCATTTGCCAAGGTGGATCAGCCTGTGACTAACCCGCATTGTCCTTCACACACACCAGTGTAGGGGGCTGATGAACCTTTCATATTTCCACTTCAGCCACTGTTCAGTATGCTACAGAGCTTGTCAGTGAGGGAACAAATCTCCCAAGAAACTTGCTGGATTTGCTGACATTGCTTCCCAATTCCTCTTGGCAACCAATTATTTTCTCATCCATGTTACACTTGGCAGTTACTTAGGGTTTTCCAGATGGTAGACCTGGCCTCTAGTTTGACTGAGAGAAAATATTACTGAAGATATGACAGCAGAAGTTCAAATATGAAATCTGGATGAAGCATTAAATCTGTACTGACATTAAATGTCTCTACCATATGTCACCTGCTGCCAGATTGAAACATTTGAAGTATTTCAACTATGAAAAAAAATTGTCCATAGTTGCAGGCAAATAAAGACATAGCAGGTATTTTCCTGGACATTTGGTGCTCTAGAAGGTCTCCCAACTAATAATTCTCATACCAGTGATTTATGAGCTGTAGGTCCTGCAAACTGTGCTTGTCTGAAGGGCAGTATTATATCAGTGTGTCAAAAAGACACTGGAAGCTGTGAAGGAGTCTTTGGCAGCTAAAATGTCAACCACCCTATTCTGCACTCATAGCTAGTCTCATAGGAAACTCAAGATTTCTGCCACATTGGTGAGTCAGGATATAGGTATGCTGCCTCATCTTCTAATCCTCTGCCAAATCAATAAGTTCTTCTCAAGGATAGGATTTTCAACTGCAGTATAGGGAGATACCATGGGAGGCATAATGTAAACTGAGTGGAGCCTTGGCTTAGCTAAACTTCCCTGTTACCCCAGAGCCACCTGCAGCATGTGGCAGGAGCCCTGCCATTTGTGCAGGCACTGGGCCAATCTGACTCCTAGTTCCCAAACTTGCTTCTTCAAAGGAAAATCTGAGTGGGTCATGTACTTTAAGAAAAATATCTGCTTTACTAGGAAACTGTGTTTTGGCAAGATGAGAATGTCTGATGAGCTCACCTTGGTGTGCTGTGCCACAGTACCTGAGATTGCATAAAAATCCTTGTCTCTAGCTGTGTGGTTGTTTTGTTCTGTCATCCTTTAATGTAATAGCTGGCAGTTCAAATGAAACCTTTGAACCTGAAGCCTGTACACTCAAATCACATGCATCAGGCCAGCTTCTGGGGGTTCCTCATGGACACCAGAGGCAAGTGAGGTACCTGATGTTTTACCTCATTCCAGGTCCTGGTACTGTGATGGACTTAGCAAAGTTAAAATAGTATTGGTAGTATTTCAAAGTATAGTAAGGCACAGCAGCACCCCAGGATCAGGGACCTCTGGGCTGAGGGGCAAGCCTGTTTCTTGTGCCATAGCCACACACTTGCAGCTATTTATTCTCCTTAGGGGATGTTCCAAGGGGCTTGGTGGCACTGGCTTTCTGTTTGCCCTGCACACATGTAATTTTGGCAGAATCTGCCTTCAGAGGCCTTGTTTCTCTCCCCTGGAGGTGTGTTAAGCACTCCAAGCAGACAGAGGACCAGTAGTGCACTGTCACAAGAATATGAAACAGAAAGACAAAAAGGATTCAAGTCTCCTTGTGAGGTGATTTGACTGCAATATGATTCCATTTTCCCAGAACTCACAACCTTTTCCTATTTATTAACACACTGCTACATGGAAGTCATAAATACTCTTCAGAGAAAGTGAGGGTATCTCCATGGCCTCAGGAGAGGTAGCTGAACTCAAGGGATTAATATTTGCACAGCCTTGGGACTCAGGAGGTGCAAAGCTATGATGATGTGGGAACAGCAGCACCCTGGCTGCCTTCAGAAACACAACGTAAATGCTGCCTCTTTCTCAACTGGCAGTGCTGAGTTAGCTCAGGTACTGTTGCTACCTGCAGCACTCTCACTTCCAGTCCTGGTTGTTTCTCATTTGAATAAAGTTTGAATGGGAAAAAGAAGGTTAAACTCAGTATTTTCAAGAGGAAAGAAAGGGGTAAATTCATCCCCGATTTATAACTTGTGCACCTCTGCACATTGGATACTGCATAGAACTCAACAGGGCTGAAAGGGAAACTTGCGAAATAAAGTTAAACATCTGGATATGTGCAGGAATAACAGCTTCATTACATACAAGGTAAAGTCAGAGCAACTTGGAAATACTTTGTGCTGAGCCCAATGCTTGCCTTGTTTAGCTTTGTGTTTGAAATGTGTGTGTAGTCTATGCTTCAATCCATTCCAGCAATCTTCCCACTCCTTCCTGGTCACATCCATGAAACCTATTTGGGTGGCAGGATCAATGCAGCCGAAGTGCACATATATCTCCTGGGGTGGGCAGCCTGGTTTAGAGATTTCAGTTTTTGGACCTTCTCAGGGGGACTTTTAAGGAACTGTATTAACAAAGCATATGGAGTCAGGTCAGGAAAATTCAACCTTCCTTTGACTCCATCTACTAGATTTTCATAGGCAGTTCGGAAGCATTCTTCCTAATGGTGCCAGGGGGACAGCTGGAGGAGTCTTCACAGTGTCCACTTTTCAGTCTGGTCTCAATGAACCTTTGTGGTTCCATCAATGCCAACGTGAGAACATTTCCTCTGAAGTCATTCATGTAAACAGCCCAGGGACCAACTCAGAGCATTCAGCTTTGTTCCACAGGATGGGGACAGTAGCCTCACTGTTGATTTATTTAAAAGAAGAAAAACAACAACAAAAAATGTCGCCAGGAAGTTGCATGACTATCAGGAAACACTTACCAAAAAGACTGTGTATGAAAAAGACTGAGTATGCAAAGCCAGCAAACAAATCCACTATTCTATAAAGTAACACTTTTTATTTGTAACTCTGACAGTACGTTATACTATTCTGTTGGGGATGTCAACTTAGCTCCAAATCCATTTTCACATTTTAAAAACATTTTTAAGCATGGAATATTTATTTAGGACACATTGCAGAAAATGGCTGTAATATATTCATGCTTATGTGTTCCCATTTTGTCATTAACATTCTTTCCGCTGTACTATGGCCAGGTGCCAGGCCCAGGAGTTCAGAAATTATTTCTGCATCATGTGGAAGCTCTGCTAATCAGGTGCTGTTCTGTGATACAGTGGGAAAGTTGAGGGATGTTAAGCTGAAGCACTTTTATACAAGCCCACTGTGTCTTCCCATAGTATTTGTGCTCCCCTTGAAACTCTGGCTCCAAAGATTTCCTGCCCTAAAATCTCTTTCAACCCTCAAAGAAGAGAGGTGGGAAAAATGTCTGGTAATGCCAGGAACATGGGCATTATTCAGAGCAGGATGGAACATGGAAAACAAAATTCATCAGCACTCTATTCAGCAAAGAATATGTCTATTCAAGGTCAAGGCTTTTATTTTATGAGTTACATGCAGGGGTGTTATTTAGAGGAGAGTTCCTCCAAATAAGGTACTTTCTGGGAAGGGAAAACAGTCATTATAAAACCCACACTTTCAAATGGGAACATAAGTGGAATGAAAATCTTTAGCTCTCCTTAGCACTGTCTTGCATTACCAGCCCCTTTGCTCAGAGCAGAAGCCCCTACTCCACACAGTGCCTGATGCTCCTCTCATGAGAGAACTTCAGCAGATACAGAAGGACAACCACTGACTCCCACGGCAGAACGAGACTGGCCCTGGGTCTGAAGTGCCAGGCACCCTTCCCATTTTAAGTGCCCCCGTCAGCCCTGCAACCCATTGTGTACAGTGCCCCAGCTCCAACAGTGGGTGAGAGCCAGGCTTTGTCCTTCTGCAGCCCTGCTCAGGGCTGGTGGCACCAGCACTCTGTGCCAGCCCTGATCACCTTCCCCCCAGCTTGGGAACTTTTGGATCACATATAAATTATGTCCCCATAAATCTGATAGGAAAAAAAAAAGTTAGAAGTATCTTTCACCCATCCTCGTCTGTTTGTGGTTTACCTCTTCTCTTGAAGAGTTTATTTGGGGCCCAATTTGGTAAAACACCTTGCTGCACATTTTCTGCACTCAGAAAAGCAAGCGTAAACATAACTAGAACCTAAATATTATAGTATTATGGTCTTTTTAGTGTGTATTACAGTCTGGTGCCCACCCACCACTAATTAACTTGCGGGTGGGATGCTGAAACCAAGAACCAAAGGGAGATCCTATTTCAATGTCCGGTACAAGTAAGCATGTCACTGAGCTTCTATAAACACAGGACTCAGCCTGGATTGCATCAGCACAAACCAGTTCAGACTATTTATTTGAGAGCAGAATATTTAATTTCATTAAAAACTGGAACTGTAATTTCACAGCTTTAATTCCTATAAAATAATAAAAGTACCTAGTCAAAAATGGACTTTTTTGTTGAAATGAGAATTTTTCAAGAGAAGGAAAATGTTAGAGGCAAAAGTCATAAGAAGGTTTGCACAGTATCTTAGTACTCGAGATACTCATTTAATAGACTTATTTTGGTAGTGTATGGGAGAATAGTCCCTGTAATTTTGCCATTAATACACTGCTTGTATGTTGCTGGTGCACATTTGCCCAAAGACACATTGCTTTAATACCTTTCTGAAAGGTTCTAATTAAATATAATTTTCAAATGAGTTCTATTAGTCATTATTGTTCTGGAAATATCCTTTACACACAGTCAGGTTTTTTTCTATGCAAGTAGCACTGTCTCACGGATGGGGACATTTGTATGTAGACCACCACAGTGTATCTCATGTACTGCTCAAACAGACCAAAAAACAAAACAAAACAAAACAAACAAACAAACAAACAAACAAAACACAACAAACTCCATCTTGTTTCTTTCCCTTAGAAAGACTTAGCAGTTCCCTTCCCCAGCTCATATGGACCCAGGGTGTTGGGACAGGCTGAGAGTAGCTCCCTATGAGCCCAGGCTGGTGAAAAGGAGGTCCCTCATTCCGTTTGCTGGGGATGAGACAGCAGTGGTGGCAAAGGGCTGGCAGAAGGTTGCAGAGCTTTGTTCAGATCTCTATGCCTGGCTACCCACGACTGAATGGAGGCTCACCAGTGAGGACATGCATACAATATCCCCAGCAGTAATTTATTTGGGTGTTGGACTAGATGATCTTTTCCCTCTTCATCACCAAAAATCCTTTTTTATTTCTCTTTATTTATTTCCCAAGAAAATACCTCCAAGCACATGGGCAGATGGCAATCTGAGACCTGGACTTGCTGTAAAAAAACTGCAGACAGTAAAGTCGCAAACTGCCTGTGGAGTGAACTACAGAATTTGGGACCAAATGGACTAACATGGCCATGTTTCCCAGTAAAAGAACTTCTCTTCAGAGTTAAACTGTGCAGCCAAGGTAGTGTTGGCAAATAAAGTACTGCAGATTGATCAAAATCGTCTAGCTTCCATTACTGTTTAGTGCTTCCTCAATGCCTGACACCTGGAAGATTAGTAGTATTGACCTCTACCCTGGTAATCCGACTCTTCATCCTCATGCAGCTTCCCACCCCTTGTACTCAGCCGGTCACTCTTTACCTTTGGGTGGAGGCTCCAGAAGAGAGAGTTTCATGAAAGCAAATCAAGAAAATCTCCCCCTAAATCCCATCTATAACCCTTTTAAATCTCCTCAGAGGGCTGACTCACACTGTGAAGCACTGTAGGAGCCTATTCATCAGAAACACTGTAGGAAAATTCCATTCTGTGTTTCTACCATGTTGTCTTTAGTTGCCAGGGAAAGTGGCTTCCAAAACTTCACTGGGCCATCATCGATTCGGAGAGCAGCAGAAAGGCTACCTGGGGTATCAGTGTGTGAATGCTACTGGTTAATACAGCAACTGGTTCATATGGCTGCATAGAGTGGCAGACCTTTCATTTTCTGTCCCTAATTTCTTGCACATCCTGGCATTTTAAAATACTGCAAGCATAGCAGGATCCCGGTTCTCTGGAAACTATTCTGATCACAGAAGATAGAAGTAGATAGGCCAAGTGAAATGCATCTAGACAAAGTGAAGCAAGGAGTTCTAATCCTCTGAGTATCTCCTCAGCAAAGGAGAAAGCAGACCGCTCGCTGAAGCCAACCATTTACTCTCCAGGATCACAGTCTTTGCCCAAGAACTGCTGCTACCATGTATCTGCATCTTAGAGTGTAACCAGGATTGTGTTGTCAGAAAGAGATCTACAAGACTTCTTTACTCACATGGTCACTTTAGGTGTTATGAAGATCAGGACTTGCTGGCAGAATAGCTTGGAATCAGGACTGAAGTGAAGTTGAATGTTGACTAATAGCAAAATGATTACCACTGGTATAAATCTTCCAGAGAGCCAAACACCAGCGCTGCAATGTTGGATGGATGGGGTGTACCTGTCCTGTCTGAGAGGCAGTCACCATAAGGATGTAACACACCAGGCCCAGGGAAGCCATGGCACAGCAGACTGTGATGTGGACTATCAGACATGCTCCACTCCCCATTCAAAACATGCTCTTTTTTGCCACCAAAGACTTCTTTGTATTTCTCTTGCTACTCCTGTAACTGTTCACAGTGCTTTGGCCTGCAGGTGCAGGGCTGCATGTAATGGAAGGAGATGTAGCAAGGCTCAGAATCAGAGACTTCTCCAGAATATCACCCCTGCATTCCAACACACTCCTTAGATATTGTGAGTTTAGAAAGAGAAGAGGTTGAAATGCCAGTTTGAATGGTTCACAAGCTGGTCAAAACTGCAGATCACTGATAATTGCCAGAGATTTCACTTGTGAGTTTCCCCTACCTCAGGACAGCAACCTTGCAGGATTTCTTCCCCACTCTGTGGCATTCATGATCCATGCATTCCCTGATCAAGATCCACCACTGACAATGCCTAGCCTGGTGTTGCAATGATTATGAGGAGAGATGGGGAATCTGATACTCCCCAGGGCATCACATCAGAAGGGACCCCATTACAGGACCCTGTATGGATCCTGCTATAGAAATACAACACCTCTGGAAATGTTACAGATATTTAAATTGTTTATGAATCTAAAAACAGGATTTCACAGGATTAGCACTGTGGAGTGCTCCCAGT
This sequence comes from Formicarius rufipectus, assembly GCA_013399695.1. NCBI lineage: Eukaryota > Metazoa > Chordata > Aves > Passeriformes > Formicariidae > Formicarius > Formicarius rufipectus. Next base: position 1,082,633 of record VXAU01003751.1, on the reverse strand, counting down.
CTATCATCTTCACCACTCAGCTGGGAGAAGTTGAGAACCCCTGGAGTGACTTTCTGAGTCCCATGGAATAGCAAGAGGGAGTAATGATGAGGTTCACATTTAAAAAATATGCTTTTCTCCAACTAACTCTCTTGCTATTTCTCATTTCAGTGACTATCAGGTTGTGTAAAACCTGCCAGCTCTTCCTTGGCACAGTCTCCCTCATGGCTCTTGGCAGAAGCATTCCCACTCAGCCTGGAGAGAGAGAAACCCTGCTGGGAGCTGAAGGTCTTCATTGCCTCCTGATACCTGTGTGAGGGCAGCTACAGGAGCTCCCATTGCTGCATACCCAAGACCCAGCAGATGGCACTCCTGGATGATGTTTCTCCTGGGTCACGGGCAGCATCTGCCTGCAGCTGCCTCAGCTGCCCTATCCCAGCTGCCCCTCCTGGGGAGAGGGCTGCAGGGCAAGGCAGAGCTGTGCCTCGGCAGGCGAGGTGAGCTCTGCCCTGCGCGTTTCTTCCTGAAAACTGGTGCTCAAACTGCCTTGAGTGCAAGGCTGGGAACCCTTGCCAGCACCCTGATGTTGCAGGCCAGTTTTTGGGGGGCTTGTGCTCTTCTGCCAAGGAAAAAGAGCCAGGGCTTGGCCTCTTTGAAAGCCATTCTTGCCATCTCCCAGGAGCCTCACTGGGTCAGACAGACTTTACAAGAGAAAGCAAATTTGTGGGTTGTTGGTTGGGCTACACAGTAGATACAGCTTACAAGTGGGTCTGAGAGGTTGGCACCTTACACATCAGAAAATCATGGAAGCACAGAACATTTGAGATTGGAAGGCAGTCCTGGAGATCATCCAGTCCAATAACCTGCTCACACCGTGGTCAGCTACAGCATGTTGTCTGGGACTGTGTCCAGATGGGGTTTGCTTATCTCCAAGGATGGAGACTCTGCAACTTCCCCAGAAAACCTGCTCCAGTATTTGAGCACTTCCACAGTAAAAAAAGTTTTCTCTGAGATTTAATTGGAATTACTTGTCTTTAAATTTCTGTTCATTGCCTTTTGTCCCATGGGTAGTGATGGGCACTGGGCACTGATGAGAAAAATCTGTCTCAGACTTCCCTACTATCCCCAGCAAATATTTACACACATGAATAAAATCTCTTCTGAACCTTTGCTACTACCACTTTGATATTTCTTCTTCCTTTCTTATGAAATAGCATCAAAATTTAACAGGCCCAGTAAAGATTCTGCTATTGAAGCACAACAGCTATGAAAAGTTAAATTTATTAAGTTCTTTAGGAACACAAAAACTGGCTTTTTGAAAAATTCCACAGGAACAGCACCATGGAATGCTCCCAGCTCTATCATTCTATACATGTGGGCAGGGCACTACTTAGAGAGCATCTCATTGGAAGAAGTATTTTCATATTACATGCCTAACCACAGGGCTGAGATCACAGCGGGTCGCATATCTCAGCATACAGTAGGTGTTTCTTTGTTTTAGGTAGAGACAGCCAACACTAGAAATTGGATCAAACTATTCCCAACTTAGAGGAAGAGATTTCAGCCCTGGATCTTAGGCTCCTGAAGCTTTGCTGCTGACAGATCCAAAACACTGAAGGCTTTTCTGGAACTGGGGTCTAGGTGCAATGTTGTTCAACAGGGCGAGACTATTTGCTCAAGCTTTTAGAAATGTTACTAAGCTTGTTCCATCCTTCTTGGACCTTGCTACTGTGATAACTAGCTCCTAATAGCAGGTTAGGTAGGGAATTTCTTCTTCCCCTTGTGTTTTCACTTGACAAACATTGGCTCCTCTAGACAGAGGTGCCTGCATGCCAAGCCATGATATTCTTCCCAGAATGATTTCATAGTGATTTATTTATTTATTTATTTCTGTGCTGCATTCTGCTTGCTTGCCAGTGGAAATCTGCCTGGGGTTTTTGTTTCATGTCTCTTGCAATGGGATGTGGAAATCTGCCTTCCCAGCTTTACCAAAGTGCTCCTGGCCAGTACTAGGAGAGGATGCCAGAATATAACAGGAAATGCATCTCCCTAGCTCGCTAAAAACTTTAGCTCTTTAGTGGTTCTTCCCTCCTCCTACACCTTCTCCTCCTTCTTCTCCTCCTTCTCTTTTAGAACTGCTGTTAATAATACATTTGTTTTCCAGAAGAAGCAAAGATCTATCTTGCAGCCCTGCCAAGAAGCCTTATTTGCACACTACACCTGAAATGTAGGTTCCTCTACTTTCATGGACCCCCACTTATCATTCTCACCTTTATTAGTTCCACCCCTCAAACTTTTTGTCCAACAGAAGTCTTGCAAGCCACTTTAATCCCTGTTTCCTACAGAATGAAGTTAAAAAGTCTTCCCCCAATGTATTGTTTAAAGCTGATCATTGTGCAGGAGATAGCACAAAACTCTTATTGCAGTTTTTATTGCATCCAGACACAAGTCCATGTTCAGATTCTGACAGCTTTCACATATTGCGTGTTGAGACATAAAGGCAAGGTAAGAAGAATATCTGATGCAAGCCTGACTGTAGTCAATGGAAGGGTTGCTGTCAGGTGACTGAAATGGGTCTTCAAGCCCAAATTGTTCTATTTCAGCCCATAGTATTTTGGAGTTGATTTTATGAGTTAGATAGTGGCTTTCAGCATTTTATCCAAATCAACTTCTGACAAGGAGTGAGACCTTCCTGAATATACCTTTGATTTCAGTTTAAACAAGTTCCTTTAAGGGAGCATCTGCTGTATGTGACCATTTGGTTGAGTTTTAATAATGCTGCTCCACACTAGAGAAGAAGAAAGATGCAGCAGTGGGGTTTGTAAGAGCTAGAGTTTGCCTCCTCAGTATGACATCATTGGAAAACAACATCACAGAGCTGTTTTTCATGGCAAAAATGCAGAAGACACTAGAGAGAGAGACTCAAAATGTCCTGAATGTTGCATTAGATTAATTGAAATAATCTTGATTTTTTTCCCAATAAAAACTTACTGAAAAACAAACAAACAAACAAACAAACAAACAAAAAACATTAAACAGCCATTTCATGCCCATCTCCAGGTCACATCAGACTTATCAGCAATCAAATCTGTAAAATCCTAAGCAGATTTGTACAGCAGAGACCTGGCCACATTACAGGAAAGCACAGGTTATCATAGAAATAGTGCGTATTTGCCCGATGTGTATCAGGGATATCCAGCAGCACATCTGAGCAGCAGAGATGGCAGAATAGAGAGGCTTGTCCTGGTTGCAGCTGGAGATAAAAATATGCAGATTTTGTTTCATGTTTCTTACTACCTTTTCCTGTTGGTGAATACCAACAGCAGAAATGGCAAGCTACGGGGTGTGAGGTAAAAGTTTCCTATGGTTGACAGGAAAGGCTGGGAAAAAAGGGTTAAAGATTTGAATGCATATGCCACTTAATAAAGTCAGCATTAAAGTTCCCTATTCTTGTTCTTAGCACGCTCCAACCCAACCGGACATGCAGATTCCCGCCCAGAGCTTTCATCACTCAGGTTGTTCAGGCAGACTAAATTCACACTTGCCAGTGCTAAACTGTAGCCCTGAGCTCTGCAGGATAGTGTGGGAGGAGAGCAAAGTACATCCATTTCTACAGTCTTTTCCCAGGCCTAGTAAATCCATTTGTGGTCCTGGGTGTAGTTGTGCATCCAGGCTGCAAATTAAAGCTTCAAAGGAAGCTGGTGTGAGTTAGTACCTGTCCAGTCAGGCAACTTGGAAAGCCACAGCATAGAAACATAAGCTGGTATAACAAGTAAGCAGAACACTTGCGTTTACCTGAATCATCATCCTACCTTACTAATGAAGTTGGGGGCTCAGCTAGCAGCAGGAAAACTCCTTTAGAAGTTAAGATCCTACAGTCTTAAAGTGACCTGGGTATTTTTGCTACTTCTTCGCAGACCCTGAGATGAGTAAATGTGTGGGCAATATCACTGGCATCTTGAGGCAAGAATGCATGAAAACTCATGGATGGAAAGTCAGAAGCCACAACTGGCAAGGAATGCAGTGAGAGATCCTCAGGGATGGAGTTGAGATGCCTGAAGCAAGAAGCAAGCTCATGCTCCAGTGAACTCATTGAACTCCTGAATTTGATGTCCAAGTCTCTTAGCTTTTTACCTCATCACACAAACATCAGGAAGAGAGAAGCAAGAGCTCAGGTATCTCAATGCTCTGACAGGATACAGGATCAGGCCTCTTGCTTGCTCTCTTTTGTCCAGTGAGTCCTGTGTCCTTGGCTGTTTCATGCCCACCTTCAGGAGCAGAAGGATGGAAATGCCCTACAACAGGTTGCTTTGGAGCATGATTATTAGAGTTTTCTTGGGAGGAGTGAGAACTCCCTCCACTTCAACTTGTGAGGGACCCTACCACCAACTGTAGTGGGCACTGGTTCTTCTCATGCAACCCTGAGACAAGCACTAAATTCCTACATGGGAAAGTAGAATTTATTGCATCCCTTTGATGATACTTTTTATGATTTAGCAATCTTTCTAGTGAAGTTTTGTGTACTAATCTGAAATAGCACAAAGCTTTCCTATAGGGTGGGAATTATTGTTCAGAGTCTTGCCTTTGACTCTACTGGACACAGATCCACAAGGGTGTATGATGAATTCTCAGACATGTCTCATCACATGACATCAGTGGACTCTTCTCTATTTTTGGCAGCCTTTGCCAACAGTTCCTGTCTCTGTTTCTCTGAGCTGGGATTAAGCATTTACTTTTTTTTTAGATATCACAAGTTCTAAACTAGGGCCACACAGGGCTGCAAAGCATGCAATGTGTTAGGTGGTCATAGTTTCTCATGGCTGTAACGGTAAATTAAGTTTTCTTAACTCTTTCAGGATGGAGCCTGGATGAAGTCAGACACATGCACACACATACACAGCCTGTCATACCTGAGGCTTTAAGACTCCGGGTCTAGCAATATATGTGACTTCTTCCCCACAGCTCCTCAGCAGACCAATGAAGGCCATACATCGAGGGTTGAGTCTGGATCATGATGTTGATTAATCACTTTAATGCTATGAGACTCACCCGTGTTTCTGACATGAGAAAGAACTGTGAAAACACATTCCCATATATAGGTCAAGTTGAACATGTCAGCATGGTGAATAATAGTTTTTTGTCTCAGAAAACTGATCAGTAAGGCAATTTCATGTCTTATGTCTTATATTTGCAAACAGCTCCATGGCTTCTCATGCACAAGACACTGTTGAGTGGCTATTTGGGGGTGGACAGATATACAGAAGCAAAAGGAGTCTTGAAGGCAGCCACAAGTTAGAGGTATGCACTCACCTCCATGGCACTGTGAAGTGATCCATATGTATAATACTCATTGCCACATTTAGCTTCTGAGCAAGGCATATTTGCTTGGTCTGGACACTGTTAGAGCAGCCACACATTTCCTGACAAGCTGCTTTGTCCCTTCCTGTGCCCCAGCATTTGATATATGTGTCTAGAAGAGATGGGCAGTGTGTGTTTAGTTTGCCCCCTCCATTCTTCTCTTGAGTTCGTATCTTGATGCTTCCATACGCTGTTCCTCATTCACAGTCCAGCTCAAAAGATTAAGCATAAAACAAAAGAGAAGCAAGCAACTCTCGGACCCCATGTTTACTGTCTGGAAACTGCATCAATTCAATTATGGCCTGGAGTAGCACTACTAAAAGCTGGTGGATGGACGATGGTTACCTGCCTGACCAATCTGATATCACTGCATGGCATTTTGCAGGATCTGGAGTATGATAAAAAGCTACCTAAATGCAAAATTATCTCAATCAAGTCAGAGCTGCTAGCATCAGACCTGGGGGGTGGGAGAGAGGTGGAGGCAGCATCTGAAACCACCATGCTGAATGTTTCGTGCTCCAGGGTGCCGGAAATCCTACTGTTCTGCCATGGAATAGCGCCTGCCTGTGGAAGCAGCCTGGGCTTGAGGACCAGCAAATTTGCCCTGCAACAACCAGTTGCACAGGAGCAAAGGGTTTCTGCAGGAACCAACCTGGCTGGATCAAAGCCGAATCTCTGTCAAGTTACTCAGGTATCTGGGCATCATGCTTCAGGAGTTTTACAGTATCAGGGATCCCAGCCCTGTATTTTCCCAGCTAATGGGGAGTTGACTATAAATCAATGCCTATTTAGCATGATTTGGCTTCAAAGCCCTCAGTTAACATTTACTGACAGTTGTCTGACAAAGGTAGTCATTAACCCAAATGGGGAGGCAAAGGCATTTGCTTAACATTTCCAGGTGAATCAGTGGCAGCCCAAGGATGTGCAGTGAGAGGCCCTAGCTCCCCAAAATAATTCACTCCACTTCATTGCCTCTCATGTTAATGGTTTCCATGCCCAGACGGCATTACCAAAAACCTTGAGTGAGTGTGAGAGAGATGCCTTCGAGGAACCTTTGAAGAGCCTCGTAAAGACGGGGCATGCAGGAAATGCCTGAATGATGGTTTAACTGGCTGTACCTCTGTGCACTTGAAGTTTGCTGGGATCTCATCACACATGTTATACCACTAATATCCTTTCAAGAGAAGGCACTTTCCTATCCGTTCATTCAGCTACATGTCTAAAGTGCACTTAAGTCAGGTAGAGTAATTTGTTTGTATTTACCTCCAGATCAAAAGCTGTTCTGATATTCAGGTATATTTGAATTACAATTAAACTCACAGCTGTAACAGCCCTTTCCACGCCTGTGTTATCACTCTGGTTTTAGGCAAGTGAGTGGGAGTTAGAAGGTGCCTGGAAGTACGGGCATTTTTAACAACACATGAGTAAGCAGAGAATAGTTTTGGATTGCAGATGTTTGTTTCAATTCAGCTTAGGGGCAGATATTTAAACCCTGGTTAGCTTTCCTTAAAAGTCCAAACCACTGGAGTTCAGACGAGTTGTTCCTAGGCACACACTTTCCTATCTCCTCTCCTTCAAAACCAGCAGCTCTACATTTGTGAGAAGAAGTGGTGCCAAATTAATAGCTAGAAATGGCTAAGAGCTGATGAATCTCTCAGGTGAAAGGCATCATCTAATTACAAACTTCTGTCATTGTTTGTTATTAAGAAGCTAGCATTTAAAAGACTACTGCCTTTAGAAATTTTCTTTTTTATGTGTTTATAAGATTTTTAAATTGTTTCTGTTCCTGCACCTAGTTAGTATTTTATTGTCAGGTTTTGTATTTTTTTTCTCCATGTGTTTTTTGGGTTTTGTGTGTGTTGTTGGTTTTGGGTTTTTTTGTCCTTTTTCTCTAAAAAATGTTTTTGTCTTTTCTGTTTGACAAAACCTGACTGCGTCTCCATGCATACCTTAGCTGAAGATGCAGTATTTGAGCCTAATATTTGATTTCTTAACAGTGTTTCTGTAAACTGCAGCGCTTTTTTGAAGTAGGCAACACTTGTGAAAGAAGATGGAAAAGTCCCCAGAAGTAAAAGTTCATCAAGTCCAGCAATGATCTGGTCTGTGCCTCTGTGTATGCCAAGGCATGTGTGCGTGCAATTACTACAGTGCCAGGCTGTAGCTTGTAAATAGGAACCACAATAACAAGGCAGATATAAAATAAACAGCTCAAGAGATCAAAGAGAGAAGTACTCAATATATGTGAAACAGCGTATCAGACATAGCAGTAAATTGGACCAGCCTGGAAACTTCAACCACTTCTGTGTCAAGACCATGGCTGGAATAACTTCATGGAGTTTAACGGTGAATCAAAGATGAGTTTGGCATGAAGTGAATTTTTTGTTCTTGAGTAAGTTGTGGCATAATGTTGAAATTTTTGTTACTGAAGTATGGTTGACTCGAATTGCTGAGGCTTCAAGCAGGAGTTTGGTTGTTGTGAACGGAAACTGTATGCAAAGTTAACAGAGGCTAGTTTAGACAGTGATTGCTTCCAGTTGATTAAAGATAACCATCCTGCTGAAAACTGTAACTGAATTTCCACAGCCATTCACTCTCAGAAGGCTTCAATTAGACTACTGTGCATACCTTTCTGTGCACTTGAAACAACGCTGCTGCTGCTGCTGCTGCTGCTGCTGCTGCCCTCAGAGCTGCCTTACATGGACTCTCCCACTGCTGTGTGTCTGTAGGAAACACTGATGAGGTGGAAACACTCATCTTCATCTTTCAGACAAGGGGACAAATGTTTTCAATGTTGATCAAAATAACTGTTTCCCTTGGTTTGCTATTGCAGTTTGGTAAAGGTTCAAATAGAGGAGCTGAAAACTGTCTTTGTTCTTAGCATATGGAGTTCTGGCCTAGTGGGCTTCCTCCTGCAAGGAGCTGATCCTTGCTTGTAGACACACCCAATGGTTTCACAGCTGTATCTTTGGCACAAGCTGTGTACATTGCTGATGCTTTGCTGAGTAGGGACTGTGTGTGATAGAATTCAGAGTTTCTGAGCTCACAGAAATACTCCAAATACAAAAGTGCTGATTTTTCTGTGCTCTTTTATAAATAAAAAACTTCAGACCTTAGGGAAAATCTAGTGATTCAAAATTATGCAGGAAGTATAACATTGGACTATCCTTATTTCTTTCCAAAACAACAAACAAACAAAGCCATTGCATCTTTGAGTTTCATGATTCATTCTGCTCCATTGAATCTCTACCAAACCAGTGTAATGATTACAAGTCTTTTTTTGAGGTGAAAATAAAAATCCATCTTGATCCTAGGAGCTCATGTATGGAAGATGCTCTGAACCTGGCAGACTCATGAAAAGATAACAGCGCTGCTGTTCTGCAGTGGTGAAAGGATCTGCAAAACCTTCACAGTGCCACATAGTCCTGGTGTTTGACTGATTTATAGGCTGCCCTAAATAACTCAGCTTGCTGATAGCAGAGATCTGCTTTGCTTAATCTCACTGAACAGCAGAGTGTTGGTGTCATCTGCACTTCTAATGAGCATTTACTTGTGAATTTACTGATAAGTCCTCTGAGGAAGCAAATACTGGCAAAACAATAGTTCCTCAGCTGACCGTAGTTATTTAAAACACAAAATAATGGGGTTATGTTGCATATTATTGGATCTTATAAGAAGCAGTATGAGATTTAATTTCCATGGTGTATTTCAGTGATCTTATTATTTCCTAATACTGAAGAGCTTATGTCTCAGCTGTCTCCATTAGTTGCAACTGAATGCCTTGGTGCTATCCTGGTAATGGGCCAAGCCTCAAGAGCAGAGGACAGATTATGTGTCTCCAGTGCTAATTCTTGATCATCCAATGAAATAGTGGAGCAGTGGAAGTATCAGGTAGTGGAGGCCAAAGAGAGGTGCAGCATATAAGTGAGAATGATGATAGAAAGTCTTGTTTCCAAGGCTTTCCTGGCAAATACAAGCAACAAGATGCCCTGTTATTGAGTTTTGTTCTTTTAATTTTGCTACGAGACATACTCATTACACAAATGGCTCCCAGCTGAAAAGGGGATGGGATTTTGACATGTTTAACAAGAAGAGTTTTTCTGTTCACTATTTCTAGTGTTTGCCAACACTGCTAAAGAATTGCAGTGTTGTATGATTTATTCTTTTTTCAGTTGCTTCCATTACAATCTGTTTTGCTTCTGTACTCATTCTGGTATTCCAGTAGCCCTCCCCCATATTACACTCAAAAAAAGTGCTATAGCCCTGCATAACCAGACTTTTCTGTCAAAAAAATAAACCTTTAAGTGTTTGAACATTCAGAGCTACTTTTTTTCAGGAATTCTTAAAAAGGCCACTTTTCCTGCAGTTCAGAAAACCATATTCTGCAATTACTCCTATTTGTCCTTATCCTGAGCTGTACCTTTTTTTCCTTCATCCAGCTGCCATCTTTTGCCGCAAAAGGTATTTTTGGAAGAAAAGCCATTGATTTTTATCTTCAGTGCCATCTAAGAAAGATATGCATGGGTTTTACTCATGTCTCATGTTAAAACAAAATGATAATTTGGAAGCCATATATTCAGAACATAAATGACTCATCTTTAGGTGAAACTGACCCTAATTAGATCTAGATCAGCCGTCATTTGACAGAGAGAAAGAAAATTCATTTTCTCTGAAATGTGGTAATGGCTAGGAAACTAGCCCCAGAACCTTAAATTAAAAGCAGGTTTTAACATGCTGGCTCCATTCCTGCCTTCAATATCAGCCTCTGCCTGTTTTAGTTAAATAAATGGTAACAAAAGAAGTCAGACTGGGTGACGTTAAATAAAGAGAAATTTAAGAGAGTAATTATAGCATTAAAAGGGGCCAGAGGTGAGGAACTATAAACTTTGTGGAACAAAGTGCAGCACTGCAGTTTCTACAAAATTCTGTTCACTAAAACCTTGTTAGTTCTGGTCAAGCAAAGCTGTTTGTTAACTAAGGTGCCTGTCCCCAGCCTAGGGCATGAGTCCTCTCCCAGCATCATTCTGGCCATGCTCCTGGTGTGCAACTGTCCTGCACAGCCAAGTGTGAGGGGTGGGATGAGAGTGGGAAGGTTAGATCCTGGGGTGGTCAGCGGCCCTACTGCTGTGGCATCCCCCCAAGCAACATCTTACACTACTTCTTCATCTCACTTTTCATTTCATTTCCATAGTATGAGCGACTTGCTCTACTTTCCCAAACTGATAGGTATATTTGGAGAAAGAAGTTTACTGGAGAATGGGCTATATCTCCAACCTACAGGTTTTGAAGGATTTCTGTTAAGGAGTTAACAATGAAGGAACAGCTCACCATAGTCAGAGTCCTAAAGAACAGTTCTGACTCCTGGGTATTTTAATGAAATCAAAGATAGCACTGCAAAAATCAATTACTCTAATAGCATATGGTGGGCAAAACTCAGAAGGTTAGGGGCTTAATTCACATAAGCACCCGAGAGAGACACACAGAGGGGAATTGAATTTAAAAAAATCATCTGGGCCTCACTTGCTTTGAAATGTGATGCCTTTGTTATGAATGAGGCTATTTAGGCATCTGTGCTCTGTCTGTGTGTAGCAAGACAAAAAGGATGCTCATGACCAGAATAAGCCCATAACCTGATGTTCTTGGGTAGTTCAGAAGATAAAAAAATCACTTTAATGGTTTTTAAATGTTTAGTTGCAGAGGAATGATGTGAAAAGAAAAAAAGTTTGTACAGAGCTGGCTTTTGGGCTGGAGCAGAGTCCTGGTGTGCAGGCATCACTTATCATCACCTCTTGCCTTGCAGGGCCCAAGCAAACCCAACTGTCATGCAACTTTCTTCTGGATATTAAACTAAAACTTATCCATGCTCTGGAAGCAGAGACTTTTGTATTGGCTAGCAGAGAAAAGCCAGACTTCTCTGACCCAGAAAGTCCTGTCCAGAGCCAGGTAAGGCATTCCCAGGTAGGCATTCAGAAACTGGGAAGTGCCCGAAAACCTCATGAAATTTTTAAGATTGCTAACTTTCATATTGTTTGTTGTTGCCTTCTGCTTCCATATGTTTTCAGCTGCAAGGTTTCCAGACTATAATAATTTTGAGGGACAGAGAAAACAAATATTCTCAATTAATTGCATAAATTTAGGATCTGGGTATTTACAAAAAAAGTATTAAATGCTGCAAGTTAGCAGTGCTTGTTGAAAGTCCTGAGATCTTCAAGAATCTAATTCCTAATTCTCTAGTGTCCTGTGTAATATTAAGTCAAACTTTTACTGAGTATTGAGCATGGTAGAAGGTGGGGAAGGTAGAAAAGTGCTCATAGTATAATTGACCAGACTTTCAAAATCAGTTCCTATGAAAATAAATTAAAGCACTCTAAATGACAGTATTTAATTCAAAATTCTTTCCATATGCTAGAGTCTGTAGTACAGATACCTGCCAAGAAGGACACGATCAGTTTGCTCTGAGATCCTTGTACAAAGAACACCTGCATCAAGGGCTCTTATGGGATCTATTTCCCTTGTGTGTTTTTGAGATAACTTTTACAAATGCAGAACTTGTTGCATTTTACAGAACTCCTGCTGGTTTCTGGGTCCTGACACCTTTAGCTATCTGGAGTATTTGCATCTTAAAATATTTTTAGGATGTAGAAGGCAAATTTTATGGCCCTAATGGCTTGTTGGTGAATTTCAAAGTGGCGTTATCAGCACTGATGCAAAGGTCTGGGGAAATGTCTAGGAAAAAAGGAAGAGCAGTATGCATTGGATTCTTTAGGAAAAATGAACACGGAAGTGCTTGTTCTGAGCTGATAAAGTTTCTTTGAAATGAGAGAAAATTCCATCCTCCCCAGTAGCATTACTATGGTGAGAGCACATCACCTCATACCTCTAAGATTTCTCAGGAAATCGCATCTTTTTCCAGGCCATGCTGATACTTGGAGAGGACCCCTGACAGAAGGCAAAAGGGTACATGTTCAAGTCGCCTTGTGCAAAGGTTTTGGATAGGTTTTGTTTTGTTGGGAGAGGCAGAGGGGCTCTATTCTTGAGGTTTAAGATGATTTTCTCAATTTGATTGCATCATACAAAACCATCTCATGCTCCAGGTCCTACCTTGGCACAGCCATGCTCATTAGCCTTGTTTTAATCTATCCTGCCAACAGATTTTGCTGAAACTACCCACACACTTCACTCTGGACATGCTGTCAAGCACTTTGCCAGATTAAGACTTTTACTGCTCATCTAAAAACTGATACAATTAAAAATTATCAGATTTTTCATATGTGTACTCAAAAAGTGTAGAGTACAGGTTTTGCAGTGTTTATTTGCAAACAATGAAGAATATAATTATCTTTAACAACAAAACAAAAATTGTTTGAAAGGCAGGACCCTTTGAGTTGAGGCACTGATCTATACAATCTTTTACTGCAGCTTTCTTATGTTTTTTATGCTTTTACAGTATACATCTGCTGCAGAGTGTAGTGTTCTCACATAGCAAAGGACAGTACTTATTAACAGAAATGAAAGGAATTAAGTCTCTGGTATTTAGGTATTAAGAGTTCTCCACATCCATATGTCCCGAGAAGGGCAGCCATATCAAGGTAATCTCATTGTTGCTCTTTGTATGTCGGCTCCTCCATGACTAATGTGTCCCATATTCTTATCATCCAAATCTTGACATCAGATGGTTCCTTTTAGAGTGGATGTGATTAAGCATTCCCAGCACAGAGAGCTCAGAGATCAGCTTGCACTCCTTACTTTGAATCAGTCTGTAAACAGCACATTGAGAATGAAGACTTCCTGAGGAGAATGAGAATAGCACCCATATGTAATATGAAACCCCAGATTTTGACATCCTGCAGAGATCCGCTTGAGTCCAGGAGAAGGAGTGGACCTTGCATGTCTCTGTGAATCTCAGCATTTCACTTGGACTTGCAGAACTCGTGCTGGACCTGGCATCTGTTTATGGCATGAGGGGTTCAGGACAGGGGTGAGTGGTCCATACATCATGTGGAGATGAGGAAAGCACACAAGTCATTCACTGAGCTCCAGAGACCAGACTCCCTTGTCATGTGTCCCTGCATAAAACCTGACATTATCCCAAGTGCTCTAAAATGATGCTTGCCCCATACTTTCCCAGTCAAATACGCCAAAAATAAAACCCCACAGCCAGCAAAGACTTCTTGCTTATATCAGCCACCTCCCAGGCACCTACACAGCAGTTCCACTGCTCTTGAAGTTCACAAAAGCCAGAAGCTGAGCATCAGATTTCCGAGCCTGACAGAGCTATCTCCTCTGGCACCTCTACAGGCACCACTGCTAGTGCTGTACCCATGTGCATCTGCTCCCTGGCACCAAGAAGAGAAGTTGTGTCTGCAAGTCACACACCATGGGGGGATTTATATCTTGAGTGACCCCCAGACTGTTGCTGTTTCTGCAGATGCTTTTCCCTGTAAGGCTTTTCACTGCTTTGTTGTNTTTTTTTTTTTTTTTTCTCTAGCTACAGCTTCTCTGACATGAGTATTTGACAGAGACCAAGTCCTGTTTATCAGCTTTCTCACCAAATGATAGAATGGTTTAACTAGACTGGAGGATTTTTTCTTTACATATAGGATGTTTGTTTTAAGGATGTGGCTTATAAAGATGAATGGTTTGATCAATTTAGATCAGGTAAATTATTTTAAAAGTAGTTTTGTTCTTGAAGAAAATTCTCTTTCTGACACTCTGATGTCCTTGAGAAAGCAAGATGAAGAACTTTTTGATTTGATGTTTTAAACAGATCTTTGGTTACACATTTAATCAGAAACTTTTTTTTCATCAAAGAACTTTAAAAATAAGCACAAACATATTTTCAGGGATTACATACTCTGAAGTGTTCCATTAGGTGTTAAATCAAAAGCTTCAGATTGAGTCCCCTTTTATATTTTCTTGCCTTTTTTTTTTTATAAATTCTAAACAACTTCTCTGTTTGCTTGACCTAAATTATTTTTCTTATCAAGCAGATATTGCCAGTTTCTAGCCCAATATGCCCAATATTGGTAAATGACCATGCATAGATCAGTGCTGTATAAAAAGCAATAGTACTGTATTGGTCAGTGTCTGGTGCATACTGCAGTAATGGCTTTGTTGGTTAGACTGTTTTCCACAGAGATGATAACTGGGTGTATTCCATTAAAAAAATCCCAGTCATACCCAGTAAAGTGTGGCCCACTGTTACACATCATTTTATCGCTACTGTATCTACTGAAAGATTTGTTCTGAATATCTTCTTTTTCTACCAACCTTTGCCAAAAGTCAAAAGAAATACAATATAAAGTTCATTGCAATGGTGAGGGAGTGTGATTCCTTAGCAGCTTAAACAGATCTGTTCCTCTAGAGAGAAAGGACAATTTTCTCTGTGCCGCATATATGGATGGTTTCTCTTGAATTTTTCATCTACTTGGCATACATGGAAAAGCTTTAATATCTTCTTCAGTGTCCCTTTCCTTTGAAGTAGTATAAAATGCCTCTGTCCCTTTCCTTAGGCAAATGATCTTCCTGGATTGCTTTCAATGTAATTTTTACATTGTGCTTCAGGTATGATGGCTCTACTGCCTTTAATTACAGTCCCATATGTAATTAACAGTCATTTTTTTGTCAAATTATGGTATTGTCTGTTCTGCCTCTTTCTATTTGTTTTTGCTCCCATCCTGTAGTTTGCCTATCTCCCCACTGGAGCACAGTACACCCTGAAATGAGACTTTGTATTACCATGGTTTTTCCTCCAAAGCTCGTGTCACAGCTCTGCCCACTCTGCTGATGAGCATCTGCCTCTCCAAAGAGGTGCATTTCCTTCAGCACTTTTGTCTTCTTCAAAATCATGGTCTTCCCTTAGATTTTCCCAGTTGTGTCAGCATGAGTGGTCTAGGTGTGACTTGGCACTGTCACATCTACTTCCCTTTTTCTTTTGTTTCTTCCTTGACTGTTGCTAGGTCAGGAGGTCCCACTTCATGCAGGGGAGCCTCAGAAGGACTCCAGTCACTCCTGGAGCAGCCAGTCAGGCACACTGTGGTATAAGACTCAACAAGGGGCAAGTTAGCTCTGCATCAGCTACTGAGTTCCCCTTGGCCAGTGAATGTCTGAGTTGGGAATATCTGGGCAGAGTTTGGGAATGTGTTAAGAAAATGATAAGGTTGAGGAATTGCACAAAGTCAGAAAACACCATGTGGGAGGTATGCATAGTCTGAGCTCAGCCCCTCTGCATCCCTGTGATGCTTGACACCCTGTAATTATAGGCTCACAGTCATAACTTGTACTCAGAAGTTTCACTTCAACCATAGATCCATAGAGACAGCATCTCATTTTGGTGTAGCCATCCTTAATTTCTTTGACCTAAGCTTCCCAATTGTGCCTTTTGAATTTGGCATTTAATACAATCCATTCTTTTTCTCCATTTCCCAAATAGTCTGTGGAGCCAGACTAATCGCCACTCATCAAGTACCCATTGTGTTTCGATTTCCCTGTCCCATGGTAACAGACACTTTTATTGTGATTATTCATCTGCTGTTCTTTCATTAATGAAACATTTTGATTTCACTGCCATAAGGCATCTTCAATAGCCTTATACTATGAACATACTTTCAAACAGAAACCTGCTCTTTGGTAATCCCTAGCAGTGACACTGGAGGGTCTTTTCCAGCTTCTTTCTTGGTTGGTGACAGTAAGAAATGTTCACTTCAGGGACTGATAATGTCCATTTCCCCTTGATAGACTAGCTGTCAGTCTACTGCAACCTACATGTCTCTGAGAAGGAGGGAAAGGACTACCATTATTTTTGAGCATGTCTCTTTCTCCCACCATGACCTGTAATATGAGGGTGCTTGGAAAAGTTTCCCACACCTTTGAGGTCTAGCTGAATCCCTCTGCTGGTATGTATTTGCTCTAGCCTCTGCCAGACTGTTCATATATTGCCTGAAATGTCGTTATTATACCTAGTATGCTGTATGAGGAATATATTAAGGGAATTACCATTCTCCTGCATGGAGTCTGGGCTGTCAGCACTGCCACATCCCTGACAGGACCCTGATGTGACCCCAGGTGAACTGGAAGTCTTACTCTACCTAGAAGGTTGTGTGCAGATCAACTCTTCATGCTCTTTGTCTTTGTCTACCTTTCCCTTTAATTAAGACCAATCCTGTTAATCTAGTAGCTGGGGAAAATTATGACACGATTAGCCTTGCATTGAGTAAGTGTATTTATGATCATTCTTGGTAGCATAAAATTGTCTTTTCCAGGAAGTCGTCTGGACTGCTGGCTTTCAAGTATTGTCTGTCTTTATAGGTCTGGTTTGGGTGATGACTATGTGATCTTTCCAGGCACAGAGACCACCATACAGCCTGAGATATGGACTATTCCCTTTGCCTTAGTTTGTTTGAGGCCTCTAATGACAAAAGAAGGGGAAGAAAACCTGTCCTCATGAAATGTACATTTTTATAGATCATACTCCTCAAATTAAAAATCTTCTAGTGGGATGGTGGTGATGGGACTTTTTTAACAGGTTTGAAAGCAGTCCTACTCTTAATCATCTGAATAGTCTTAGTCCTTCACTAAGATCCTCACTGTCTCTTTTATTCCTTCCATTCTCGTCCTTCTTCCCCTTTTCTTTAATCCCTTAGACCTGTGGGGTTTTTATGTTGCAGATTAAAAAGTAGGTCTTATCCTCATTAGAAATAAGATCCATGTTCCTATTATCTCTCTACTTGCAGTCATGGAAAGTGATATTGGAGCTATCTTGCAGCTCTGTCACTCACAGATCACACACCCATAGCACTGAGACCATGGTAGTTTCTCTGTTGTCTGCCTCTCTTTTCTCAGGTTCAGGCTTTTCTCACACATCTTTTTGCCATGTCCACTTACCAGCTTGATCTTTATTATTGCCTTTGTAACTGTGATTGAGCCTTTTCTTCTTGGAAGCCTGTGCTGTTTTTGTTCATTCCTCACTGCCATCCCCATACTCTGTGTGCAAGCTGTCTCAGCAAGGGACACTCCACAGTTTGATCAGGCACCTGTAGTGCCCAGGACTTTTTAGGAAGGACAGGATGGCAATTTTCTGCCTATAATACAGCAACACTTCCAAGACCCAGCTGCGGAGCAGGTTCCTCCAGGCAAACATCTTCACAAGAGGGTGCCTGCCTGAAACTAGTTCTAATTGAAGTGTAAGGCAAAAGACCATCAGAGAAACAACAGGTTCACAGCATAAAAAAAACCCTAGTGAGTTAATACTCAGAGGGTTAATTACATAGTGAGATAATGAGACTATAGTAACTTGTAATGAGATTATTCCCCAGAGGCCTGTTTTTATAAGAATTCTAATATGCAGTCCAGACTTTCATCCTGCTGCTGCCAGTCCTATGCCTTGCTGCTGCTGTCCTCCATGTCTGAAGGCCTGAAACAGCCCTGACTGTTGCTTACAAGTTTGCAGAGGAGCAGAAAGCATCAAAACGCTGAACTTTGGAGAGGGGATCATTTTCAGTGTTTCAGGGGATGGTGAAAGCAGCTGCTAGGGTGGACATGAGGAAAGCAGATTCAATCTGCCTGGCTCGGGTGATGGAGATGCCTTTCAGAATTCAATCTTTCAGCACAATTCTCATATTTTAGCCAGTTGTAAGCTGGCTCTTTGAAAAGGCATCTGTGTAACTCTGTGAACATGGTCCTTTCAGATCCCTTCACTACTGTGCACTGCTCTGTGAACTTAATACACTGAGGTGGGAGTTCACACAGATCAACCTCTTTTGTGCATTTCATCAGGTGCCTCATTCTCATTTTATAGTGAAGTCACTTGAATTTGACCTGAGCTGTCACAGCAAAGGAGATTTTGCAAGCTTTGAGACTAACAGGTTTGGTTTAGATAACAAGTCTATACTCTTTCCTAAGCCTTGAATTAACTTGATTTGTCCCCAGAAACAGCACTCTTGTGGAAGCAGTGTGACCTGTAAAGAAAGCATTCAATATTTTCTAAAATCCTCTGGTTCTTGGCTTTTTCTTAAGCTATTCCATACATAAAGACTCATAACCAAACGGACTGCTCACCTTAACCCTTCTGGCTAGTGAAGTGTCACTACAGGGATGACTAGAGCATTTTTTGGATAACTGATGTGGCTCCAGTTTTCAATTGTGAATAATAAGTGGGGAATAAACTGTTTCAGATCAAGCAAAAAAGTTTAAAAAACAGAGGGGGGAAAAAGCAACATGAGGAAATCCTTGGTTAATTATGAGCATTGGACAAATTGGCATTGATACTGTGACAGTCTTGGAAAAGAGAACTCTTGGATTACTCAAGTATATTTTTGATAATTTCAGTCTAATCAGTTGTTCATAATAACAGATCAAGTATATCACCACACACCTTTTCTACATAAGAATATGTACCAGTTGAGTTCAACCTGGTGCTGTGTGTTGCATGAATATTCTTATTTAATTTAAGAATATATTTCAATTTATTATCAAACTGCTTTGAACTCATATATAGTGAAAGAGAAAAAGACCTGTTTCAGGAGATTGCTGAGTTAACCACATACTTTCAGAGCAACTTGTCTCACAGGGCGTGGTTCCTCTGGAAGTGTTGTAGACATCTTTATCTGAAGTGGTCACCACAATCTGAGTATCTGGAGTCAGTGAATGTAGGCCACAGTTCACTCCATCCTACAGCAGATACATAAGTGAGATTAGTTGAATTATACTATGTGGGCATCTCTCCCTCCCCATTGCTCCTAAATGAAGCTAAAGATGATGAGCTCAGCTGAAGAGCTCCTGCTCTGTACGTGGGTCATAAAACTTTGACCTGTCCTGCTGTAGAGAGGTAATCTGAGCCAGGTAGGACACAGGACCCAGCCCCATTGTGAGGTCTGGGATGGGGCAGGGTCTGAGTCTGCCTCAAATGCTGGTGTATCTGTGTGGAACTGCAGAAAATACGGCATGAAGTATTTGCTTGTTGCTGCTAAAGGCATTGACAGCAATAGCCTCAGGAATAACAGACAGAGACAGAAAAGGAGCTTAATGCCAAAGTGAAGTGAGGTTATATGGTGGTCAGGATGTTCACACCTGAATGCAGAAAGCCTTTCTGCAGACCTTTCATATTTGCTAGGAAAGAGAGATGACGTGGCCAGCACACTTGCAGGACAGGAGAACAAAGACATGCATGGTCTAAATATGCAGAAGAGTGGAGACAGCTGAACTCATAGGTCAGGATATTCTGAAATCCCCAGGGGGAGAAGTAAGGAGGGATATTATGAATTTTAAAGTTGCAACCCCTATGTCATGAATCAAGAAAACCTAGAAGGCAGCAGTCAGTCATCTTGAGAGACAGTTGTTCTTTCCTTTCTGCCCTCTGTCTGAAGACAAATGATGTGAGTGATGGAGTCTGGATGTGTAGGAAGTGTTTGAAATTACCTCCTGGTAAGAACCATCAGGTATTCTCTCCTGTACAGGGCACAGAGTACCTCAAAGCCATCACTCTGTTGATCTCCCTGTTAACTCTTCCTTGCAGTTAAAGTTGTGACTTGTCAGGAGCAGCAGATCTCCTCCTCCTGGATGCTTTCCCTAGCTTCCTCCAGGGCACACAGGCAGGATAACTTGTAGGGCAGAAGAAAGCAGGAGGCTTGAGCTGCCTACTTGATACATGAGCAGTTCAATCTGTGACCATAACTCCTTCACCTCCTGTGTGCTCCTCCATGAATGGTCCTACAGATACATTGAGCTTTCTTGAATCTGGTGGGGTTTGTAAAGAAATCTATTATGACAGGTGTTTGGAAAGCAGAAATTCACTTTATATTTTCATTTAATGATCTTCTGGTCCTGTTCACTCCTATTAGAAGCACCCCTCTACTCTTTTCACAACATCCTATGTATAAAAATGTAGAAAAGAACATTTAATGTGACATTATCTCATGTTCAATTCACTACTGACTATTAAAGTTAGTGAGAGATTTTCCTTGTTATTCTTCCTCTTAAGAAAGAGAAATAGTAACTTAAGAAAAACAGTTTCTTTAAGTGTGTTGGTATAATTGAAAAAGCATCATGTGGCCCAAGGTTGTTGGTTTGGTTGTTTTCCAATCCACTTCTCCACAGAAAGAACTGGGGATGAATTTGGGAGTAAAATCTCATGGGATGTTAACTTTCTTTATGGGACATGTTAAGCTGTTTAGTTACTAAATGTTTGTCATTCTCATTGATTGGGTAGAAATGGTTCAGGTCACAGAGGTCAGGCATGGAGTTTGACAGCCACATGCTGCAGCTAAGCCCAGTCTAGTTGATCCACTATGCTAAAGCCCTAGAGAATAGCATACCTTCCTTGGAATTATTGGCAAAAAATAATATGCTGGACTTGGTGGTCTTGTCCAGTGGAGGGAATCCTGTGGCTCCCATAGGAAAGTGTGAACTCAAGTATAGAGCACAGCAGGTTAAAGAAACAATGAAGAAAATGAGAGCCAATAGTGAAATAATTTTCTAAATTCAATAACTAGGTCTAATTAAGTTCTGAGAGAGGATTTCAAATTCCAAAGGCTTCCGGGTGTTTCAATTTTTCTGACATCTCTCTATTATCTGAGATATTAGGGTAGTTATAGCCTGAGAAAAATGTAAGTTATTTCTGCATATTTTGTGTGGTGCTATCAGTTAATCCAAAGGCTTTCTCGAGGAATCTGATTCTTAGTCTGGGATTTAGAAAAATTTTATTAGTGCGCCTCTCCCTCCAACCCTACAACCATTAGATTTAAATCACGGTCCCTCCCAGTTTGCTTGCTACAAGTCCCTGCTCTTGTGTCTCTTGGCACACATTTCTCTCTCATTAGTCTGCAAAAATGCTGCTTCCCCGCTTGCCCGTCTCTCTTGCATACACTGCACCAACACCACCTGATGCCAACCCATGACTTTTTTGTCACATAACTCAGTCCTGGGTCCTTGGTCCTCTGCAACCCAGCTAGGTATTGCTCACCCACACTTTTGGCCTGGATTCCCAGTTCAGACATTTCCCTTCCTTGACCTCCTGCACATCCCTGTTTTCTCTTGGGATTTTGAAGGAGACTAACTCAGACAACAGGATCATGTGCACATGGCCCAGATAATAAGGAAAATAAAAGGTCAGAGGGAGAGTCAGAGGTGTTCCTCATTCCTCAGAAGGAAGTTGTATTTGCCCTTTCTGCTGAACCCACCAGATACCCAACCAGCTTCTGATCAAAAATGCTGATTAACAGAAAGCCTGACACCTGGGATCCATGCAGTGGTTTGGAGCATAGCTGTGGCTCATTTCAGCAGTTCTTAAGAAGGATTAAGCCCAGTAATGAATTAAGGGAGCAAACTAGCCTCCAGCTGCAAATCCAGCAGAGTGGGTGCTGCAAATCTAAACCCTTGACACACAGAACATGTGATGAAGCTGATGTAATGAAGTCTTGTTGCCCCAGAGTTCCTTTCCCTGCCCAGAAACACAGCTTTGGACGAAACAGTTTGTGGGCTGGAAATACCCACTCCTTCAGCTGTCACCTTATGAGTCCCACTCTGGGATCCATCAGCATCCTGGGTGATGTGACACAAAGAGATCAGCCAAACTGATCCAGTGCATTTTGCTGGATAGGAGCAGCAGGAGAAAAGTCTCTTCGTACTGACCTACTGAAAGGCACAATAAAGACAAATGCTCAAGGCAGATCTTTCCCACCCAATCTTGTAGTTTCAACCATCACATCAGATGGGTCAAGTACTAGCCTGTATATAAGTTCTGCAGCAGATTTATACTACAGAGCATCCCAGAGTTCTGGCTGACAATCCTCGTCCCAGAGGGATTGGCTGAGGCTTGACAGGCCTCCACTTGGTCTGGGTGCCTAAAAACCAGCCCATGGCAGCTGAATGGTGCACACTGATATGTCCCAGTGAGCTGGAGAATAAACTGAGGTCCCTCACAAGAGACATCCACTTATTCATGCAGGCAGTAAATGGTAGAAGAGAGCATGGACAAAAAGGGAACACAGGAGGGAAAGGTGAAATAAAAGAAAGCGCAGTCAGGATGAATGTCAGTAACTGGCCGAGAAGAAATTACCTTCTCTACTTTCACAAGTATTGCTAAGAAGAAGGAAGAAAGAAAGAAAAGAATATAAATGTTTAAATTTTTTGTACTGTTGAAGAGATACTGAGGAGACTAGATTAGAGAAAGATTAAGGGCCAGAATCCATAATCCATTTTAAACCCACAATGGCAGCAGCTGGCAAGGGACTCTAGGAAAGGAGAGGAATTGTTTACAGGTGACTGGTGTAGCTGGGAGTCAGGAGATGAAGATGAGCATCAGTTTGCTCATGACTTATTCAGATTCCCTTGAGTCAGTGGTTCTATCAGGAAACCAAGCCTCTGAGGCTGAAGGCCTGTATCAGGATGAGAGGATGCCATCTAGGAAAGGCTGGCAGACATCATCAGACAATGATGATGAGTGCCTTTGGCAGGACCTTAAGACAACCTACCCAGCACATCCTGTCAAATTGTACTAAGCTTAAAAAACCTGTACCATGCTCTCCTCCTCTAAAGGGCTCCCACAGAGGAAGGCGAAAGGGTGTATTTGCAGCAGGGAACTTCTGTTTGGTTTTCATGGCAGTATACCAAACTGGCCTCTAACACTTTTCTAAAGCTATATGTGGAAAAACAAAAACAAAACAAAACAAAAAAAAGAATAATAGCATTAGCTGGCTAGTTACATTGTTGAAGCCTAAATATGATTAGTAAATCAAATTCTATTTCTGGATGAAGTTATTAGACTGGAGGTCACTTTTCACAGAAAAGAGATGATGCTCATCATTTCTAGTAGCTGGTAATTCTGTATGTCTAGTTTGATGTGTGCTAGTAATATCTCCTGAAATTAGAGGGTCTTAAAGGTTGTATTTACTTTTGGTCTCTTCTTAACTGCAAAAAAAAGTTGCTTGACATAATTATATGGAAAGATCAAATTATTCTCTGTTTTATTATAATTTAATGAGGAGACTTTTTTTTCATCACAAGCTAAAATTCAACTTGATTTAGCGATCTAAACTGAATAAATATGAGACCTCACATTTATGCACTCTAAACCTAATTTAACACAGATTTCAGTTCCACACAGAGTATTTCTGACCGTTTGAGGAATAATCAAAAACTAAAATGAAAACAGTCTTTAAATGTTGTTTTATGTACTGCATGTTGCTATTAAGGAGTCTACTTTGGCAGGCAAATTTGGTGAATGCAATATGTGTAGTGTTTCTTGATATTTCCCTATTTCAAGATATATCACACATATTGCTGTCACGTAGCCTATAATATCAGAGATGCAATCTGAACGTGTTCCTTAAGCAGTAGCTTGGCATGAAGTGCTTTTAGAGAAACCCTTTGCCAATAGAAAAATATGTTGAAGGTTCTCCTATGTTTCACAAGAGAATACCATAATATTCATAAGGTATGTGGCATTGAAAAGCTGCAGCAGACTTAGCAGTTTGAAATGAGGTATCTCTGCAAATAGGTTTAGAACCATAAACACGATGTTTGGGGCTCAAAGACATGTTTTGAATCCATATTACTTGTACACAGTCATAAGTTTGTTCCCCAATTTCAAAACCAAAACAGGCTGTCATGAGGTTTGGAGCCCTTGGAGACATTTGGCAATGCCAGCTGCGACAGCCACATGTTCAGCACCTTGAGAGCCTATTTCTGAAGTATCAAACAAAAAAAAACAAAAAAAAAATGGGTTCAAGGGGTTCACCAGGATTCTAGGAAACAGGATAGTGCTGCACTTACATTTGTTGTCCAAGGCTCAAGAAAAAGGTGCCAGCTCAGTGCAAAAGTGAAAAAACACCCAGGGTGTTTCCTGCTGAGGAGTGAGATGAAAAGGATGGGGTGGGCACCATGCAATCAGATGACACACAGGAGCTGGGGAAGCACAACATTCCAGCCACTCAGCATCTTTTTTGAGCTGCTCCAAGGGCCCTAAAATGGAAACCTGTCCCAGGAGCAGGAGCTCAGAGCCTGCATGTGCCTCAGAGGCAACAGAGTCAGCTCGGCCAGGTGTGTCTGACGGAAATGAAGCACAAAGCTGTCCAGCTGGAGAGGGTGCCCAAGAGATGTCACCTGCAGTCAGTAGCAGCAAATGGGACAGCACCTTGGCATGTCCCTCAACCTGGCAAAGGTTGTACTCCAAGCCATCTTGAGCTCCACTTATGGTCACCCCTTGGGTCATTCTGCCATCCAGCACTAGCCTGAGTCTTCCCTGCACACCTTTTATCACTGTGTTGACACTAACAAGGCACAGCACTTGAATTTTGGCCATGATGTACAGATTGTTTGAATCAATGAAGGAAGGTTTTCATCAGTTCTCTGAACAACAATGAACAAAATTGTGCATTTATTTAACAATCAGTCTTGCATGAGATGTAATAATTTCCAGTTCCTGTTTCTTGTCTATCTTCCTGTTTTAAAAAAAGTATTCAATAAAAAGAAAATATTGCTTGAAGGAAGGATTTAATTATAAGTACCTTTTCATTGCCTCAGCTAGAGTGCATAAAACTACATTTTATGCTCAGATGTTGATCAAATTTTTGGATACTAGTCCAGATATTCTGATATTATTCCAAAGTAAGTGGGTGAGTATTAAAGAAATTAGTTTTGGTCTATAGTTTTATAGATCAGAGTAAGATTACTTCAATTTAAATAATTGCATGGTTGCTATAGTTGCATAACTACATACTCAAAAAAATTTAAAAAACCCCAAAACCTCCCAGCTTTGTTCATGCAAACATTTTATTTGACTCAATATGAGACATTTCATTTACTTTTCATGAGATAAGACCTCTTAAAAATAATTTTGCTGGCTTTCAAAATGAGTTTTTGAAAGAAAAATGCTGTTTCATTTTCATTACATCAGAACAAAAAGCTTTGACTTTTCTGATCTTCTCTCTCTAATCTCCATTTCTGTTCAAAATTATTCATTTAATTTTATCCCAGTTCACAATCTGATTGGTTTCAAAAACTGCAAATTTTTTTAGCAAATACGTTATTACTCAGAAATATGCCATCTGGCCAAATTCATGACAGATGTGTTTTTTCCTTCAGTGTCCCATTGTTGTATTGACATGCCTTGCACCATGCTATGGGGGAGAAGGAGAGATGAAGGAAGTCTGTAAGAAATAGAGGATAATTTAATGTAAGGTATTTTTCACAGTATCCCAGACAATATATCTAAAGACACAGTAAATATAAAATCCCTATCAACTAGAATATAACAAATTCATTGTTGTGGCTTGCTGGTGCCTCCACATCAGAAATCTCTGTAGAAGCTTAATTATTTTACCAAAAGTGGCAGAACATGATACTGCAGCTTTTAACAGAAATGGAAGGAACTATTGACATACAGAAAGTATTCATACCCTAGATTTAGACCACACTATATCCAGGGAAATATGGTATTGTTAAAGATGGCATGTTTGCAACTTGCAGCAACAAGATTTCTAATTCTGCAGGTGACATTCCTTTATTCAATTTCGTGGGCTAACAGTCATTCTGTGAGAACACAATTCCCATCATCCAATAATGAAGTAAAAGCAGCATTTGATTCTAAATCTGCGGATTGGCTCTCCGAAAAAACCCAAACAAAATAGAGATCCAGAGGATTGATCTCCAATAAAATGAACAGATTTCAAAAATAGTAGAAAGGTCCTGTGATTTTTTAACATTAGCTTCATAATGCACGTTGCAGCTTTAAATTTGGGCTCATCACTGTGAGAGTCAAATAGAAGTAACACCTTAAGCTTAAACTGTCATTTTGACAATCATAACCTTGTTTTGTATTGCTGACTTACAAGGTTTTTGCAGGTGTTTCTGAGAGACATTGGGCCAGAGAAGTGGAATAGCTGAACATTTTTGCATCATTGAAGGTTTGGAGTCTTTTTGGGGAGATGAGCTGGCCATAGGATCTGGATATTGTTGATAAGAATTTAATAACAGAACAGCTCTCAGTTTCTCTGATAACTTGGTCCGTTAGGGGATAAAGAAAGCTTTGCTCAAGGAAACAGGTTATTTGTAGATACATGTTCTACATTTGCGATATGGGAGGCACATCCAACATTAACTAGCACTGGAGGAGAAATGCTAGATGAGGTTTATGGCTGGAGCCAGCACCGGGCCTGTGTTCATAGCTGTGTGCTGCTCTGGGGGCCTCACACAGTGCTACAGGGGGACTGGAGGTCCTCTCTTCTGCAGGGAAAGTGAGTGGTATTTGTCCCTGCTGTAGAAAGGGGGATGTTCATCCTGCCAAACCACAGACACCCAGTTCCTGAGGTTTCTGCCCAGAGCATGGAGAGCTCACCTCCACCTTCCTACAGTTCTCTTCCACACTCATGGATGTTGTTGGGGCATCAGGAGGTTGGACTTTTAAACACAGCATCCAAGTTACCTGCTGTAGTTAGGAGATAAATTTTTTAAAGCTATGGCTTTTTTATGATGGTGTTGGTGCTTTCATAATGCCTATATACTGCACCTCCTTCTATGTCATACAGCCAATGCACACAGTCTTTCCTTCTTTTTACCTCAGATCACAAGCACTTGAGGTTTTTCTTACTTTTGTTTTCTCTATTCTCATACTGTCTCTCAAAATTGCAAGACTTCCCCAAAAAAATTTTCACACAAAATCCACTCCTCTGATGCCCCACTGGTGCCACCATCCTTTGTCTGTGACATGCTCTGACTTATCTTTAGTGTTGCCATTTCCCAGCAGCTTGTCCATGCTGCTCAACTGCGGAACCTGGTGCTGCATCTCAGATCTTCCCCTTTAGCCCACATGGGACCATGTCTTGGGCCACCCTCATAGGAGACAGTGAGGTCTCTAATGGTGACGCCCATGCCTTGCACAAGGCAAGGTCTTGCACTTGGCTGCATGTACAGACCAGCATGTTTGTTTCAGTCCTTCTCAGGAACAGGACATCTCTCAGGTCACTATCAAAAACCATGATGTGTGAGAAGGGCTGCACTATTTTACAGGTTTCTGTTCCTCATGGGTGCTGTACTGCCCTCACCACCACAGTACTGACATGCTGGGTTTGCTTGTTCTGTGTGATACAACCACACTCTACCACATGAGGATCAGCATCTTTCACCCTTTTCCTCACGAGAAAAAACATCTGTGTGTGTATTTGTGCTTCTTTTTACCACCTATGGCTCAACGTGCTTGTTAGGCCAAAGATGTACACCTTCACAAAAAGCAACCGTGTTCTGCTAAAGCTTGCTCCCCGAGGAGTTCTGCTTCTCACAGAGGCATACAGAAAGTTAACTGTGCCAAAGAAATGGTGGTATTTACCAGAGTGCCCGGTCGGGCCTTGGGATCCCTGCACCCAGAACTATACACATGACTTGATAGCCAGCACAGAGGGAAAATAATGCTTGTGCTTGAGTTTACCGTAGCCCATGCTACTTGCTGCTAGCTGAAATTTCCAAGCAGCTGAAGACTTCAGGTGCAGATATGCTGTGTTGTCACAGTGCAAACAGGAGACTTGACAGGTTCGATTATCTCTAGGTTATGATTTGTCAGTTTGGTGAATCCTGACAGATAACAGAGTAACCATCTCATGGTTGAATAGAGACAAGGGAAAGCACTAGTTATGGATATTTCTACATGAAAGTTTTGTGTGTGAAATTAACTGAAAAAGCCCAAATGAAATTAAATGAACCCATAACCAGCACACAATGTGTGGACTCCAAGTGAAGACTGAAGACTTTTATCTGACAACCTGTACGTTCACATCCAGTTCCAGAAAGCTCTTTTCCTTGCCTATGCTGATTTTGACTCAGATAAGGATCATCCTGCTTATTATGATCCATATATGGCACTGAATTGGAAGGACTTTCTTCGGTTTACACGTTGCTGACATTTGATTCATGCCTGCTAAGGCATTTCCCCAAGAGGAAGTCTTTTGGTTGATTTCTATTGTGATGTCTCGAGGGCATCTTCCTTTCTGTGTGCCCATCAGACCTCACAGCAAAACAGAGCCAAATATGTTTGGCATTTGGATTGGTGAACCCATGAAAACTGGTAAGCAAGAATGGGGTGAAGTTCTGCCAGTGAATCAGCAGTTGTACTCTGTGCTGGGCCCATGGGTGAGTGAGCACACATAGAATCATAGAATAGTTTAGTTCAGAAAAGACCCTTGAGATCTTCGACTCCAAACATTACCCCAGCAAGGCCAAGTCCACACTAAACCATGTCCCTAAGTGCCACATCTACACATCTTTTAAATACCTCCAGGGATGGTGACTCCACCATTTCCCTGAACAGCCTACTCCAGTGCTTGACAGTCCTTTCAATGAACAAATTTTTCCTAATATCCAGTCTAAACCTCCCTGGCACAAACAAAAGTGCATCAACACTGAAACATATGCACATGTGTAGAGCACGGAATTATAGAATCATAGAATTGTTAAAGCCAGGAAAGATCCAAGTTAATTTTTTTGCCTCGGCAGAACCCTGTGCTTACAGCCTTGCAGTATTGCTGGAGATGCTGCTGGATGCCTAACAGTTTGCTGGCTGGAACGGCAAGTGTTCAGAAAATTAGAAGATGTTTGGAAGAGGTCTGGTTTCTCAGGTTACATGGTCTTCAACCTCAGTTATTATGCTGTTTTCCTAAGTTCCAGAATTTTATTTGCAATATAATTAAAAAACTCCTGCCAGTTTGCACACAAGCAGACTGGGACCCTCTGGCATGTGTTGCCTGAGTCCATCGTTTATTTGCCTGGCCTTAGTAATCAGGATTGGAGTGTGGCATTAGCAGAGGACATTAGAAGCCCTCAGTCTTGTCTCCAAAGAACCCCAGTGTTATACACAGAATAAGGAGTTAACAGATCATGGAGCTTTTCTGTAACAGGCTTAGAAAAGCAGAAACCAAGGTTATTTACTGTTCCCACACTCTGAACTCAGAGCAGTTTTAAATTGCTAGGTTAACAAGCCATTCCTGAAAGAAATTTTCTGTGCACCAATGTATTCTTTGTGGTTGAAGCAAAAATTACTTACAGACACTGCAATCTTTCTTGCAAAGGCCAATGGAATACTTTAAAATTCAGCTGTGAAGTCTGTTAACTTACTTCTAGCTGAGGGTTAATTTGATCTATAACTTTTCTGCAGACAAGTTAGAAGAAATCTCTCATTTGCCTAAGAGACATTGTCATGGATATATGATGTAAAGTAGAACATATACAAAAATAACCTTCAGTTCTGTTGCAGTTACTGCTAATGGCATCGAGGTGTAGTGTAAGCACA
This sequence comes from Formicarius rufipectus, assembly GCA_013399695.1. Lineage (NCBI taxonomy): Eukaryota > Metazoa > Chordata > Aves > Passeriformes > Formicariidae > Formicarius > Formicarius rufipectus. The sequence goes on along the minus strand of VXAU01003751.1, from coordinate 1,053,028 downwards.
CAATAAGCCAACTTCTGACATCAATTACATCAGCATAAACAAGATTAGAAATTGGCCCAAGCCTATAGGTTTAAACATGACTATTTTGAATTTCATTTTCAGGGCAGAAAATGTTTTTGAGGAAAACAATGAACTTGTTAATTTTAGCAGCTTTTTTCTCAACACATTTCTAATCTATTCCTAGAACTTGACTTTATTTTACTGTTTGTTATATTGCCTGAGCAGCAGCAAAATTCAGCCTGTCAGATGAGATATTTCAATGCACAACATACAGGTTTGAAGGTTGGGGATCAATAATGGGACAAATGCAAGCAACTGTCACTAGGCATGGATTTCATATTTTGTGAATGACGTGTTTTCCTCTCTGGTAGGTCTGTACCAGGTCTGCTTCTATCCCGTCTGGTATTCAACACTTAGGCTGTTTGTTATTAGTTACAGAAATCCATAACACATTTCAAACAGATCAATGGTATCAAAAAATTTGCCCTCATGCAGGAGTAGAACAGTCCAACAATATAAGAATGAATTTATTTTCTCTGGCCACTGTAATCTTTTTGGATACTCAAAGAACAATGTCTCTTTGACCTTTTGAGTAATTTACATACTTATAGAAATGGAATACCATTTGTTCTACATATGAAATATCTTAATACAAACCTGAATATTTCCCAAGGAAAAACAGCTGGGACTGATGCTATTTAGAACAGCAAAAGTCTCAGATAGTCTTTTTGCATCACTTATGTCTTCCTTTTGAGACTTGGTTAGAGGCGTTGGTGCTGGCCTTCAATAGACGTATTGTTGCTTCTATAAATATTATTGACCTAACCCAAGATTCAGGACAAAGATGTGGACCTAAATGTTCTTTCCAGACAAGATGAGAATTCATGAAGTTCAATTTTCAAACAAAAAGAGCAATCAAGAAGACATCGCAGAAGATCAAGGTTCTTAAAAAATGACCAGCAAGTGTTCCAGTCCAGCCCAAGTCAACTGAGAGCAAGGAACTAACCAAAGAACACTAGTATGCAGGAATACATGTGAAAGATCTTGTCACTGATGAGAAACATGTACTCATTCTCTATCAGGATTGTGTGTTGATCTTCCATTCACTTATTTCTTTTTCTTTTTTTCAAGGAAAGAGCAGTTTCTGTGCCATAATTTATAACAGCTGGAATCACTATCTGTGGGTGTACGTGCATGTGTGTATGTGCTGGACAAAAGAACATTACCAATATGAAAAGGAAAAGGATGGGCACTGTTTTTGGAACTTGGCTCCATAGGGGATGTATAATGATATGAGAACGATTAAATGAGTGGAGGAAGCTGGGGGATCTTCTAGATGCAAAACTGCTGCAGTGTGGGTGGGCTCACAAAGGGTCTCAGCACATCCTGTCTTACCAGTGATACAGTGACCTCGGTTCAAAGATTTCACAGCAATGTGGAGCAAGAGGCTGGGTATGTTCACTGCAAAGGTTTCTGTAGCCAAAATCATGTTGGGCTGAAGCCTGGCTCATGACTGATAGCTATGCGCAGTAATTTCAATTTTTTTTACATAAACATAATGAGGCGTTGTTTATTGTTTTCCTGAAAGCTTTGGGGTTGAGATATTGGGGAAAACAAACAAAGAGACACTTTGCGAGCTCTCTGGGTAGTAAATGGTTCCCTTTGGCATGCTCTGACAGGCCATTTCATTTTAGCTTTGCTGAATCAGCTTAATGGGGAAAACTTAAACCTCGTTGCCAAACTCTCACTGCAATTTCTCTTTACCACAGTGGTCATAAAGAGATGTTATTACCCTCTATACAGGGAACCAAATATTCCTTGAGGCAGGTTTGTGTAGGATGTGCAGATTGCTCTAAAATTAGGGAAAGGTTGTTGTTTAAGGATGTGCACAGTGGATGTGAGCATTTGGGTTTGTCACATGAAACACACAGATTCCATCTAAATATGACACGATGTGACATTGTCCAGTGCGACACCAAAACACATCAGTCCAGGCTACATCAAATGCAGCTCTGTGCATGTGTGTGTCAAGGGGGTGGGGTGGTGGTGATGGTTGTTTCTAAGGGTTTTTTGTCATAAAATGCTCTAAGCGAAAGCAGTATACTTATGAATTAACTGTCTTCCTTCCACAAGGCTCCTGCTGCAGCTGAATGACACAAGGCCATTTGTATAAGTTACAAGCTGACTTCCGTGGGAGGAGGTGCACCAGGAAGTTCAAAGACTAGAAGAATCCAAAGGGGTAAACTAGAGTTGCATTCCCATCCCCAAAAAAAGGCAGAGATTGTGTTCAGGGTCTTAGCATTGGTCTTTTGCTGGTGACGTGGTACTAACACAAGCAAATGTTCCTTGGGACAAGTTCAACTTTTATTAAGGTGATTCACCTGGGAGAGAAACATACCTTTTTTTCAAGCATGGTATTTTGAATTGCTTACATATAAACCTTATTCAGTATTCAGAAGAGTGTGTAATTATGCTATTTTGCACATGATAGTTCTTTTAATACGATCAAACACTGGCTTGCATTTTATGACAAAGTATCACATTGCTTATGGATCACTATAAACCTCAAGTAGTACAACAGCCACCCGAAAACACGTGCAAAATGGGTTTTAGAGGGACATTCTTCACATTATCATACGTTAGAGCTATTGGGATAAACTCCCCATGAAACAAATATGTCCAAATTTTTGACTGGAGAAAAATCTTGGAACAAAATTCTGAGTCTCTTCCTCCCTGCTGGGCTTCTGAAAAGAAATCACAATCTGAACAGTCTGGGCTACCTACATCCTTCCTGCAACTCTCATAGACATGAAATAGAGTATAGCTTACTCTTCCTTTAAATTTCCTGCTCTTACTGCAACAGGTTGCTCCTCAAACAAAATCTCAGCATCACTTCATCCCTGCACTGACCTGTCCTTGTCTGGGAATCAGACAGCAAACCTCTACCCTTTGAATGAAGTGCAGATTGGATACATGCCCAAGGCAATGTCCCTTGTGAGTAAACCTGAGTCTTACAGTATTATCTGCAACAAATCTAGTTGGAATGCCAACATATTAAGGAAATTTCACTGTCCAACCATCCAGGAGCCACTCCTGCAGTCACATTCACACCAACTGAGCTGGAATCGAGGTCCCATCACAGCTACACACATCACACTCACACAGTGAGACCACGTTTCCTTATTGGCTCAACCCCTGGTTCCCTGTAGCAGAGTTTCAGATGTCCTGATCCTTAAAAAGATTTAATCTTGGTGCAATAACAAAACAACAAAATAACAGCTTGAGCTGGGTGCCTCTGGACAGGGAAGTTTCCTTAGCAAGGATATGCACAATGTGGGGCATCTTTCCACTTGGTTCTTTGCAATCCAGGGCTTAGAGCAAGACTCAACAGACAGCCCAGTAGTGAAGGACAAATTTCTAGTTTTCAGCAGGTGAGGCAGCTGAATGACACTGAATTTTGGTGGATTTTGCTGCACCCTGTGAGGTTACCAGTTTGTTTCCCCAACAACTCCCCAACAAGAGGTAAGAAAACCTCTGCTCAGAAGAGGACGCTCTGACTGTGGGCCACCTCAGCTATGCTGTGCACATGGGCAAATGTCAAAGCATGAACTGGATCCTCCAAAACCTTTACCATGTCCTCTTGTTTTATAATCTCCTTCCTGACCAGTAAGTCCCCTCATGTCCAAAAAGACTTCCTTTGCCCTTCATTTTACCAGCTTTGTATCAATTGCCTCCATGTCCAGAAGACTTGTTTCCAGCAGAAAACCCATAATGTGGATCATGGTTTTTGATTAATACACCCATACATACTTTATGCCTGAATGCATGCCTTAATTTATGAGTAACAACAAGGATGTATTCTCCAAATAAAGTAATACTTGACTAAATTGTTCTCTTGACGTAAACCTGTAATTTAAAAATTATATATATTTAGAGTGCAAGTCAAAACAGGAAGTGCATTCCCAAAGCGGATAAAGATATTTCCGAACCTAAATATCTAGTGATACAAAATTGCCATGAAATGTCAGTCTCTTCCCTGCCTAACAAAACCATCCTTTACCAAATAAGCCTGCTATTTATGGGAGCACTTTGCTGTACAAGCAAGTTTGCTCTCACTGTCTCTTTCAATGGTGAGACTGGGGACCTTCATAGTCACAGGCTGCCCAAATAGGATTCTGCCAGTGGAAAGTAAAAGCATATCCACTGGCACTGGGAAACCATTTAAAAAAGTTCAGATAAGAAAGAATGTATCAGGGAGAATCAATACAATTTAGAGCAGAGAACTAAGGACCCAGAAGGGAGTACATCTAGCTAAATGAAAAATTTTGCATCTTAGCCAACACTCCATTTTTGACTCCATTCATCTACCGTGGGGGCTAGTCATAATGGAATTAGTCTCTGGATTAGCTCTAAGCCATCTGGCATGGCTTGTTTGTCTGCTGACAGGCATGTGGCAAGGATCAGAGGTTGGGTGCTGTGATGCTACCGCAGAAGTAAATCTGAACATCAGGTGAGAAACATTAACAACAAAATAAAACACATCATAAACAGTGGGGAGGAAAAAAGATTAAATTATGGCAGCCATCAGTCAATAGGAAGCAGTTGGTATGTCGTCTAACTCCTTAATTCCACTCAAAGAGAAGCAGACTGTGTGCAATCAACCCTTTCAGCAGGCAGGAATTATGCCTGCACAGATTGTAACACAGAGCTGCAGGAGTCACTTCCCTCTTTCATCATACATTTGTGTGCCTGCAGCATATGTTGCCAAAGCAAAGTCTGCCTCTAAAAGTATTTAGGAATTCACGAGATAGCAAAATCTATACGGATGCATATAGGTCTACACATACACGTGTATGTATTGCATGTTTTATTTATAACTCAAGATTTTGCATAGGAACTGGTTGTACAGATGTTAAAGCAAGACCTCATGAAACATGTTCCAACAAAGAAGCATGAGTCTGGCAGGATAGCAACTACAGACAGGAAAACCAGTCTTGCTGAAGTCCTAAATCTCAATGTAATTTCTGATTCACAATATTCAGAAATGTAATACTTGAATAAGTGACTCAGAAGAAATGAAGCTGTTACGTTGGCACTCTTTTCATTATTTTATGAGGCACAAATTAGCACAGAACTTCAACCCATAATCAATTCCATGGCAAGTTCATATTATTATTGTACTGTTTTGTGCAATTGTAAACCATTAAATTTTTTTTTCTGTTTAATTTCTATGAAACCCATTTACTCCAGGCATGGTTGCGTGACTCCAGTTGCTCTTTGGGTAGGTATTATGGAGGGATCACCTCTAAGATCAGAGCTCATCCTGGGCTTTCTTTATTCCCCAGCAGTTTTGGACACATTTCTCCTTGTAAAGACAAAATAAGGGAGATGACCTGATCCATTACCTACGTTGGTAGCTATTTCCCATAATTTCAATCATCATGCTTTTCTCGGAGCTAAAGGGATAGAATGATGGCAAAAAAGACAAAGAAATCCTCTAGCATTACTCCACGCCTGGTAGGTACAGGTGAAATATCCATAGGTGATAGAAGGTGGGTAGTGTACTGCTTGCATTGAATTCATACTGCATTCTACAGTAGTATGCTTTTATAGTAATTTAATTTTATGTGTAGCCCTGTATCTATCAAGAAGCCCCTGAAACCCTGGATTTTAGAGCATCTTTCGTATATAATTATCTGGCTGTCAGAGTACATACTTGTCCATTTGCTCTCCAAAACTCCACTGTAAGACTAAACATCCTCATCTGTTCAGAGCTCCTAAGAAGATCTCAAGGATGCCTTATGCCAACTTCTGCTCTGCAGTTTGGTTGTGCTTTGGTGAAACAGGTTTAGGCACGTGCACAGTATTCCTGTGGCCTTGGATCCTCAGGCCTGAAGTGCCATAGACCAGTTTAATGAGATCTTCTCTTTCCTAGACACAGCTTCATTAGTTTAATAAATGTTTAAGCATGACCATGCTAGTGCTGTCATGTTGCTACATGAGCATAAGGAAAGCACCGCCAGCCCTCAGTAGCCACTTTTTCCATGAAACATATGCCTTGGTGCTATTTCATTTTGATGTATCTTGCTGTCAGAAGAATACACTGTATTTGAAATTTCCTGCCTTCCTAAGTAAGGTGATTCACCCAGTTGTACATAATAATTTTCTTTATTTTGTATAAGTTGACACTACTTTGATAACTGAAGTTACAGCATGTCTTCAGCATGTATCAGAAAGTAATCAGAGGAATGCCATAAAACTAACAGAAATTACTTCAGGCACTTTATTCAGTAGGTTTTCACTTAAAAAATAAAAAGCTTACACCCTTGCCTGATGGTTTTACAGTGCATTGCACAATAACCTGTTATTACATGATTTTTTTTTTTTTTTTTTACCACACTCACCTAAGGCAATATAAGCTCTTATATTTGAAATGAAATATTGAAATAGAATTTTCTACCAACTACACCATTATGAGTGATACTGATCTACAGCATCCTGCTCCTAGTTTATGGGGGACAATAATAAAATATTCCTACAAACTCGATTGTTTTATGTTGTGGAACAAAAATGCCAAAATCAAGGTCAAGAATATGTCAGTGGTTTAATTTCCCTGGTGCTAACCCACAGTAAAATTACTCAGGATATAGTCTGCTGGTCTCCTGCAAGTCATTATATATTTCATTTTCTCCATGTAAAGTGCTTTTCTTGAATACAAAGTCTGTGTATTCTAGAGGTAAATACATTAAGATAAAAGGTTCAAAGAGTCTTTTTCTAAAGACATATCTCATAAGCTTCCTTATGAAATTCCAGTGCAAACCCCAACTCTACTGTCTTCAAAAGAATTCCCAGTGCATTTTCTTTATTTGCACAAAGGAAGGAAGGAAAATTAAAGGAGAGAGGGAGGGGGAAACTTGGTCAATGTTATGGCCCTGTAGATTGCTGGAGTCAGACACTCTGGATCCTCAGAGTGAAAAAAGATCTTTTAGGCAGGGCATGGGAATTTGCTTGTATCTACTTGTTTCAGTTTCCAAGGACTTCAGAGCGTCTCATCTCCCAGAATGCCCATGTACTGCCAACTCCCCCACCATGCAGCAAAGCCCGAGCACATTTTCTGGCAGTAATTTGCTTCTTCCCTCCCGGACTGTCTCTCAGTGTGGAAGGAGCCCCAGCTAGGAACAGCCCAAAGCAAACCTCTCTCAAATCACGCCTCTACCAGCACAACTCCCCCAGAAATACACTGGTGAGTTGCCATCACTGGATAACATGCTTCCCAAACCTGCCCCACTGGTTTCTCTTGCCACCTCCCAATCTCCTTGTTTTATCTATCCATTACTGTGTTTTATAGCATGAGTTCCTTGGGGTAGGCACCGCCTTCACAGTGCTTGCACACCTCCTAAAGCCCTGAGATGGGATGCTCCAAACTGCCAGTGCCCTGGATGTTCCAAGAATTAATAATAATAATCAGTCACATGAGGAAGTCTCGCTTGTCTACACTGGAGAACATGGTAGGAAAGATGATGTAGATAAAGCATACTGCAGCAACCATCCTGACATGCAGTTTGGCGTTATTTTGTCTCTCTTCCAGGACTCTATCACAGAACTTTTGCCAGACTGCACACAGCTCTGCTGCACAAGAGCACACCCACTGCCCCACTCAGGCAGACTTGATGTCTCTGCAGAGCCTAGTAAAGGGGTAAGAAAATCCCTCCTACACTTCTGGTCTCTGTTAGTCAGTTTTCTTCTTCCCAGTGGCTGACTCTCATTTCAGGAAGGCTGTGCCTCCCCCTCCAGCATGGCTGGGTCCAGAGTTTCTGCTGAGGGCCATCATCCCTGCCTGTGACTCAAGCATTCCTCCGTGGAGCTCTACCCAAACATGCCCCCTGGGCTCATCTGGACAGATGGGTCCCAGTCTTTATGATGCCTTGTCTGCACTGTGACTGGGCACTTGTGAAGGTAGCTTATCTTCATTCAGCTTTTGTCTCACAAAAATAGGTCCTGCAAATTCACAGTCCACCTCTGTGCATGAGAAACAAAGTCTCCTGTTGACAGGAAGAGCTCAAAAATCATAGCCAAGATTTATGGAAGACTGTAGGAAAAACACCAGAAACAAATCATGTTAAACTTGCTAGTGTTTGTGCCGTTTGCTTTGCTGTGGCACACTGGGCTGGAGCAGCTGCTATCTGGGCTAAAAAAGGTTTGTCCTCTAAAACGGGCGTGAGGCTTGCTGAGTGTTGAAGGGGCAGTGGCCAGGTGATCTGTAAAGAACTTGGTAGCATGACTGTTATATGTGTCCCTTCCTAGTGCTCCCAGCAAGTGAAGGAAAAGGGGTTTACATTACCTAGGCTGAGTGTAGCTGGCCGACTTGCCTTTTTTCATGGTTATTTAAATGTATTCTTTCACTGTGCAAACACAGATACAATAGCTGGGAGAAAAAATTAAATGAGAGCACACCTTATCTTAGAATCATAGAATGGTTTGGGGGAAATGGACCTTTAAAGGTCATCTAGTCCAACCCCCTTGCAACATAAGCAGAGACATATAAAGATGACCACAAGAAGATCTGACCTATGGCAGAACCTTATCAGGGGACTGAAATAAACTGCACATCAGTGATATAGGAGATTAGAAAAGATGGACACAGTAGAGCTGTTCTTTGAGAGAATGTAAATGGGGACAAGCAGTGTAGAATCAGATCACGTATATACAGAATTCCATAATGGAGCCTAAGACCTCCCCTGGAGATACCTGATCCAACCATAGTGCATTAGCCCTGGGTAGCTCTGTTGGAGACAAGACAGGAAGGAAGAGCAGCACTCTTCCCAGGTGTATAGGAAACTCCCATCACAGTGGGTCATTGTGGACCTTGCAGTTTAAAACAGTCTAATGTAAGTTCCCGTTGCTTTTTGGTCTACAAGAAGGACTTGGTTTTGTGCTTGCTTCTTCTGCATCTGACAGCTGGTTGCTAAATTATCTCAGCCACTAGCTCAATTGCCAATACAGTCACAAGGTTAGTACTGATGATGTTCTATAAACCACCAGCAGCCCATGGAGTAGATCCAGGTGAACCTCCATCAAACATGTACAACTGCATTTATTGGGCTACCAGTCTACCTTGCCACTAAAAAGCTTTAAGCGTTGAACATTTATGTGCTCCAGACTGTGAGAAAATTACTCCAAAGCGACCTTTGTTTTACCTGCAGGTATATTGCCCTGTGCTGTGATCTTGTTAGATCTTGTTAAGTCATCAGCACTAGGATAATCTTGGATGATAAAAGCCAGAGAAGACCTCACTGCTGAGGGAGGCTATGCCTGTAGAATCATGAAAGTAGGAACAATGAGGCACCAGTATCCTTTTTTAACTCATTTTACAAAGAACTTTACAGGAGTCATTACTAGAATACTACTACTCTAAAAGAAAATAGTGTGCACTGTACTATTTAGTCTGTATTTGTTTTCTGAAGCAGATTTTAGGATGCCTAGTTTCCTATGGTTGTACACCTGGATGTTTCTTGGTCTCCAGTGGGTTTCCAATAATGTGTAGCCACCTCTGGAGCTGTGACACCTCCAGACTCCCTGCAATGAAACCCAGGAAGCAGCAACCAGGAAGGTGATGTGCCAGGCTGCATTTTTCTTCCAAAGTTAGAGGATGTGCCTGGCAGCATCAATGAAAAAAGAAGGAACAGAAACATTCTCTAAGTGTCAAGATGTCTCCGTGTCCCCTTCCAGCAATGTCATGTCCAGTCTCAGGAAGTGTGGTGGGAATTGAGATGGAGCGAGTGTCCTGCTCAAATGCATCCTCAAATGTGTTTCTATCCGCTCAGGGTCTGTGAGGAAATTGAAACAATTCTTGCTGTCAAGCACAATCTCACAGTGACGACACAACAAAAATCACTCTGTAAATCCAGGTTTTTCAAGCTTTGGAAATACAAATAAAAATCTTTGGATTTGGTTTTACCATGTTTTAAGTCCTAATGACAGTAGAACAGAGGGACTGTGTAACCCTCTACAGTGACCACAGTGAATGTGTCCCTGTACCCAACTAGAGGGTTGCAGATTTGCCAGATTTTGCAGAAGTTTCAGCTCTGGGTCCTTAATCTGAGCTCTCTCAAGGTCAGCTGGTTGCACAGATGCTAAGGAACATACTTAAAATAACTTTGTGTGTAATCAGAAGACAGTCACCTGTACAAAAAAATTTATTTACCACCTTTTTAAAAATGCACATATACCTCTAGAAGTCATGGCTGGCTGCACCAAAAAGAGTATCATGTCCCAAACTTTTTCCAAGGTGAAATTAAAACAAAAAGCAGAAAACAAAAGCAAAACAAAAATCCAACCAACGAACCAACCAACCAACCAAAAAAAAAAAACAAAACCAAAAAAAAACCAAACAAACAAACAAAAAAAAGAAAAACTATAAACTAATGCCCCCTGTGTGCTGTGATCAGTCACATCTGCTCATGGGAAGACCGGTTGGGATCCAACAACTCTTGTGAAACAAGGAAGAGGAAATCCAAGTCACCTCAGTTAGTTCAGTTAATCTCCCCTAACTGATGGAATAAAAGCCAAAGTGCTGAGCACCAAGGTACTCCAGATTCCAGATGCTTTATATATTCAGGATGGTTATAAAGCTACCATGATACTTTAATACTGAATCTTAACAGTTATTTTCTCAAGATTAAATGTTTGGAATTCATTAGGTTAGGGTTAATTACAGAATAATAGATGAGGAAACATTTCTCATACTAGAAAGCACACAGAAGGGAATGTAATACTGAAACTTCCAAGTCCTGGGTCTTTTTCTGGAAAATCTTGCTCAGAAAGCCCTGGTCCTCTAGATATTCAGGGGAAACTACCCTCAAGGTGAGCATCAGCAGCTTATCTCTGCTCCCAGCCTTTGGTCTGAGAACAGGGAAGGATGAACTCTGAAGGGATGGAGACCAGAGCAAGAAGTGAAAAAATACAAAAGCTTAAGGAAGAGAGTCTGTAAGTGGGGCACAGAGGTCACTCTCAAAAGGAAAGACAAAATGTGGTGTTCATGTGTCCCTCAGGACAGGGCAGTGGTAGTGAGTCAGTGTCTCTCAGGCCAGAGAAAGAGAGCAAAGGTCAGATTAGTGGGATGAAGTTTTGTAGATAGTGTCCAAAGATGAAGGTGAAAGCATCTTATTTATATTTGTTGTGATCCAGGCATATATGGGAGAAGGAGAACATATGACATTAGTCTTGGAAATTGGGTAGAAGTTTTCTTCTACCCAAGATATCCATGGAAGATATCCTTCGACATGTATTTCTAGTCAGTAGATCTTGGAAAATTAAATAATTAATTTTGCTCATGTCATGTTCAGTTAGCTGCTTGTTATTGAAATTGGAGGTTGGTGCTATACAGCAAGTTAGTTCCCCATTTTTTGGAGTATAAAACCTGAGTGAGAAATCAGACGTTGACATAAGGTGGAGAAACACAACAACAGGGTGGGATCTGCTCCACTAGGTTTGTCTGCAATGCTCCTGAAACTAGTTAAAATATATTGAGCTTGCCAGTAAAAAATAGTCAATGCTGCTGAGTCTCCTCCCACATTCCTTGGTGTTTCTCTCACATCCCTGCTGTCCTGGTGAGATGGCCCCATGATGTGCAGATGGTTGCAGAGCTGGCACGCTCATGTCCTCCCTGCTGGTCCCTCTCCTCCTCTACATGAGACACAGACCCCCTGAGGGAAGCAAATCTTCACTTATACTCAGTTTGCACGAGTAATTATGGTAGGTTTGTTGCTTAAGAGTGCAAACAGCCCGCATTTTTAATGATTGTGCAAGAAACTTCACTGAGAATAAAGCCTGAGCTTCAGAGAGTTGGAGGTTTTTTTTAAGTGTAAGCTGAAATAAAAGTCTCCATAGCCATTTCAGATTTCTAAACCAGCCTTTCTGATTGTAAACACCCAGGCAGAAGAGAGGCTGTCCTCCCTACCCTCTCCCACAGAGAACCACCTTGCTGCTTTACCTCACCTTCTCCAAGCTGCTCTCCAAGCCTGTCAGTTCTAGAAGTTGCCTGGAAATGAAACAAGAAAGCCTATGTGGACAGCAGCTAAAAATGCCTGGAAAAGTAGTCTTTGGTGAGCAGATGAGCAGACAATGTTTTCCTTGTCTGTGACCACTGCGTGCCTCTGCACAGAGAGCCCTTGTGTTCAGAAAGGAAAGATGAGCCATAAGTCACCGTGCTAACTGTTCCTAGTGTTTCAGTCCCATTTTTCAGTCAAGCCCAGGGATTTTCCATGTTATTGAGTGCTAAAGCTTTGGGGTTTGTAGGAACTCAGAGAGCCTGGTATCAGCTAATCAACCAAGACATCTCTAAACATGGCTACAGATAGATGAATGTTAGGTGTTGAGATTTCACCTTTGAACTTTCCTTTATTAGTTATTATAATTAGGCCAGACAGAAACACTACTTTGAGCACAGTGTGTGTAGTTTCACACTAGAACAGTCCCTCTGAGCTGGGCAGTGCTGCTGTCTCTGTGACTTCCCTGCAGCTCTCTCTTGGTGGCCTTTGCTCTGCTGTGCACAGGTATTTCATGTCCACCCAGGAAAGTGTCATGGCTCTACTTGCTTACATAAGGATAAGGCACCTCCTTGAAGCAAGCTGGAAGTCCTCTCTTTTCCTTTTAAAATTCTCTTTTCTTTCTTCAGATGCATTTTGCTCCTATGGCTTGCACATAACATGAGAGGATCATGTCATTGATGCCACAATGGTGGGATGCATGAGCTGAGAGGAATCCATCTCTGCTTCTTGCTCTCACTTGCCCTGGAGCAACCAGGTGTTAAATGGGAGAACCATGTCCAGGCTCCATCAGCCTCCATACTCTGTTGATCACCAGTGAAAACTACAGAAAAGACAGAGGGATCCTGGGGTTTTCCAAGTGTCTCCCCAGACACAGAACCAAAACATCAGTGGAAACCACAAGTAAGAGGGTTCCATTTCAGTACATTCCCACCTCCCGCTGGGCTGGCTGCTGCCTGCAGGTAATGGAGGTTCTGGTGAGTCACTGTGACATCTCAATTCCACACATTCTTTCACTAGCATCTCTCAGCTTTCCTGATCAGAAACTTCTTATACAAATGAAAGGAGAGAGGTTTTTCATCATTGGAGCTATACTGTTAGATTATGGCTTTATAAAGTTTATTATTAATCACTTATTCCTTTTAACTTCTCCAAGGCATAAAAAGTAGGACATACCTCTAGAGACTAATAGTTCAAACACAAAACTGGAGCACAGACATATAGAAAATCCAAATGAAGGAAGAACCTAAAGGTTTAATTTAGATGAGTAACTTTTTTAGCAGGTCCTTTCATGGATACTGTAGGAAAACTGGGTCTTACAAGGTCTCATGAATGTGAACAGGTTGTCAATTTGGTAGATCAGGATTGCAATAACAGTCTGCAAATAGAGGTAACAGAGAGAGAGGGAAAGAGAAGGGAAGGGAAAGAGAAGGGAAGGGAAGGGAAGGGAAGGGAAGGGAAGGGAAGGGAAGGGAAGGGAAAATGGTAACAAGAACAGCAGCCTTCATCTAGAACATGAGAACAAGAAGAGAAAAGTAGTTGAACCCCACGGATATGAGGACATGGAATTCTCATCTGGAAAACAGAGTTTCAGAGACATTCAAAGACTGAGCATCCAACTGAGGTGACTTTTTTAGGAAACAGTAAGGCATCAGAATTCTTCCTTAGGTACCTGGCATTAAAACACAAGCACGTAGACCGCTGAGGCTTGCAGGTAGTCCTGAATATCCCCAGGCAACTTACTCTGTAAAACTGGCTCTGTGTATTTGGACACAACTGAAGCAACAAGGACTGCTTTAGCAGGCTCATATGGGCTGAAAAGTCAACATGAGAACTCAGAGTATGGAAGTGCTGACAGGATAAAGGCATCCTCACAGTGTTTGAACCCAGTCCAAGACTAACATAACTGAAAACCTCTGAAGAAGCTGTTCTTGTAGAATCGCAAGTTGCTTTCCCCCCCCCCCCGCATTTAAATAAGCCAAAGTAGTTAAATTGAGATGATAAGAATCTGACCTTTATCAGTGAATTCTACCTTTCAAAAATAATTATTCAAATTCTTACTTCATCAGGCTTTAGGAGGTAATATATTTAAAGAAATAAAACATGGAAAAAATACATTTGAAGGTGCTAGGTTCATCTGCATGGCAATGAAATGTTCTCAAGAAAGACACTTACTTTTAATTAATAATAAGGCAAATGCAAACTACCATAGGCCACATTTGAGAAAATGTTGCAGTTCAAAGTGAGAAAATACTTTTATTTTATGAAATTGCAAGTGAATACTATTAAATAAATTTCAACACAGTCATTAGAGCAGTCTATCAACCAGCATAAAGAAAGTATAAAATCACATAGGCAAGTTATGGGCACAATAGGAGTGTGATTGTATTTTTGGACTTTGACTCCAGGAGAGAAAGGTCTCTCCACAACAAAAGACCACCACTTGAAAAGCAAACCCCAGACCTAACCAAGAGGAGTTGGCTCCAACCCAGTATGTTCTTGACAATTCCCACTGCAAGGTTTTTGTAACATACTCCTCACTAGTGGGATTATTTCATATTCTGAAATATATACTTACAGCCCATGTCTCCATTAATGTATACTTCTATTATATGCTGACTCTTGTGACAAGGGCCTCAGATAAGCCACATGCTCACATGATCCATGGCTGTGCCTGCCATTCTGCGTCACACTAACTCCACTCTTAGCTAGACAAAGGGCCACGGCCAGGAGGATGCAGACTTTGGGGTCAGAGGATAAGTAGCTCCTGTTTCACCCAGGAATGCACAGTACCTCTACAAATGACTAGCTGGTGTTCAGGAGGGGTCAGCCTACAGGTCACCCGTGCATCATTATGCCCTACTCTCCTCCCACCTGTTGAGAATATGCTTATAGAATTGATTTTTTTTTTTAATTGTTAGTCTTCATTTCTTTCTCTTTATGGTCCACTTCTGCTTGAGCTTGGAGTTAGTTCTATGGGCTGGGTCTGCCCCTTCCTCAGTAGTAGAAAACCTGTAGTGTACCATGGATGCTGTTAGCAGCCAATATATACCAAGTCATTATAACAACAAATTTCTGGACCAATTTCCAACCTCCCTTCAGGAGGCAAAAGCTAGTTTCCATCATTCTCAGCCTGAGTGGGCAGACCCCCAAGGACACTTTCCCAAGGTGCTTTTTATTTTATTTACTTTTGCTCAGAAGAAGAAAGGAGTGCACAGTAATGCTGATCATGTTTAGCTGCATCAAGAGAGAGGGAATGTTGCTTAGTCTATTTTCTTGATTTGGTGTGCTCCCCTTCCATTTGTAAATGCATTGAGATTCTGGAGGAGCAGGGGGTGCTGATGCTGCTGGAGGAAATAATAAATATAAGAGTAGCTAAATGGAAGTTTGGTGACCTCAGCTCTGTGTGAAACAGAAAAAACAAGAACTGTGTTCAGCTACATTGCGCTCAACTGCAAGGGCATAAAGTACTTCTGAGTGGGCTAAACAGCTCCAGACCCAGAAAAAGACAGTTCAGTTGCTGAGATTATACTTAATTGGCATTGTGGGAAGGCAGCCTCTGCAATGCAGCCTACGCTGTCCCCTCATACAAAGCCTTTTCATGAGCTACAGAAGACATGCTGCCAAACATCTCAGCAAATACCAGTCTTGTAATGTCATCTCAGGAAGCAGAGGAGACCAAAGACACCAGGACAGTCTCAGTGCCCTCATGGTCCATCCTTGCCATGCCTGCTCTTTTGGTCCTGGGATAATTTGATGCTGTTATCCATGTTCCAGTCCTGCTAGCAGTCTGGATGGGGACCACATCCCACCTCCTGCAGCAATGACAGCAGCAGCATGAACAAGGCTTTCATGTAGGGAAGGACTTGAGTCTTTTCCCATGTCATCCAATCTTGTTTAATCATTTTTGGGGATTCATCCCTAGCTGGGAGAAGGCCATCATATCTGTGGGTGCACCTGGCTGTGCTGGGTTGATCTGATAGGAAGACTTGTCCTAAATACACTGCTACCCTCCTAGCAGTCCTCAAACTGCTTGGATCTCATCCAGTTAGAAGTTTTGTTTAAAATAGGATTACTGGAATACACTGGAGAGACACTGGAGGGAGACTTACCCACACCAGTTCCAGGGAATTAGGTGACAGGTCTGTTTCTTTGTGCTGTCTCTGCTGCTAATGGAAAATTTCCCACTGGAAAAGTATATTTTTAGCAATTTTGTCATTGATAGTTTCCACCTCTTGGTGAATGTCACCAGGAACCAGCAGAATCATGTGCCATTTAGAAAGGACAAGTCATGAACTCACTCAGGACTTCATGTTACACAAAAGGGGGCTATAATTTCACTCTGAATTTTTCACATTCCACATTAACTTTTGCATAGGATATTAGGAACAGGGACTTGGCTGGACCTCATTCATGTGTACATTTGTGCATGTTTGAGATGTATTCACACACAAATGCATGCATCATCTGTGTTTGTAGCCAAGTGTCTGAGTTAAACACATAAAACAAGTACAAATGGCCAAGGAAAAAGTGAGAATAATTTTGCTGGGGTAGAAGGGGTGGAGGGCTCTTCTTTTACATTTTCTTCTTTNTTTTTTAATTGGGCTTTTATGTGTTGAAGGTGTGGTCCAGTTGATGTAGCAATTTTTTTCTCCAAAGGAACCATTTTACTATTCTTAGTGTATTTTCTCAGCTTTGAAACCTGAACCTAAGACTCCTTTTCCTAACCATGCCTTGAAAATTAAAGCACTTGGAGCCACATGCTGAACTGGTATATCCATAGGAATGCATCATTTTGTTTCCTAAAGGGTGCTTTTTCAGGCACCCTATTCTGAGGTCAGGCATAGCAAAGCAAGTTTGACCAGGCTGTTTTCAGGGGTCATTCCAGCTGAAATTTGTGGTTACATGAGTCCAGTCTAGTGTCTCCTAGCTGGTGAGACAGTGCTTCCCTAGGGAATTAACTGGAGTAACACTGTTTGCTGGAGCTGGGAGCACTGGGGAGGTGCCCAAGTGGCCCTGGGCAGAGCCAGCCTCCTCCAGCCGAGCCTCTTGGCCCTGGAGCCGGACAGGCTGAGATGTGGAGCTCTGCCAAGGTCCTCTGGTGAAGAAGGCTGGGAGAAAGACGACCTTTGGGGGCTGTAGCTGCCACATAGATGTTGTGAAATGCCTCCCTGAAAGAAACAAAGGGGCTGCTGCATATAGTGCAAAGTACTCAGTAAGGAGTGCTGCAGATGGTATGAGAAAAGGTCCAGAGCAGAGCAGAAGAGCTCTTTGACTTGCTGTGTTGTTTTCATCATTCCCACAATACTTTACATTTTGAGCTCAGCCTTGCAACCTCCAAGGCAAATCAACAAGTTCAAGCAGGAACCTAATTCAAGCTCTGAATAAAACCCATACCTGACAACTTTAATTATTAGGCTGATGTGTCATATTTACATTAATTTGAGCACTATTTAGATTCAATTACAATAATTCTTCCATATATTCATTCCAAAACATTTCAATGACTTAGCAGATAGCATATATAATCAAAGCTTAGCTAAAGAAACAGGTTTGCTCTCTACAGACATATTGTTCCTTTACCTGGGTGCTGACTACAGCACCCTGTGTGTGGGTCTGCTCTGATGTGCCTAAAATAGTATCAGCATTTGAAACACCAGTGAGTCAAAGGATAGGGACTAGAAAGCCCATGAGCCTTGGCCATAGTTCCAGGATCAAATTACAGCCCCTGTGATGGGATCCATGACCACCATTACATGAGTTTTTGCAGTCTGGAAGTGCTCCTGTATCCTTTTTTGCTGTTCCTCAATCATCCTGCAGCAATGTCCAGTACAAATTTTTTTCATCATCTGTTGGCCAGAAAGTTTATTCCAGGTGATCTTGAGGTCCCTTGCAACCTTGTATTCTATGATTCAGTGATTCCAGGTGGCATGTAGCTCATTCTTCCTCTCTTTTCCCTGTGCATTTTTCAGGAACACAACTTACATCTGTTCGATGTAGAACGTGGCAAAGCACTCAAGCACGGTACCACACCACAAGTTCCTTGCAACATATCACAGTCTGTTCTGGTTGTTTGATAACTCCTAGGTATAACCTATGTTGTTTGTGATAAGGTGTTAAATGATCTGCATTCCCAAAGTGGAGAAACTGTCTCCCTCTTTCCACTACAAACACCCCAGGACAATACTCCCATACTCATGAACTACAGAGTGAAGAGTGAAAGTTATTGCCCAGGTGTTTTCCACCCTTCTCTTTGGGTTTTGTTCACTTGCCTGGTGCAATATGCAGAGTTGAGATGCATGGCAAAGAACTGATATATTTTCAGGCATTAGAGATGAGGGCATAAGCAAACAAATTTTACAGTCCAAGTACAGTTTGGAGACTTATGTTCTCACAAAACTTTTTCTCAGGATGGTAGGGGGACAACAGTGAACAGAAAAGTCCTCTCTATGAATAAGAATTTTACTCTCATGGTAGGGGATGAGCAAATGAACTGCTGCTTTGAAACCTAGAAAAATTTGTGTGTTTCTCTGACTGTACTACACTTTGCAGCAGTGGGGATTAGTTTCCTGGGTAGTTTGTCAGCCCTGAGGAAGATCCTGATTTCAAAGGAAGCAAGAGCCAGCTCTGAAAGTTACTGTTTCTCATCAGTTGTCTCCACGCTGCTTGTTCCTCCCAACACGGTTTTTCTCCCTGTCGGAGCCTCCCAAGCCTCTGCCACCGGAGCGCTGCGGACCCGCCGCCCTGGGCGGGGGTCCCTGCCGAGCCCCGCCGCGATGCAGTGGGGTGTTCGCTCCACTCGAGGGAGCTCCTGCTTCTGTATAGCCGAAATCAAACCCTCGCAGCACCTTCAGGTCAAATCCTGCGAGTGACAAACCCTTTGTGCCGGGGAAGGCTATACGCGGGGATTCGTTTCATCTGGAGGGCTGAGGAGGTGCTTGTGCTGGAGCCTGCGATGCTCCTGGGTGAAGCAAAGCATTTCCAAGTCTTTTTGTGTTTCAGCCCAGGGTGTACAGGGCTCAGGCCACCGGTCCCAGCAGCTGGAATGGCTACGGTACCCACTGCACTCCCACCTGTCCTCGTCACGGCAGCCGCCGCAGCCCAAGCGGTGCTGGATGAAGGTGCGCGGCACGGGCCGTGTGGGGAGGGGCAGGTTCCCACTGAGGAACCGATTGACGCGGCTCACGGGACCACTGAACAATTAAAAAAAAAAAAAAAAAAGACCTGAGGAACAAAGCCTGCTTTGGTTATTGCTTAATCAGCAATAATTGACCTTAACTATGTTCTGCACAGTGGCTTAGTGCTGTAGAAATCTTCATTTTCCCAAGGAATCACTCTTCTAAGAAACTTGACTGTGTGTAAAGAGAATGACTGAGCAGACAATTTCATTTGTTAAAAAAAAAAAAAAATCCTTAATGTCACACAATCATGAATCACAATATCAAGACAATAATAAGATCTGGTCAGATGCTTAGAAAGCATCTGCACCTGTGGCAGGATAGCAGTAAAGAAGCTGAGCCTTACATCCCTGGTCAGAGAGGAATCCCAGAAGTGCAGATGCTTTTGGAGAAGTCCATAGGGCAAAATCCATCCCTGGCTTCATTAGAGACAGCTAAACTTGATTCATTCTGTCTCCAGCCACTCCCTGACTTGTCTCCCGAAAGCAGCACACACCAAGGAGAGGCGTTCCCCAGCCAGGTCAGGTGTCACATGCAGCTTCTCCAACAAGTCGGTGTGAGTCAGAGTGTTTGGGAACCGCTCCAAGCTATTGGAAAAAACCAACTCCCAAATTAGCTGGGGTGGCTCCCAAGCGAATCCACCTCCGCAGGGAAGGAGGTGATCTAATGAAAGCGTGCGGTCAGAAATCAAAAGAGCCTGGAAAGCATTCCGAGCTGCATAATAAGATTTCACATTTCATATCTTCAAAGCATTAAGTGAACATTATCTAATTAATCCTCACAACGCTCCTCAGAGATATTATCCCTATTTTACAGACAGAGAAACCAAGGCACAAAGTTAAGTCACTTGCCTGGGGCCAGAAAAGGGAGTGTCGGATCTGGGATTAGAGTCCAGGAGTTCCTGGCGCCCAACTTTTTCCTCAGACTACTGGGTCATGTGTCTTCCCTGCAGGGAAGATAATAATGAGCCCATAATTACCCATACAAATTCCCAGTGACCAGGCTAACCCATCTGTATAAAGCTATTTGTAATTTCAATAAACACGCCCACAATTTACCTGCCTCCATGAACTACCAGTAGTCTCTCAGACATAGGAAGTCAGACCTTCAAATAGGGGTTATTTTTGACAGAGTAAATCCTAGCTGTAACACACTCTGATGGCCCTTGGAGAACATCTTGTCATTCGTAAATCCATGGTGACCATCCATGTATGGAATGAGCACTGTGGGAGCTGTGGTGGCAAGGCAAGGTTTGTGGAAAGAGAAAACAGAGCTGGAAAAAATGGACAAGCCCTTTGGGCATACATGCCCTTTTCCAAGCCTGACACAGAAACAAAAACTTTGTGCTCAGTGGAGGCTGAGAGCAACTCCTCACCATCAAAAAGAAGTTGTGTGGTCAAATGCATTGCTCAGTTTGGTCTGCCAGTCTCATAAAATAGATGACCCCTTTCCCATATAGACATGGTTCCTTGAAATGGCCTTAAGCAGATTCACTGCAGCATCACTGGAAAAATCAGAGCACTCTAAGTGCCCCATGCCCTTGGCTCCTTCCCCATCCTGCCCAGGGGTTGAGGGGAGCAATCTGTGGTTTCCCCACTGCTTGAGCTCCTGTGTACATCCCAAAGAGACATCTCAGCTCCAAAACACCCCATTGTGGCTGGGTTTTACCCTGTTTTTCTAGCACAATGAGGCCTCTGTGATTATACTGTGAGTGTTTGTGCATGTGCTCCTGTACTTCTGTGGCACTCTTTTCCCTCCTCTACCAATCAACTTATTGTTACTCCAGGAAAGGGATCTCCATGAAATTGCCATGTGGAATGTGATACATTGCTGCTTCAAGAAGCACACATTATTTAGCTGAANAGGGATCTCCATGAAATTGCCATGAAATTAGATCTCCATGAAATTAGCTGAGACTTGTATGTCTGCCAGACTCTTCTCCTGTGCTGTGGTGTCTACTCTTGCTTGCAATGTACTTTGCCAGGGACACCTATGGCTCCTGTCACAGGCCAGCACAGATCTCCACTGTGAAATATAGTCCCTCTTCCTGCCATATCAGCCTCTGTGCTTGGGTCAGACAGCTCATGATGATGCCAGGGATGCTGCAAAAACTAACCGCTAACAAAGCTTTTGGTGCTTATGAGACCTATGATGCTACCTGGGAGTAGGATAGCCCCTGGGATGGGCAGTTCTGTCCCCTGCACCAGGCCAAGGACTCAGGCTAACTCCTCCGAAGCAATATCATCGGAGTGATGAGAACTTACCTGGGTGCCTCATCTCTAGGCACATGGCTGCTGTTTCCCAGCCAGGTGATGTCACAGGCAACTGCCTACGGCTCCCAGATGTTTGCTTCTACTCAGGCACCAGTGTCAGAGATCCCCACACACAGCTGAAATGCTGCTTAGTGTTTCCTCTGATTCACAGTGATGTGGAGGAGCCCATCTGCTACTTTTCAGCACTTTAAGCAATATTTCAAGGCAGGGCTAGGCCAGGCCAGAAGCAATGCTGAGCTCCAGATAATTTGTGCTGGCTGAAAGATGTCCCACACTGACCACAGTGCATCCTTAAACTGCTGGCTCACTGCCTTTTGGGAGTCTGGGATTTAGAAAGGGCAGGGAAGAAGGGACGGCCTTGGGAAGACACAGTAAGCCACAGCAGGTGTCCTCAAAATGGGAGAAGGTTGAGGAAGGGGTGGCAGTAATGAGATTTCCTCCAAGAGGTGTTGGACACTAACAGTCTGTAAGCACTCTGTATGGTGCAATGACACCTTGTCATTGAGGAGAGAACAAAAGGAAAGATTGAAAAAAAGAATGAAGAGAAAAAGGTCATATCTGTGAAGCTCCAGGGTGCCACATCAGAACCTCAGTGGACTGCAGGATTATGACAGAATATTTGGGAACATGCACAATTCTTCATCTGCTGAGAATCAAACGGTAAAGCCAACCACTTATAGCAGAAAAGAGACCACTGAGCACTTACGGTCATATTTCTCAGACTTGTTCAAAACCTGCTCTGGTCCCAGGCTTTTAGTGCACCCCTTTGAGGAGACTCATTGTGGTGACTGTTTTCAAAATACAGGGCAGTATCTTCTGCAGAGGGCCAAGTGTTTTGCACACAGGACTGCTTTTGTGCTGTGCTGAAATGAGAGGTGCTGCTCTTTGGAAAATCTGGATTTTCCTGTCATTTTTATTATTTCTTATAGTTGTTTTTATTTCTAAATCCAGAAATATAATTACAAGAAATTAAAGCCACATTTTGTTTACTAAAATGCTTTCAGGTCAATTTTTTATAAATAGTTATAGTAAATACATATACAAATTTCATCTAATCTTTATGTTTATGAGCAGATTTGATTCTCTTCTGAGGAATCAAATTGCCTTTTCCTCACTTTTTTGATCCAAATATCCAGAACTCCCATGCAAGAACTTGTGTAATCAGTTTTTCAAGTCATAGATATGTTTTCACTGCAATAATGACCAGAATTTCAGGAGAGTTTCTTGTTGGGTCATATTCTACTGAGCTGTAAAAATAAAAATATGTATATGTCTGTGTGTGTCTCTCCCCACACATGCAAACCTTTATATAAAAAAGTGTTAACAATAAATACTGACAGACAGGAATTAGATTATTCCAGAAATACTGCAAACTATATAACTAAACGTTTTTTTCTGTAAATGGTATGTTTTAATGACATAAAGTGATAGTATGAAATGGCCTGTTAGAGGCTCATTAGACAATGACAGCTGTAAGCATTTCAGAATGCTGTATTGAAAACATCTGCTGAAAGGAAAAAATGGCATTAAAAAAAGAAAGGAATGAAAATTTGAGAACCCCCTCAACTCCTCACATCCAATTTGTCGTTTGGTAGCTGCTGAAACTAGGAGTGACCACGACCTCCCAATTTCAAGAACCTAAATATAGCAAGGGCTAAATCTTTGGGATCTGAGTACACTGTGCCTCAAGTTATACATTTAGTCTTACATTCCCCAGCTCATGGAGCATGTGCTTTGTGAAATGCATCAGCTATCACATGGGAGGTTGTTACAATAAGAAATGTAACCACTGCACCAGCAATTTCTTACCAGTTCTGGTCTAGCAGATTTTTCAACACTCTCAAGTCAGGTTTCAGATGTTAAGAGATGCTGGGCTGCAAAGGAAGACTAAAATGTTTCCTTAGGATATTATGTGGTAACGGGAAAATACATGTGGAGTCGATCATGCAAAATCCAGGTGCAGCTACTGTTTGGCATCTGCTCCTGCTGTTTCTAATTTTGTTTTTCCTGAAGCTCAGTTACTGTACCTTTGGTGTCCTCAGCTACCAGGTGCTGGCATGCAGTCAAGGAACCCAGGAGGAGGTGATCTCATGGTGCCTCCACACCAAATAACACAGAAGGGTTTAAAAGACCCAAACAAATCCAACCCTCCTCCCCAGCATCATATGCGGAAGTCATGAGCTGGTCTGATGTCTGAATAGGGGTACTTCAGAGGCAACCCTGCCGGTCTCAGAAGGCTATTGAACCTCTTGGCCACTGTAAAGCAAAGGCATGAGTGTCACTCACAGGGGAAGGTAGGAGGAACCCTCCCAGGGAACCAATAAACAAAGATACTTGGGTGAAGCATTGCAGTTTCAGTTACTAAATGAATGACTTGCAGCCATGGATGGAAGCTATGACTCCTATTCTGTTGGAGAAAAATATACCACTGCAAACTGAAACTGGAATTGTAATACTTTGTGAAATGCTGTTCTGTTTCCTAAATAAAATTGTTAGTGTTTGAAAGTGGGAAGTGTAAACAAAAAGATATGTATGTGCAACTTTTCTTTTATATAAAATTTTAAAATTCAACATTTTTCAGGGCTATTTTATAAGAAAAGTTTCTGGGTTTTCAGCCAACTCTGGAAGCATAAGCATCTTATGCCTGAAAATTGGACTGACAGTAAGTATCAGAAGAGAGGTTCTCCAAATATTTGAAGTTGCTTACTCATCACAAGATAGAAAACCTGAAAGAGAAAAATTGTCTCTAGCAGAAATCCATTGAAATGTAGGAAAGCTGAGCAAGCAACAGGAGACTCAGTCCCTCTTGAGAATGGGGTGAGTCTGAAAGTTTATAAGCCTAGTAATACAGTCAAGTTCCTGAGACTTCAGATGCTGAACTGTATGTACTCTCAAAATGCCAAGTAATGCAACTGCACATAGCTGAAGTGAAAGAAGGCTTGATTACACTTGAAACATTTGCATTATACTCTCAGGCACATCCCCAAGACTCTTGGGGATGGTCCTGTGCAGGGTTAAGGGTTGGACTCAATGATCCTTGTGGGTCCCTTCCAGCTCAGCATATTCTGTGATACTTTGCATTTTCCACAGCCTAACCTGCACATGTCCCCGGACAGTCTCTGCCTCAGCTGACATGTAACTTGGACAGCTGCAGTGAGGACTGAGTCAGAGACACAGTTGCCATTTATGCATCTAGTCTCAAGCCTGTAAGGAGTTCATTGTGGCTCTCCTTTGACTTCATTGGATTTTGGCCCAAACCAAAAGTGAAGTGAAAGGAGAGTCACTACAGCTCCTGATCTGTTACATCCAGACAGTACTTCTGACCAGGAGACACACATTCCCCTTTGCACTCAGTGTGTTACTGCAAGAAAGTCGCAACACATGAACACAACCTTTTTGATTTCTCTCCTTTACAGACTCTCTCATTTTGTTAGGAAACAAAACAAAATCTCACACAACATTTCACCGAAGTGTTAATCTTCAGCATCAGTTTTACTCCCAGTAGTCCATTTACCCCAAGCCATCCTTCGACAGATATGAAGTATCCCTTCCTCTTGCCAACCCACAGGGAATTTCATGGGCAATTATCTCCTGTTCTATCTTGAACCAAGGACTCATAGAAAGATTTATTTCTGAACAAACATCTGAAAGGTTCTCTGGTTGTGTCTAAATATTTATGTTCATGTCTACATAGTGAAGATTGCATCTCATATAAAAGAAAGAGGTACAGACAAATAAAGGAAGTCTCGGTGACAAAGTGAAGTGATGAAAACTGCAAACCAGTTTGAAGGTTAGACAAATGGCTGCTGAGGCTCACAGCACTGTAACTTCATTGTTAACATTGCTAAATGCAATTTCTCACAGTCTTAGGAGAAGTATTCTATACAACTTTCATAATTAAGAAGACAACCATTGTCTCTTTTCCAACTCAAATAAACATTGTTTATCTGGGAAGTGGGGAGGGGGCAGGGAAGTTAAGTGTGGTGAGCTGGTCCAAGGGACAATTTTGAAACTTTAGATCAAGAGGATTCTGAAAGCCTGAGCTGGGGACCCCATTTGCAGCATGGTACAGGAAGCTGTCAGGGTCCTGGCTGCAAATACCCAGCATATGTTGAAAGCCTAAGGACAATAGACTTGAGCCAGAAGGCAAACCTGTGGTATGCACAACATGAAATCCCAACAGACACAAGCAGAGGGGACACAAAGACAGTGTGACCTTTCCCCACCTGCTGCCCTGCCTGCACTTCACTGCCTGGACAGTCTTTGCACTGGTTATGAGGGTCTTTCTGGTCACAGTTACCATGGTTTTACCTGCCAGCAACAAGAAAACGTGGACAGTCTCAATGCAGGATGGGAAGGGGTTTGCAGATGGAGAAGTTTGTATGTTGAGTCTCATCTGGTGGCCACTGGGAGATGTTCCGAGTAAACATTATCAGTTCTGTAGGAGGGCAGGCTCAGAAACTATCAGGGCCAGGGGTAGCTGCCGTTCTTCATCAAATCAGTTTGGAGGTTTCCCCTGTGCCCTCATTATGTTGCCACATACCCTCAATGTCTATGGTGACCATGAAGTAGGAGGAAAAAGTGTCAAACAAACATTTTTGTTCTTAAGAAATCTTGCAATTACAAAGTTCTGTCTTGGATGTGGTGCTTCTGGTGATGTGCTTGATGTTTCTTCTTTCATCTGCAGGACCCTAGCAATGGAGTCAGTAATTGTGGCCATTCTCATGGTAAGCATGGCAGGTTCATAGTGCCTACTGAGATGTATCATTTGCAATGAGTGGCAAGGTTTGTGGTTGGATTTAGGTTAAGTCCCTGACAAATTCCAGTGCTGACTCCACTGGAAGGTCTTCAGAGACAGCCTCTGGGGCTGTTTTGGTTTCAGGCAATTGCTGGTTTGGCCTCTCTCTTATGTCTTCTTTGACATAGATCCCCTTTGTTTTTCTCTCTGTGACATGTATTCCCTCTGAAACAATTAGGACCTTCACAAGCTCTTTGTTTCTAATTCTGGACAGTTTAGAGCAAAGTATATTTATGCTAATTGCATACTGAAAGTACACTCGTCTTGCCTTGGCTTTTCCTTGTTAGGACTTTTAAGAAGATATTTGTCATTGTGGGCTGGAACACTGGAGTTGGAAGAGCTGCAAACTTAAAGGGTCTGCCCTCACCCACTTTACACTCTGATCTAGAGTTGAGAGGCATAGGGTATTGATGTCTTGAAAACTTTCCAGCTCTGGTTTCACTTTAAAATATAAACTATACTTTAAAACTACATGGTTCCCATTCAAGCAAGAATACCTGCTCTGAACCTGACTGATGTCAGGCTCCGGTCTGGGCAGATCTTCCTTTCAATGGAGCAGAGATGGGAGGAAACAAAAAACCTCGTGTCTGACCTTTGGAGTATGTGCCCCAAGTCTGAGGCCGTGGATATGGTGTATGAGATGAGCTCGTGAGCTGAAAACTAGTACAGATATCTCTACATAGCATGGGGCACATCCAGCTTTTGCATAGAAGTGGCTCCCGGTGGACAGGCTGTAGAAATCTCTGCTTTGAGTCCCTGCTGCCTCACAGACTTCTTGAGTAAGTTGTTAGGGTTCTGCTAATGCTGTAGCTGTATTGCTAACCCTCTTCATCTCTGTGCTCTTACTCTGCAGTATAAGGGCCCACATGGGGAATTATGGTTCTGTAATTATGACATGCAGTTGCCCATGAAGATAGGCCTATAGCCCCTGCTGTGTCTCAGTCTCCCAGGGGGAAACTGCAAGTAATACTTTTATCCCTGCCAGGAATGTCATAGGAGCTCCTCTGAAGAGCTCACGTAGTATGGTGATATGGGCCATGGATGTGCAGGTTACCCTGGCCAAAAGGGAGTTCACTCTGCATTCTTGCCAAATTCAAACAGTAAAAGAGATAAAAAGACCCTTCCAGATTGCTGCAAAGAATTTGCTGTTAAGTTATACTTAAATGCCTACAAGCAATGTTTGTGTCTATGCTTTTCCTTCTTCCTAATCCACGCACCCCCCTCCCCTTTTCTCAGTTTCCTATATTCTTAGGTCTTTTCCCACAGTAAGCTGTCTCCAGTATTTCTGCTTTTTCACAGGCTGGCCCCAACAGCAGAAACTAACGTGATGGCAGCAGTTACAGTGTAACTGGAACTAAAATGCGAGAGAGTTTTGCAAAACAACAGCAATACGCTCCCCTGCACAGTCCCTCTAAATATGGTATCAGGAGGCTGCTAAGTAGTCTAGGAAAATGATATTAGCTTGCACAAGCAGGTGTACTACAGCCCTGCAAAATGCCTTTGAAATACCTACAAGCTGGAAAGGACACCCATGGTGCCTTCCTGACGTCTGTAGAAAGTGAAATCTTGGACAATTTTACCCGCAACCACCAGGAAGCATGGAGATGACTGATGACTATTTACGTTTTCCCGCATGTATTAAGGAGAAGAGGAAACAGGAGCAACTCAAGAATTTATTTGATTTGTGTGTGTAACTATGGTTCTTTGGTCAAAATTCTGTTAAGCTGCAGGTATGAGTGTTTTGAAAGAACATTCCCCGTTTCAGATGATGAAAGGACAAGGGTGCCCTGTCAAAGGGGAAAGATGCATGCAACCAGGCATGTCTGCAGGGTGTTTTGCTGACCTTAATCACACACACAGGTCAGCTGCGTACAACCCAGCTATAAACTGGAGGCTGGAGACCCTCCCAGATGCTGCTGAAGTGCAAAGAAGAGTTGGCTCAACCTGAGGAGATACTGATGTATTTTGTTTTCAAGGCTGTGTGTAAGCTCATATTGGAGCTAATTGTCCTCTTTTTTTCGGGCTAGTTTAAGAAAACCTGATCATGTGCACTTCCTTTTGAGTGGGAACATTCTGCAAATGACATTGATGTGCTTGCCAGGCATGTGGGTGACCCTCACAAAAAAGTCAAACAACCTTCCAAGAATGATCCTCTCAGAGCCCTCTCACTCATCCTTCAGCAAGATGTACATGTTGATCCATCTGGAACAATTCCATCCAGACCTGTCTCCCAGTGCTTGGAAGTGTGCAAGCAGATTTCACAAATAAAATTGTCTCCAAATCCAGGTGTTGCATTTCACAGTCACTTTGATTTTGCTGCATAGTGATCACAACCAAATACTAGGCATGGGCTGCAAATCCCAGCCCAGAAACACGGTCAATGGCCTCTGTGAGCTCCCAGCTGCTGCCACAGTGATGGGGTGAGCTGGCATACCTCAGACTTTGAGCACTGGTGCAACTTTTTAGCATAACCCTGTCCTAAATGCAGCTGTAGGTCAGGAGCTAGAAAGGCTTTGCAGTCAGCTCCCACCTTCAGTTCATTTTGAGGTGGAAGCAAACCCACCTGTACCTTGACATCTTCTGCCCAAGGGACCAAATGGGCAGGGATGGCCTGGAGGGGACTTGCTGTCTGTAGGCTTAATTCAAGGTAGCATCAGCAGGTCCTGACCCAGCTGGCTGATGTGATTCCTCTGCAGCTGTGAGTGACAGAAGAGAACAGAAACTGGCTGGCACCAGGATGGCCCTTTATACCCTGGGATTTCCCATCAGTGGGCAAATTTGTGGTTAAAATGGTTTCCTCTTTGCTTTACACCAGAATAGACGCAGTCAGCATCTGGCCTAAATATCCCAAGAATAATACTTCAATTTATCTTTCAGCTCAGACTATTTCAATTTCCCAATCTATGTTCAGCCTTATGAAAATGGAACTTTATAGACAAAAAGGACTCAATTGTTTAAATAAATATATATGGCAGTGGGTGTGTGCCACTGGATTTATGTCTGAAAAGGTAAGCTTTGATAGTTTAGCACTTCTGTGATGTGTGAATAAAGTCCAGCAGGCCCAGGACCACGTTAATCTCCAGGGTTTGGTCTCTGTCTGTAATGAGATGCCGGCAGCCTGTACTTCAAAGTCTGCATTGATACAGATAATCTTGTAAAAGGCTCTCTGCATTTCGAGCCAGCTTGTATTAGGGATTACAGTGACAACAGGAGGAGATGATGGAAGAGGAGACTGCTTGTTTGATGCTCACTCCTTCAGTTTCTTTCTAATATTCCTTTTGTTTTTAATTTCCAAAGGATGGTGTGGTCCTCTCCTTCCACCCCCAGCTCAGCAGGACTCACTCAATCAGATGAACCCTGTGTGTTATGGGGCAGGTGGGCTGGCCAGGATGCTCTTCTGCCGAAGTCTGTGGAAATATATCCATTTGGTGCTGAAGCAGCCAATGCTACAGTGTCTTGGCTGAAATACAGGCAGAGATTGCATTAGAAATGGCACAGGCAGTTAAAAGTTACACTTCCAAACTTCTGAGGTTATCTCTTTCTCAAAACTCTTGTAAGGGAGTAGAGAAGAGGGTGAAGATGACAGGAGACCACAGTGTATGAGAAGCATGTTATAAAGCAAAATGAACACTAGTTCTCTGTATGTAATTATGTTTTCTGTTTAAAGTATATAATTTTCAAGGCATGTCTGACCAGGAAACAGAACTGGAATGTTTTTATGTTGATGAACACTACTAATCTAAGAGAAAAACGGTGGCAAATAAGTATCTTGATTGCTCTTCCAGAAACATTTACAAAAATAAACAAAAAAATTAAACTATAAATTTAATTGAAATAGAGGTTAATATCCGGGGACCCCAGTGCTGGGTACATTGTTCTCAGAAAGCTTTTTGAAGACTACTCATGTATTTAAGCACTGTAAAACCTGTATTTTCCAAGCCTAAAAATAATGTGGCATTTGGTCTATATTTCTGCCTGTCTTACAGGGGCAGCAGCACTGTAAGCAAAATGCAGAGAGAAATCATAGGGGTAGCATGAGCAGAAAAGTGCTTGCATCAGATGAATTCCATCGCTCTCATGTGCCCTGGCTGCTTGCCACATGGGGACATGAAGTCCCAGTTAGGTTTTGGGGTGCTACCACTAACAGCATCCGGGCATCAGCAAGTTAGTGACTCCACAGAGGAAATCCAGTCCTGTCCTCAGGGCAGAGTGATGTACTGGGTTGGTTCAAGATCTCATAAAGGAAACATTCCTTCGTGTTTTAACCACCACACACTTAGATCCAGCATCCCTTCTCGAGCAAAAGAGCCCCAGAACTCTTTCACAGATGTGACAGAATACAAAGATGTAAACTATAAAAATGAGGAAACTGAGAACCGAAGCTGAGACAGCTAAGTATTTCCTGGAGTGATATACACAGCACCCAGCAGGAGAGGCTTGAGAAAGAGTAGATGTTTGCTTGACTGAATCACCAAAAGCACCATTCAAAGAGCTTTATCCAAATAGTGATGGTAAACTCAGTGGTCTAAATTTAAAAGTACAATTAGGCCATAAAATACTTTAAGGAGCAAGGTTAAGAAAGGTATTAGGAGGACCTGGTGTGCTAGAGGTGTGTAAGCCTGAGGTCTGTACCAGCCAAAATAGTAAAAGTTGCAATAAAATCAGACTCATGAACACCTGGATAGATCTGATAAACTTGGTAAGAGCCAGCGTGGCTTCTGGAAATCCTGCCTTTTCAATCTCTCAAAGTTCTTGAAAGAAGTAGTGAATGTATTGATAAGTGTTATCTAGGAAAGTCTCTCCCCACAGACTTTTAGGGAAACTTAGAAACTAAGGGAAGTGAGAAGTCCTGGAATAGAGAAGTTGCTGAAAGTCAGGAAACAGTACAGGCCAAATGGTCATTTAGCTCAATAGAAGAAAGTTACCAGTGGAAATTTCAGGGATCTGCACTGTGGTCTGTTCTGTTTAAAATACCCATAAATAACATGGAAAAGGGCATGAGCAGTGAGAGACAAAGGTCACACATGATACAAAGTTGTTAAAAGTAATAAGGGCAGGTTGTGACAAATTGCAGAAGCATCATGTGAGATGGTATGAAATGTCAGGTGAAGTTTGGTGTAGCTAAGGATAAAGAAAAGAAACACCATGAAAACTGGTCTTAGTTTCACACATCAGATTTTGACCATTGAGTTGACTGTTCTCTATAGAGGAGCAAGGCTTTGGGATTAGGACAAATAACTCCATAAAAGTAATGTTGCAGGGCTGTGGAACTACTTGAAAAAGTACACAAAGGACAGTGGCAGTTTTAATCAGCTCGACAGAAGACTAGACAAGGACTTGGAAGGAAATCCATTGCAAGTCACTAGACAAATTGCGATGGATTCACAAATAGGCCTGATGCCTCTTCCTCATTCCTTTCTTGTCTCCAGATTGCGGACTGAGATGGCCAAAGGCAGATTGGGACAAGGTGGAAACGAGGTGATGATGACTGCATGGAGGAATGAGCCTACATTGCTGATACAGAGCAACTGGGTTGCTGCCTCTGTCTTACACCACATATTTGTGGAGAAGCTGATGTTTAAGACATGGCATATCTGAAGCTGTATCTCACAAACTGTCTAGGGATTTTAAAACAATGGTATGAGTTAATTACTATTAACAAAGTCACATGTAAGTGCAGTGGAACAAAGACAAGATGTATCCAGTAATTGAGAGGGATACAGCATACACATTCCCAGTGAAACCCAGTCTGCACTGAGATCCAGCAAAGGGGTTCAAATGGTTTAGGCAGGAAGCAGGCAGAGGCTGACCAGTTGGGAAGTAAATTGACTGGAGCAAGGAATCAGAGTGCATTCTCATCTGAGCAGGCTTACAAGGAACAAAAGCTAGCTCTGCACTGCAGGGAACAGGGACACTTGCAGGTGACCTGTCTCACAGTGGGGATCAATCACACTTGATAGGGGCAGCAAGATCTTTGAGGAAAGAGATTTTGAAGCAGTTGATTTTGAAGCATAAAATAAAATATATATAAATAAAAAGTTATTATATTTACTTTAAAAATTATCATGATGCATGTAGCCAGATGAGATAAATTGGGGAGAGGTAGAGAGAGAGAAAAAATGGAAGGAGAATGAAAGAGGGTTGAGGGCTGAATAGCTCAGAAAAACTAACAGAACAGAGAAGACAGAGCAAGCATTTTAAAAACAAAAAAAAAATGTAACGGGCACTAGGAAACATGGAGGAAAAAAAAGTGAGAGATGAAAAAGTGAGAGATGCACAGGTGAAGGCTGTGTTTGACTTCAGTGACATGTTGTGGACACATTGCTATGTCTCATACCCAGCAGTATATTACCTCACTCTGACTGCACATGAGACTCATCCTGTTTGAAAGCTTCTGATAAGTTGCAGAACTGTGATTTTCATTTTTTCACAAGCCTTGTAGTGTTAGTCCTCCATGCAGAGTATGCTGTACACATCCCTGCCCCAGCTGATTACTGTTGAACACATGGGTACAAAGAGAACCCCAAAAGCTCCAGGGCATCTCCGTTCCCAAGAAGGGTTGCAGAGCCCAGCTGAGAAATCCTGGTGGACTCAACCACTGTGTTAACCCTCAGACCTGACAAGATCCCACAGCCCCAGGAGCCTCACAGAGAGTCTCTCTAAAGGCAGAGTTGGTGGAAATGCAAGGAATATGGAGAAATGTGTTTTTCCAAGTTGGCCTGACTCAGAAGCAGCTCACTACAACTGTACCATCAATTATAAATTGAAAAAATACAAAAGAATTGCTGAGGTTCATAGTCTGTGATTAGGCATAGACCTTAATTTATGCTTGCTATATCCAGAGGATGTCTACTTAGGGCTGAGCCTACCATCTTTTGCACAGGGAGCAAAAAAGAAGCAGATGCCATTGAAGCAGTGTACTGACTTGCCTCATTAAAACCAGCAGCTGCCACAGAGGAAGTTTCCTGCAGGACTTCTCAAGTAGCATACTCTTTCAGGCAGTCTTGATGAAAAGAGGAGATAAATCCCCACTTTTAGTGCCTTGCTTTCTCTCAGCTTCTGTGTTGAATGTGTGAGGCCATGCAAGGAGAGAGGATGGGGCATGAGGATGAGTAACATAGCGTGTGGAAGCTGGAGGGGATACTCTCCCCTTGTTTCCTACTCCTCACAACACCAGCACTTCGACATGCTGAGCATCTGCAATATGATTTCTGAGGTGAGGATCAGGGGTATCTACTCCTCCCACACATACAGAGCCTCCCTTCTTCATCTGCCCAGGAGCGCAGGGTGGAAGGAAGGGTGTATAAATTAATAAAAGTTAAAAAGCTCCCCAGCTTCAGGAATGAAACACCTGGCGATGTTCTGCACTCACAGTAGCTGTCTTCCTCCAAAAGACAAAATCCATAGCAAAAAAGTGAAATAGTAATGAGAGATGTTTAACTATTTTTAAACCAAATAGCCTATTATGTAAGTCAAGAAAGCAGGTCATCAAAACTACTGAACACTTCCTGGAATCATAGAATCAATTGGGTTGGAAAAGACATCTGAGATCATCGAGTCCAACCCTTGGTCCAACTCCAGTCTGTTTACTAGCTCATGGCACTCAGTGCCATATCCAATCTCAGTTTAAAACCCTCCAGGGATGGTGAATTCACCATCTCTCTGGGCAGGCCGTTCCAATGCCTGATTATTCTCTCTGTAAAGAATTTTTTTCTAATATCCAACCTGAACCGCCCCTGGCTGAGCTTAAGCCCTGCCCCCTCGTCCTATTGCTGACTGCCTGGGAGAAGAGACCAACCTCCACCCGGCTATAACTTCCCTTCAGATCGTTATAGAGAGTCATGAGGTCACCTTTAAGCCTCCTCTTCTCTTGAAATGATCACAAATCCTGTTTCATTAATGGCAGAAACAATGACTTTTCTGGGAGGCAGTTAAATATTTCTCTGCTTAGCAGAACAAGAAAGGCAGCAAGTTAAATTGGTATCTCTTGTTTCAGAAAGTATCAAAGAATTTTTTTTTCTATAGCACATGTTAAAGAAAGAATTTGTGTAGTGTAATATATTATTATATTCTATTAAATGTACTTTATATATATCCTCCTCCTGTCCCTGTACTTCTATAAGATTTACAGTAATTTATACACCTCCAGAATCATAAAATGCTGCTGTTCTTACTTCAAAGACTTTTCTTGAGAATGAGCTGGAGAATTTCATCAAGCATTTCACATCACCTAGATGTTATTGCTTTTAACTATCAGTACACTAAAGAAATCTCTTTCCAAGCTTTTATTTGGTTGAAACAAGCACCTGCAAGATATATGCAAAATTATTTTCCTAGGAGACAGTCTTATCATGGCTTCAGCCAGAGAGAATCTGTGTTTTATCTACCTGATGTTAGTCTTAATTCACACTTCACTTCTGGTAACCTCTAGGGCACCTTTAATGACTACTGGAAATCTTCTCTAGCAAGTTGTACATTTTAGAAAGAAATCCTTTGACCAAAGTCAATGATTTCTGGCTTCTGGAAAGATTTTGCTCCTTATTTCCAGTTACTACATACTTGGAAACACTCCTGAGTGCTTCTGTCTATAAAGTGGCTGTAGAAGTGCAATTCCACTACAGGGGTACAGCCACAAAACCTACCTAAAATCTCAACATTTCACATTCTCTGCTGACTTATTTGCCTTGCCTGTCACCCCATACCACTAGGCTCATAACACATGTGCTTGCACGGTGAATAAAAAGTTGTACCTGATGAAAGACACCAGAGAACTGATCTCAGCAGTTAGGAAACAGGGTTCCAGACCAAATGACTGCTTTGTGAGAGGTCATGCATGCTGCCAATCCTTCACAGAGAGATGTTAACATCCTTCCAGGAGGCACCAGCCAAAGGCATCTTCCCAAGTTTCCATCAGGGGCAAGAGTCTCTCCTCCATTTGCAGCACTAGAAATGCATGTCTGAAGAGTCTTGAATGTCATCCATCCATGGAAGAAGAATAATAACAACACCCTTGCAGCATGGTAACTTACTTTTCTAAACTGTCATGACTCTTTGCTACTGCCTCTATTTTTCAGGTGAAGGAATAGTGAAGCAAGAATCCATTGTCTCTTTTGGATCAGAGTAGATCAATGCCAGAAATTAAGTCAGCTGTTCCAACTTCCCGAGCTAAGACCATGGTTTTTTAGTCTTTTAGATCAAAAGGTTGTTGTTAAGTGAGAAAGAAGGAAAGCCAGAGCTGTGTTAATATTGATTGGTTCTTGCAGTCTTCCCAGAGCAGAGCACAGGCCATTCCAAGCCACCAGGGTTGGCAGAGCCACAGTGCCCATAGCACTGTAGTCCTTGTCCAGTCCAGTCATCTGGCACCAGGGTGCAATTTATGCATGTTTTTTTCACTCTGCAAAATGTTTTCTCAGTGTGCTTCTCACTTTTATAACTGAAGGTTTAATAAACCAATTCTGAAATGGAATCTTAGAATTAAAAAAGAAATAAAAGACACATCAAAATCAACAATAATAAAACCAAACAAACCCAAACAAACCAAAACAAAACAAACAAAAAGAAAACAACAACAAAAAAACCCCACAACCTTCTGGAAAGGACGAACGGAGACCAAAAATGGTGTCTTTGTACACAGAGACTCCACATGGGATTTTTCTCCTATGATTAATTCCTGAAGCTAGTAAACCTCAGAAAATACTAGAAATTAATAGAGGAAACAATTAGCATATTTGGAGAAAGTGAAAGAACTTTCCCTTCAAAGACTTCAATTTTTTAAAGAAATAAGGGATATCTGTAAGCTCAGAAGATTTCTATATCTCTGTTCTGCATAATTTAAAAAATAACCCTCTTATGACTAGGAAATAAAAGTCAGAGTTGCTTAAATTTCAAATTTGCTACAGAGGAAAATAAGGAATGCTTTTATTTGATGAACCATTATCTGGTACTGGTCTAATTCTAAAAATATGAGTTCTCAATCAAAAACTCAGTTATTGCACCTATTTGCTCTGAAATGTCTGCATTTTAAAAATGTACCCATTGGCACTTGTATCATTTTGGCAATGTGACACAGATGCGTGTCTTGGAATGCTCACAGTGCTGTTCTATCTTACTTCTAGAAGATAGAATTTTAGGAATCCCATTTTTCAGAGGGTAGTTTGGCTTTAAATGAGGTCCTCCAATGTGTGTCACAAACTTGGCATTTGAATTATCCCTCTGGAGAGAAATTAAACTTGACATAGCACATGAACACAAGACACTATACAATTACTTCCTCTCATTTATTGTTTTAATTTATTTATGCATATTTTTATTGATTTTAATTGCAATTTAATTATTTATTATTGGCTAATCAAAATCTTATATTAATTTTTTTCTAGCTAATGAGGAAGGAATGTAAGACTCATTGGATCAGACTTGTAGATTAAACCTGTGTCCTTCTAGTATAGACAAAAATCAAAGAAATGCTCTCCATGTGATCCCTACCTTGTAAGCCTGGGCCCACGAAAATGTTTAGGAAGCAAGATTTCTGAAGCTACAGCACCAAAAAGCCCAGCATTACACTGACAAGAAATTCTTAGAGCAGCTATCTAAGGGTGCTGGGATTTCCATGTTCT
This sequence comes from Formicarius rufipectus, assembly GCA_013399695.1. NCBI lineage: Eukaryota > Metazoa > Chordata > Aves > Passeriformes > Formicariidae > Formicarius > Formicarius rufipectus. Next base: position 1,016,119 of record VXAU01003751.1, on the reverse strand, counting down.
AGATTTTCACTCTTACTTCTGTAACTGTCCTTTTAACACACTGTCCAATTTTGTTAAAGAAGTATTTACCCCATACTCTAGAGCTGAATCAGTGGTATCTACTTCTGGGACGCTTCACTTCAAATTGAGCTTTAAACAGAGGTTACAGAGCAGCTCATGGCCTGACTGCAGCCTCAAATATTGCTACAGATCTGCCTCTGCAATTCAGAGGTATGGCACATACTTTCAAGGTGCTATTAATACCAGTGCTACTAGAAACCGCAAGAAATTATTGTGGTTTGCAGTTTCATTCCAAGGTCTCAACTCAATCCAGATGTTTGTTTCAGGTTTGCACATTTTTTCAGGAAATGTGGACAAAATTCTTTCAAAATTAAGTTACTTCATTGTTTGTTATAAAAAATAATATAAAATAAAAAACAAGCAATCAAAAATAAACCCACACAAACAACCTCAAAAAACCAAATCCCAAACAACATGATTTACAAAAGGAGAAAAAGCACTGATGCTTTTAATCAAATTTCTATATGCAATTTCTGTATGTGATACACTTCCTCACACAATACGCACTTTTAAGAGCTTGAAACGGGGAAGGTGGCATATGTGGGGAGAGATAATGTTTTATTTGAGCAGTTGATCAAGTCAGAAAAGGCTGAGGGTATGCAAGTTCTTCCAGTTCTGAAATGGAGGCTGCAGACTTCAAACCTTCCAAGCTCCTGTTGATTGTGTGAAGTGGCTTGACTCTGCCTGAACAACAACAGGAACTCCATCCACCCATAAAGGCCCTCCAAGGCCACACCACCAGCATCCTGCATCCTAATAGCCATTTCTCCCTGGAGGCAGAGAGCTTAACCCCATGCCAGGCTTGGTGGGAACCACGCAGGGGAAAGGGAACAACCAACATGCACTGGAGTGCAGTCTTATGGGCAACAGATCTCTCTTGTCAGGAGATCTGTTCTCATGCAACAGCTGTTCTAGCCCTTTGCTTTCAAGAAAAAAGCTGTAAAGTATTTTAAACTGGTGGAACTCTTCAGGATGAGACAAATGGTAGATTTAGCAGACTGTTTTTTTCAATCTGATTACCCTTTCTAACCTCCCTCTCCTTTTACTTAATCTCTTTTTCCTTGAGACAACCCCAAATCAACCCTCCAAATTCAGTATTCCACCCTTTGCTCCTCAGAACAAGAGATGTTTGTATGCAGGTGGGCCATGCAATCACTGCATCTAGTGAAACAGGAACAGGTTGTTCCCAGTTTGCAGTCAGCATTGTCATTTCTTTCAAATTGCCCGTGTTTCAAATCTGATGTTCAGAAGGTATCAACACAAAGCAATACTCTATCTGCATTGGAAGTTTGTTCTACAACACAATCATTTTTGTAGATACAAATTTGTCTCTCCGTCTCCTCTTTCAATGACTTTCTTTACTTAGGATGAGCTCTTGAATATGCTATGAATGAATTCAACAAAACGGCAATGCCATCACTGGCTTTCTTCTGAGTAACCAGCAAGAATGAGCAGTTTAATGTACTCATTATAAGGCATTATGTAAATCTTCAAAATCTATTTCTGCCTCTTTTCTGCACCCTGTGAAGTCATCATATCTGGAAAAGACTTTGCAGGAGTGGCACGATCAGTAATACACTTAGATCTTTAACCCCATTTCTGATCTTTTCACTGTTCTTATACTCAGGTCATGTTAGGTCACAGTAGGTGTTCCTACTCTATAGTCTTCTATACTGAGTCATTTTCAGCCACACAAGCCCTAAATAATTTTCATAGATACTGCTTTTAGGACATGTACTTTCCTTTTATTGACTATTTTTGTTCTTAACAGGAAAATTCAAAGTTTATTCTATTAAAACAGACTAACAGCTCTGGATAATTTTTGTAATTGAGTTCTGCATCGGGTTTTCCATGATATGAAGTTCTGATTAATAACTGTCCAACCCACCCAATCATCTTTTAAAATAGCATCAATTTAACTTTCTTTGGCACTTTTGAAATTAACATGGTGTTTCAAGATTTATAACAAATAAACATCAGCAAATGAAAGATCTAATCTGCAGCTATTAAAAGTATTTATTTCTAATAGCTGTTGTCCAACAGTCTACTTAGTCTTTAACAGACTGCAGTCATTTATCATCCTCTTGTCGTAGTAGCCCATTATCTTTCTATTTCCTAAATGGAAAATAGTGGCGTTTGTTGAATATTTTATTTAATATCATTACTATTTATCTTTCAAATACTGGTCCTGTATCACTGCTTCCATTTCTCTTGTTCCTGATACAGGTAAAAAGCTTTTCTTTTTAATGTCATTTGCTTCACATTGCTGTCAGCTTTTTATGCCAGAGATGTTTTCATCTTCCCTCTTTAGTGTTTTCTAATACAGTCTTTGTTCATTGGCATTTGGGTGGGGGGAAGTGGATACTTGCTATTTACTTTAACTTGTTTTCCCTTCACCACTGCCCCAGAATGAGCTTTAACACAAACTTATCTTCTATTCTGCCTGACTTCCCTATATATATATTTTGTCCATCGAATTCTCGAATTCTCAGGATCCACTCACATTTTTTCTATCTATGCTCATCCTCACAGGATTTTCACTGGTAATGCTCCTCAGCGGGGCAACACCAGCTGGTTGAAGCATAGGATAACTCCCAGTTGGATCCATCTGATAACCACTGGCCCCAGCTGCCAGCACCTGCAGCTTGGGGAGGTGGAAAGCTTCACTCCTGATGGATGAACCCTTCCCATGCCCTCTTTAGCACAATCTGATACATGTCAATGTATGTTTGAAAAAGTTTGACTTTCAGACACTTCACTGGTTGCTATTAAGGTGGAGGCAAAGTCACTCATAATGATCTTTCATTTTGCATGATTCCTAAAGATGCTAATGTTAAGCCAGAGGAATTCCCCCCATGCCCTAGATCTCACTGTAATGGAACAGGGGAAGGAGATAACTTAAATTTGCTGACAGACAACCCTATGCAGAGGGACAAAGCATATCCATTACAGCTCCCTAGCACTGTAGGATTTAGGAAATTAGGAATTCCATTGAGAATTATTTTCAGTCTCAGAGGTTGCCTTGTTTTTAATTTTTGTCTGTAAATTCTCTTCTTCCTGCAGAGATCAGACACAAAAATAGTCTGTTTTCTCAGAAACTCAATTTTCCATTAATTCATTGGAAGATTTTGGAAGATGCTCAGTACACCATGGGCACAGCATGTTTCACTTAAATGTGAATAATGTCATTAACAAAAGGAATTAACAATGCAGTATGGTACTACTCTGTAAAGTTCTAACAGGAGGTTGCAATCCCCCCACCCTGCCATGGATCCACAGAGACAGATGGAGAGGAAAGACACAAAATGAACACAATATCCTTACAGGCAAGGTGTAGTACTCCCTGCGGAGAGTTAGGAGCTGTACTTGTTCATATATAAGCAAGACAAAGACCTGGCAATTTAGTTCCTATCTGCAATGGACTAAGAGCCTGCTGCAGTGATATCTGGGATTATCCTGCACAGAGATTTCAGCACAATTTTATACAGAGTTATCACAACTCTGTAGCTCCTGGCAGGAGCAACACACAGGTTCATCTGCACAATATTACAAACTGGCAGGTCTGGGTAGGTCAAATGACGGGGTAAGAATAATTCTGTCTAGAATTTTATGTGATCTCATAGCACACACTCACACTGTGCTGAATTTACTTTGTGATATAGTAAAGTCTAAACACTTCAATCAGTTTTAGTTTCCTGAGGCTTGTCAGAACCCTGTCCCATTATATTGAGTTGCATGTTTAATTTTATGAGTCTATCAGATGAATTCTAAAGTAAATAATATTTGAACAAGATGAAGAACATGAAGTTGCAAAATAAAAAGCTTTTTTAAAAGCACCCTATTACTCTGTTCAAATACCTCAGCATTAGAGTGCTTGGAAACCTCTTAGAGCTAAGTGTGCATTTTTAAATAACATAAGTTGCTCAGACTGCAGTTACCGAATTCCAGCTTGACACTGAGCACTTAAAGAGTTTAGGGAATCCAGACTCTTTTATCAGCTTGCAGACAAGGGCACTAAATGTCATGTGGGCTTCCTTTTGGCTTGCAGCCACAAGCTGCACATAGTATTTAATGTAGTCTCTGGTTCTTAAAGTATTAGGAAAACCTGAAAACAAAGTGCCTGCCATTAGTGAAATTGGTGCTGTCTTTTGACATTCTACAGTATGCATTTCAGGTTTGGTACGCCTCAAAACTTCCCTAAAAGCAGGGGTAGGGAGGTTGCCTGGAACTTCTTCACAAGATAGAGAGAAAATTCTCAGTGAGGGTCCTGGAAGCATGTGCTCAAATTTTCTACCCATGTGTTTGGTATGTTGATTAAATAACCCACTTTGTTATGCTTTTTTGTCCCACACTTTTCCAGAAAAGAAGATATGGAACATGTACAGTTCAGTAATAATTGTGACATTTCTTTTGTATGTAGTAAAATATTTAAATTATGGAGCAAAATTCACCATAACTTAATGTTTAAAAAAACAGAAAAAACATAGTAAGGAAAGATGATAAAATCATTAAATCTGTTCAGCATGCTGTCTTATAAGGATTAAATTTTTTACATCATGTGATGCATATTATTATAGAAAGGAAAGCATTACTTTGAAACATCAATATGTGTTTATAGAAAGACCAGTGTAAAAAGATAGAAACAGATAATAGGCTATGTTAAAATAAATGAGGCCAGTTTTATCTCAGTAGTAATAACAGAATAAAGAGGTAGTAAAAAAAAGATCTGAGATATCCTCTAAATTACAAATTCCAAGAGAAGAAAAAAGCATGTTTTTCTTAATATGATTTTAACCATGAACACACCGCACAAACACACGCATTTCCAAAGGTTTTGTGAAGGTAATACTCTGGGTTGCTTCCAGGAACCTGTAATGTTGAGTATTCTCTTATCAGATCTAACTCATGATTTCTGCTCTGTCTTTACCCCAGACTATCATCTCTTCCCCCCAACTGCTTCAAAGTGTCCAGAACCATTCAAGGATAGGATGACCCCTGTTCTCTTGCAATCTAGGTAAACTCTTGTTTCTAGTCATTCTTAATTCTGTTCCTCCAATTTGATCTGTTTTCGGCAATATGTGACCTTTGCCTTTTCAAAGATACTCACTCACTTCTAACCAAACGGAGCACAGATGAGGAAAAATATCTGGACCTTCACAGGGAAATATAAAAAGGATGTGTAAATTGGTGGAAAGATAGAGGGTGTGCTTTTGGGGCAGTTTCCCACTCCCCAGCCTTCAAAGCTACTGCTGTGTTGGAGTTGACCATGAGGAAAAGGTGACATTCCCAGAATAACTTCCCATGTATGGCTGTAATATGCACCTCAGTGACCAACACATTGCAAAATCTGGAGGGGCATCCTTGAGAAACTGGAGAATACCCCTCAGATCTCTTCTCAGGATGGAATTTGGATCCTGAATACTGAGATGAGAGCATCTGCTAGGTACAAATAATCATGAAATTATTCAGCTCTCTAGATTTCTCATGTTGTCAGTCATACTACAGTCCAGTGCTCAGAGGCTGCCTCAAGAACCAAAGCAGCAACAGCATGGATCCTGTACCTCTCTCTGGCTTCTTAGTCCAATGTTGGTGGCGTCAGTGGCATCCCTAAGCCTCAGCTCAGCTGTGACAAAGCCTCCCACCAGGTTTAACCTCATTTTTATTCATCCCAAGGAATCTCTGCATCTCCAGATTCTGGGCATGTTTCCTGAGAATCTGGAGGACTCAGAGCAAGTTGTCTGAGCTGTAGCCCCATGTTGCCTCTCAGTCTGGTTGTGAGCTTGTTGCCGTATTCAGGCACCATGTGGTTTGGCAGTCCCCAGCCCTGTGCCACCTTCCATTGTGGCATTTTCTGCAGATGACACTCCTCTCATCCAACCAGAGGCACCTAAACGGTGCTAGCTATGGAGAGTAGAATAAAATAACATAAAATACAGTGAACAGTTCCAGGGGCAACTCATCACATCCTAAAAGAGGGTTCTTCCAAGGTCTTTGGGTGCTAAAATCCAGATGCAGCGGTACAGACTGTGTTTTAGGTCAGTCAGAGAGTGACCATCTAGCCATCAACTGTGTCTCATGCAAGAAAGTGAGTAATTGTCTGCATTTACACAAGAGTGAAATTTGTAGGAAAATTGCAAGTTCTGAAACTGATTTTGTTGAAAATCTGTATTTCCTTTCCACATATGGGTTTCTTACTTTCTTTTATGCATTTTGACATTATGTACACAAAAGGGCTATAATTCAATTACTTCTCTCAGTATTAAATTATTCTGACATTGTTTATTCCATTACTTCTTCTACAAATTTGAGGAGGGCTGAACACTGGTTTTAATTCTGTCTGTCAGTTCCTGATTCATTGCCATTGCAATGTACATCATTTGAAGTGGGAAATATTAGCAAAAACTGGAAATTGCTCAAGGACATACTACTGGATGTACCCAGACTGACAATCCAGAGAGAGAAGGGAAAAAACAGTTATTCTGGTCGCAAAAACATCCTGGCTAGAAGGATTTCTGAACAGAACAACATAAGTGAAACATTTGTGTTCGAATATAAAAGCAAAGTTAAGAGGTACAAACTGAAATCAGAGCCAACTGATAAAACAGACAAAAGGTAATGAAATTAATGGAAATTCAGTCACCAGTGACATAAATAATGCAGCATATAAAATTCATGAGGGAGAAAAGGAACTCAGACAAAAGGTCTGTGGATATTTGATGGTTACTTTTGCCTTCAGAACAAAGTGGGAGAACTCACAGGACATACATTCGCTGAAAACCTAATCATCTTTCATGAAGGAGAATTCAAGCCAGAATCTACTAAAATTAAATCTTCTTAAATCAAAAGGACCAAATAACTTACCCCAGAGGGTCCTGAAGACTGGAGAATTGCTGAAATTAATACTTTAGCAGTAAACACATTGGCATTTCCCCTGGCTTCAACACATTCTTATTTTTCCAAGACTGAAAAAGGAGGAGAGACTCTACCCAGGAACTGCTACATTGCTTCAGTACCCAAGCAAAATAATGGAACACATTCTCTCTAAAAAAAAAAAAATAAAATAAATAAAATGAGAGTAATATAGAACCAGCACAGGCTTGTAGGGTTTCTAAGAGCACAAATCTTATCAAACAAACTATTTCTGTTTTGGAGAAGATGACATTTCTTGTTGATAAAGGCAACCTTGTTGACTGATGCAGTTTATTTGAACTTCTCCAAAGTGTTTGGTTTGGTACTACGCTAAATTTTAACTCAAATATTTATACAGAAATAAACAGACATACCCAAGATTAAAAATCTGGCTGTTTTACCATCTCTGCTATGTCAGTGCTTTTAGCAATGCAGTGCAATGGCGGGGGCAGCAGGGCAGACACTGAAGTGATGGAGGTGTTGGCAAGGTAGTGACAATGCAGCAACAAAGGAGACTCACAGTGGGTCAGTGTGGACACATAAGGAATGAAGAAGCTTTGCAAGGCAAAGTTACCTAACAGCAAAGAGACCATTTCATGCTGCTCACAGACATCATAGGAAAGCCAAGGACTTCTTTACTCTTGTCACTGTGTAAGAAGCAGTGTCTGCCAATGAAGAATAGGCCAGGCTGGATCAGATAGGATGAGGCTTTGAGAAATCTGGTCTAGTGGAAGGTGTCCCTGCCCGTGGGAGTTATAGCTAGATGATTTTTAAGGTCCCTTTCAACCCAAACCATCCTGTGATTTTGTGCAGGGTTTGAAAACTCTAAGTCAACATAACATACATATTCCATACAGGCTAAAAAAAATTACTTTTTTTTTTTAAATTACATTTTTACGTACTTTAATATTGTGAATGTTTATCTAGTCTTGTGAATTACCATAGACCTAGGAAAAAAATGTAAACAATTAACTTTACAAGATATGTTTGTACACATACAGGAATGGTGAAATCTTTGTCCCTTTCATGTTTAAATATGGTGCGTTTTTAGCACAGGTTAGTCTGATGAAGTTGAGACTGCATTTTTGAAACCAGTTCTGTCTCTACATCAAATAGTTGCAACGTTGTAAAATAGGTAGTAAATATCCGTAACTAAATGTGGACTAGACTCTGAAATATCATACACACATTTTCACAGCTCACTTACTGTTGTTATTTAAAAATGAGAACAGAAAGGCATCTGAACAGAGCTGAAACAAATAACACGTGAAATGGAAAACAAAAATTTCCATGATTCTGGATTATAAGGAGCAGTTGTCCTACACACCAGGCTTTGCATTTGCTAACTCAGTGGGATAAGAATAATTTCCTATTTCCTGGTACGGCTGTGTTCAGTTTTTTCATTCTGACAGCAATCTGTAGCATTTTCAAGAACAGATTAAGTCTGAACTAATGCAAAGAGAACACTTTTATATACCACAGAGGAGCAAATAAAAACCTCACTACTTTTCTGCTTGTCAGTCACTTCTAATAGTCAAAAATAGGTGGAGTGCAAGAACAGTGTGTTGATGCAGATTTCAGCTTTTGTCAGAGAGATGCAGCTAGATAATAAAGTAAAACTAACACATAACCTTACAGTCCAAACCAGAAATAGTTTTAGTTAAAAATCACTAATATACAACGGAAGCAAATTTTGGAATTTGAAGAATGTGGGAGTAAAAGGGCACCTTTCACCATGGAGAAAACTGGGAAAACTTTCTGAAAGATAATTTCATGGTTGTTCAGTATGCACTATCCAAGCACAATCTTTAATACACTTTTTTTTATTGGTAAAAGAAACCAATTCAATCAGGCCAGTGTTCAAATGTTTTTGGAGCAAAATGTTTATCCTATGTAACAAAAGGAAAATAAAGCAGTCCTAGAACCCGGCAGCCATAGTGCATGTGCTAGGAGTCACTGCTATGCACTCACATAGTATCACACTGCTGTCACACACCACTCCTGGAAACCTGAAAAGCTGTAGATTTGGCAGCCTGGATAATAAATAGACCAATAAACCTGCCTGATCAACAAAGTAAAAGAAAAAATGTTGCTTAATTAGACAGCTCAGATCCATCATGGTTTTCTGGTGAAGTGTTTAACAGATTTCTGCTTTCTAGTTTTACATTTCATAGACACTTGCAGTGGACCAGAAAACCTGAAATGAAGCTGTAACCAAGCCCCATTATTGACTCTGCATGGGTGACCACAGATGACATCAATGGCTGGCACAGCAGGTAGTCATGGGTTGAGTATGGTCCATGGCAGAACATCCTTAATGGATGCTGCTCCAGGCTGAGCTACCTCGCAGAGTCCCCCCATCTGTCCATCTGTCCACATATGAGCAATGTCTGTTCAGAGATAGGTCTTACTCACTCACCCTGTAAAAAAGAGAAGCAACTGCCCTGGCAGGGCAAAATGAACAGCTGAGGAGACAGTGAGTCCAGCTTCTGGTCTGCTGCTGCTGGGCAGCCCACTGTGCCACCAGAGGCCACAGAATTTGATCAGAAGCCAGTAAGGGCCTAAATATCCACTAACTTTAACAGGTCATGATTTTGCATGCATCATTTTAAGTCTAACATGGACAGAGTATTTCTCCTTATTTTTTTCCTCCAACAGCATTTAAAATTGGTTTATCCTTACTATGTAGGTCAAAGAAGATTTTTTTTTCAGTTCCTAAAGCTTAATAAAAAACTATTAAATGCTAAATCAATTATTGAAAACATATTTCTCAGCCAGATGTATAGCATTTAATAACTTAAGAACTCTATTTCCTCTTATTGAATTTCTGTTTTCTTTAATTGTGGGACTTAATTAACAAGAGCACAATAAAAGTGAAATGGGAACTATTACTTAGGCAGCATTAGCAAACCAGTCACTCTGAAGTGGCACTTAGACTGCTTTGCTTTCTCACTGTGAAGTAAGAAACAGTTGCCAACAGGGCCACCGTAACTTCACAGAAGACTTCATTTTTTTACCATATCTTTTGGTATCATTTGTTTGTTTTCAGTATTAGTTGAAGATATTGTGGAAGGGTAAGATTAAGAAACTGAGAAATCACATATTTCTGACTTTACAGTCACCCTGTATGTGATGCAGAGCTGTGTGCAGAGCTGTGCAGTTTAAATTTAGTTCAGCCTGAAAGCTAACTGTTCCTCAAGGCTCAATTTCAGATTATTTTTCAAACAGTTTATTTAATTACTCTTTTTGTTATGTTCTGCCATGATGAGTGACCTTAGCTAATAATTAGTCATTTTTTAATAAATTTACTACCCCATTTAATTAACTTTTTGTAATACTGTACTTGGAGTTATTGAATGGATTGGCCTGCCCCAGTAAACAAGTTTTCCTGCAAAGTAGGTAAAGGAATATTGAATAAGCCTTGTTGTCATACTGGGGCAAAAATTTAACGAACAGTTTATCTCTCAAATCAAAATTCAAAACCCAATGTGTTCACACACAATGTTCAGTGAAATAGCGTGAGCCAGCCTTGGGACGAACAAACACCAAATTACTGCATTGATGTTCACTTTGTTTGATGTAAGTTTTAATCTAAATGGGAAAGTTTTGCCTTCTTCTATGATGTGCGGTTGGTGCAACCTCATCCCTGAAGGGGCAGAATGAGTAATTGCCATCCAATGCCCAGAAAATGTTTATTCTACAACAAATATAAAACAAGTTTGATAGAAGAAAACCATTCCCCCACCACCACTGCCAAATCGGCTGGGAGGATCCTCTACAATTATTCTCTGCTCTCCCTAACCAGGCAGTGTGGCTTTTTCTCTCTTAATTCAGTTCAGCACTCAGCTTTGATTTCAGAAATCCTATCATCATCCCAGCTTGTAAAGAGAGCACAAAAGTGAGCAAGGCCTGCTTTGAATTAGAGAATTACAGAGAAATGCTGCTAGTTAAGAACAATGCAAGCTTGTGATCTTTTTATCTTAGACAGCTACATCCCTAACAACAGCTAAAGTATGTCCAGAGAGTGGGAACAAAGGTGGTTTGACCTTTTAGAGTCATTACCATATCACAGAGCTGAGTCCAGCCTGCCAGGCAGGTCTGACAGGCAGAGCTCACTGTGGCTCTACTGAATTGTAGGTGAGCTCCTTATTCTGTTCAGAATGGAAAATATCTGCAGGGTTTCCAGTTGGTTTGTACCTCCAAGGTAGCACAAACACTGAAGGTAGAGGCCGAAAATCTGTTTGGCTGCCTGGATTCATGACAGAGTGCCAAGGACTGCCACCAAAATCCTGTGTCCAGCTCCATCCTGTCAGCTGAGGGATGGCCTGATGGTGAGAGTCAAGCTGGGCTGTGTGGTCGCAGCCTTCCAGTGCTGATGGGCAGAGATCAAGAGGCAGGAAATAAGTCTAATTTGAGAAGGTGAAGATGCAGAGGCAAGCACCATGCATATACAATCATCTTTTTCACTCTTTTCTCCCCCACCTCCTGTATGTAGGAGTTCACAGGCTACTTTCAATGAACTTTTCAAAGCAAAAGATTATCAGAAAGGTCTGAGAGTAAAATATTCCTTACAAAGCTGGAACATTTGGCGGCTCATCCCTGCTTGCCTTGCAGTCTCAAAGTGTGAACACATAGCGAGAGGGAGATAGGGTCATGGGACTTGGAAACCTGTTTCATTCTTGGACGATTTTCACATAAAAAATAACACTTCATAGCACTTCCCATAATGTCAGTCCAGCATCAAAGAATGCATGAACTGGGACTATATATGTGTACAAAATGTTAATACAACCAAAATAAACCTACATTTTTAATGAAGATAATATAGTGACAACTGCAGGGGAAAAAAAATCCACCTCACACCTACTGAGTTTTTTTTCATCCTATTACAGTTATAAAATTGTTAAAATAGAAGAAATCTCTAAAGCATGAGTTTTCCTTTCTATTTCACTGTTACTACCAAACAAAACCAGAAAATTATTTTCAGTGAGATTCATGTTGTAAGGCTGAAGTTATGTATTAGAAGTGTTATTTAGGAATCTTCTGAGGGTACCTATTGTAACCTACTACAGAAATCCTGTGGGCCAGTATGGACCTGTAAATGGCAAATCACTAGACTAACCTAATTACCTTTTTTTTAAGAATTATTACTGATGAGAGTCAGGAAGCAAAATTGTAGATGGATCTGTAGAAATGTATTGTAAATATCACATGATGCATTAGGGACCCAATTCTCTAAACAGCACTTTGAGTGAACAAATCAGGAATGGAATCATATGTTGAAGACAAATTTCAGGAAAAAGAAATGCTTTCAGGAATATTAAATCTGGACTTCACAATATGCAAAGTACACTTGGCATCCCCTTCATTTTTATTGCTGCTGAATAGTCCTGAGGAGTTGGTCCTCATGAAGTGGTTCAACTCAAGCACTAACCCTTCCCCATGGGCCTAGACCCTTTTCATCCACTGCAGTGGAACTCCCCTTCCAGGTACCCAGTGACTCACCCAATGATTCTGACTTTGTTTCTCAGCAAAATGATTTCTTATAGAGCAAGTGTGAATTGTGCTGCCTATTGTGTCCAAAAAGAACCTTAGTTTTCCACCTGTTACAAGTCTCCATCCCATTCAGAAAGTAATGTTAATATCTAAATCTGAAGAGAATAAGCTAGAAAACTTCTAAAGAAAACTGGCCCTACAAAACATTTATGAAGTCCGTAATCAAATTAAGCCCTAACAAATGCTTCAGAGGCACTTGAAATTTTGCATTCATCTTACTTTTTTCCAAGCTAGACCAAGAAAAGAAACTTGACTATTCAGATAAAACACTTGCACAATACTGGTTTTTAAAGCTCAGGCAACCCAGCCTTTTTCTATACAAAGAAATACTAAAACCCATCATCATTCAATTGTCGTGGCACTCTCCCTAACTGATGACTGCTCTTGTTGCTGAAACTAACAATAACCATTTGCTCATCAAAGGCTGCTTGGCCCATGTGCTTCCAGACATTATTTCCAGTTTAAAAGTCATCCTCAGAAAATAAGAAATTCATATGTGTACAGTACAGAGATAAACACATGTATGCATGTGGGCTGTGCTCTGTGTAAGTATATATTTATGAAGCAATGAACATATATTTACTGACATGGTATTTGGCTTCAGCCCAGGCAGGGCCAAGACAGCCACAGATGTTGGTTGACATGTGGGCCATGAGCAGAATGGCTTCTGGAGGCAGTGCTGCTCTCCATGGAAACTCACGTTAATTCAATTTCTATAGAGCTAATTAGGAATGGAAATGGCCTCACTCCACTTGGGGAGGCTGGCAACAAACTTTAACATTCATTCCAGGACACTGCACTGCATTCACCAGAGTTATTGTCATGGACCAAAATCTTCTTCACCCGGGGAAAATCTGTGAATCAGCTGCTCAAACAGTTCCCTGAGGAGCACCAGTAGCTGCCATCCCAAAACAGAGGCCAGAACAGTCCTGGCAGTGGGGCAACCCTATGTCCTAAGCACCAGAGGTGCATGGCTCAATCTCCTATGTGCTCCTGAAACTGCAGCACAATGATGGTGGTTCAGGTCATGTCCAAGCAAACACCAAGGAGCACTGTGTTGCCTCGCAGGTCTGGTTTAACATCTCAGACCGAAGAGGGAACCTATGCCTGGTATGTTGTGTCTGCAAATCCCACAGATTTCCCTTAGGTAACACGAAGTACTTCTAGCAAAGGCCTCAAACAGCTGCCCTCTTAGACACAGGGATGCCATTTGCCTCACTCCAGATATATAGGTTACAGGATCATCTGGACAGCTGTAACTGCAGATCTACACAAGAGTTCCTCAAAGGATCCATCCCCATCTGTACTGCAAAGAGAACTGTACTTTATCAGAGGCTAATGGGCAAAGTCAATCAACCTGTCCAGCTTCCCTGCCCAGATCACACTCTGGCCTCTTCTAAAGGTGTTAAGATGAACATGAGCCTTGGGTTCATGTTCATTTTGGGTTCATCTGGTGAGACAGATTAATGCTTGCACACAGGTTTGCATATAAGCTACAACACTGGTGTCCCCAAACCCAGCTGTGTTGGCAGGTAATGGGAAGGGGTACAGCAGATGAAGACAAGCAGAGCATCAATGCTTGTCACAGTTATAGTGTAACCTGTGACCACAGACCTGCCTTCACAGATCAAACTGCCCTCATGCTGAGCTGGACAAATTAAGGTTTTATGCACTCTTAGCTGAATTTTGGATCGAATTATGTGTGATAAGTGCTTGAGATCCCTAGACATCTGCTTTTAATGCCTCAGTGGACAAACCACCTTAGATAACTAAGGGATGCCATATGCAACTTCCCCTTGCCAGGAGGTCATATATATTGCACCTTCAGGCCTTCTCAGGGTCTAGCCAAGTCTGCAGCCATCAGTGATTTCAAATCATGTCTCTGAGACACGGTCTTCATAGCCCTTTAGAACTTGATCCATTGCTTGGTTAGTCCTGAGCACAGGCTTTTGGAGCACTGATTCTTATGGGAGAGAAAGTTCTGCCCAAAGGTTCATCTCTCTCCTAAATTTAGTTTCCAGGAGTTTTTCAATACCCAAATGCAGTTCTTTTTTCAGTGTTGGACAAGATAACTCAATACATTATACATTTGTTTCCAGCTTAAAGCATGCACTTGATCTGTAAATTTGTGTAAGGTGGCACTTTTTACTTCATGGCACCAATAACTAAACTTCTAATGGATGTTACGGAAAGTTTTGCCATGACATGGCTTATGTATTCGTCATGCACTGTTCAACGCATTTCTACTAACCAGTTTAAAAAAAATACTGGATTTTTTGTACATGCAGCAGTCTTTGAAAACCAGAAACTGTAAAGGGAAGAAGCAATACGTGTCAATGAAGCAACCACTCAATCATAGAATCATAGAATGGTTTGGGCTGGAAGGGACCTTAAAGATTATTTAGTTTCAACCCCCTTGCCATGGGAAAAGACACCTTCCACTTGACCAGGCTGCTAAGGGCCCCATCCAATGTGGCTTTGAACACTTCTCGTGGTGGGCCACCCACAACTTCTCTGGGCAACTATTCCAGTGCTTCACCATCCTCACAATAAAGAATTTCTTCCTAATATCTAATCTAAACCTACAGTCTTTCAGTCTGAAACCATTATACCTTGTCCTGTCACTACACAGTCTTGTAAAAAGTCCCTCAGTCTTTCTTGAAGTCTCCCTCCAGGTACTGGAAGGTCACAATATCTTCAACCCAAAGCTTTCTCTTCCCCAAGCTAAACAACCCAAATTCTCTTAGCTTTTCCTCATAGGAAACAGTAGAGAAGTGGTATTTGCCATTCCCTTGTAAGAATTCTCCACACACCATACTTGGTCTCAATTTGATAAGAATCAGATGATGTCAATGCCCAGAGTAAAGCCGTGGACTGGGTAGGGGCAATGGAAAATGTTGAAGAACCATTTTTATAAACCAGGGATTGTTATAATTTTCTTGTTAAGTCAGAGTAGCATTTGTGAGATCATTTCCAAAGACAAAGGAAGGAGGGCAACTTTTTCAAAGCCCATAAAGCCACATGGTTGCAGAAACACTCATTCTTTTACCTGCCTTGCTACTTGACCCCATCTACCTGAAACATCTCTATGTTACTGTCCAGGTTTGTGGACATACCTTTTTGGCCATTTGACTTCCTAAGTCCATTGGAACACCAGCATCTGAGAGCTGAGACTACTCCAGCTGTGCCACAGTAGTCAAGTTTTCCAAACACCCATTCAATTAAAGACAGTTCATTTCCAGTTTTGAGGTCTAGAAGTAAGGGCACCCATTTGAAATGTGATTAATGGGGCTCATGCCCCTCTGGAATGGCTTATAGACATCAGCAACATGGTACCTATTGCATCCTCTGGACTGTGAGATGAAGCCAGCCCTTTAAATCTCTCCCTATCCCAGAACGTGGGATAGAATATGGTGCATGTAAGAGTTCATCTGGTCTTCTGAAATGATGCCGTCAGACAAATAAGGATCCAGGCCTGGAGTGCTGTTGGAGCCTTTATGTAGATTTGCATAATCAGATGCTGTTTCTGCTCTTTAGCTGGTTTACACTTTGATTTACATATTCTTTTAAGTCACTGGTGCTGGAAAATTCAGCTTTGTCACAAAATACTGACCTCAGTATAACAGACACCATGCGAAAAAATAGCCACATTGAAAAGCACACATTACTAATAGAAGTTAAATCTCAATCTACCCATCCCTTAAATACTGAATAAAACTAGAAAATACTTACTTCAGCATCAGCAGCGGAATTACAGTCACAGATGTCTACAGATTACCTCTCCAGCCATGTCCATGGTAACAAAAGCCAAAAGTAGCTGGAAGTTTGCACTTGAATTCTTCAGATGAAGAATGTCAATTTAATTCAACCCAGATGATACCAATAATGAAAACTCCTCTCTGCTACAGCAGAGACCATTGAAAGCTGGACCCCCCAGCAGAGACAGTCTGCAGGAGATAAGGAATTCTCTTGGCTTGAACTTGGCCCATTTTCTTCCCTACTGTGATGAAATTCATGGCCAACCAACAAAGATGCAAAGAAATTTCCCTACAGCAGAACAGGAGTGGCAACCAAAAAAATACTATAAACAGTGAGTTTCTGGAGGTACAAGGACTGTCAAGGCAGTGATGTTTGTCTTCTTACCTTTTAATCAGTACTGGATTACAGTAGAGGAGATATATGAAGGGCACTGAGAAAGGGAGATATTCAGGCACTGCAAGTCTCCTCTCCCAGTTTTGCTTCCAAACACGTTCCGCCCAATAGAACTTCCCAACTTAATTTTCTGGCACAAGTCAGCTGTAGGATGAAATACCAGAAAACATCTGCTGGATTGTGTGAAGTGGTACAGCTCCATAGCAGTTTAGAGAGATCCAGGAAACATCAAAGCAGGTGGGTTTTTTTCTAGAATTAAGGAAACATGGTGCAATATATTGGAATTAGGCTTCTAGAACCTCAAAATACAGACATGTCATTCTTATTACACCATGAAGAGTCTAGAAAAGTGCAGTAAGGACTCATTTTAGTGTTACAAGTCCTTATATTGAGATTTAAAGTGGTGTCTGACCCCATAAGTGCATGTCATGTTTAAGCTTAGGACTGAGGCAAGTAATCCATATCCTGAAGACATGAGTAGGCATTTATTGCTTCCTTATGCAGAAACCAGAAGGGATTTGCAGAGAGGATGGTATGAGTAAAACTCAAGATATTTTTATTTGAGTGTACTGAAGCAGTGAAGTACAGATAAACACAGCTATTGAAGGTACTGAAGATATTATGCAGATACTACATTGCCTTTGACAGTATAGATCGGCATTTAGATAATTTAAAAGTTAGGATTATTTTCAGTGGTATGGAATGTAACACTCTATAAATTAATTATTGCTGCATATCTGCAAAGTCTGGGGCAGCCCTAAGTGTTCATACAGATTGGGGACTGAGATGCTGAAGAGCAGCATCACAGAAAGGGCCCTGGGGCTCCTGGTGCGTGTCAAGTTGAATATGAGTCAGCAGTGCCCTGGCAGCCAGGAGGGCCAACCATGTCCTGGGAGGCATCAGGCAAAGCATCACCAGCCAGGAGAGGGAGGGGAGTGTCCCGCTCTGCTCTGCACTGGGTTGGCCTCATTTTGAATATTGTGTGCAGTTTTGGGTGCCACAATATAAGAAAGATATTAATCTATCAGAAAGTGTCCAAAGAAGGGCAATGAAGATGGTGAAGGGCCTTGAGAGGAAGCCATATGAGGAGTGGTTGAGGGCACTTAAGTTTGTTCAGCCTAGAGGAGACTAAGAGACCTCATTATAGTTACAACTTCCTTGTGATGGGAAGAGGAGGTGCAGGCACTGATCTCTTTTCTCTGGTGACAGTGACAGGACCCGAGGGAATGGCCTGAAGTTGTGTCAGGGGAGTTTAGGTTGGATATTAGAAAAAGGTTCTTCCCCCAGAGGATGGTTGGGTGCTGGAACAGGCTCCCAAGGGCAGTGGCTACAGCACCAAGCCTGTCAGAGTTTGAGTTTGGATTATTCTCTCAGCCACATGGTGGGGTTCTTGGGGACAGTCCTGTGCAAGGCTAAGAGTTGGACTCAATGATCATTGTGGATCCTTTCCAACTCAGCATATTCTGTGATTGTGTGTGATTCTGTAATATGCTAACTACTGTAAATACTTCTCAACCTTTTTTTTCATTTTTATGTAACAGCAGGTCTCTGAGCATACTACAGGTTTGCATTAGGGTTGAAAGATCAAAAGCATTTTGAAGAGCAAACTATATTTGTTAAGCATTGAGGAAGATGGAAAGGTTATAAGAAAAACTGAAGCAGAGGGTCTATAGGAACCTTATATTGCTTTTTTCGCATGAGCCACTTCCTTTCTTTACGATTGATAGGATCAGGTTCTACCCCAGAAGAAAACACATATAGGTGAGCCACATCATCTAGATGATGTTGCATCTTTCAGATCCCAGATCATTGTGGACATGAGTGGTACTATCGAATACTGTATTATGTGGAGCTTCTGACCCAGAAGCCTTGCCAAATAGATCGATGATAAACTTAATTTTAGCATTTATAAAGCCAGGGACTCTACACATGCTTCTCTAACAGTATCACACAAGGCTCAGTATGACAAAGATTGGTATTAGAGGGTTGTCTGAGTTGCCATTGAATAGAGGAAATGGACAGGCTGGGTTTGAGTTCTAGGACCCAAAGCAATTCTCAGAATTGTTATTTGGGCATATTGTAGTAAAAAGAGTACAAAACAATGCTTTTGTTAGGGATGCTGAAGGTCCCATGGTGTCTCTTGTTGGGTGATACATTGCACAAGCCAGAGTATATTCCAGGTCAAGGCTCAGGTTATGGTTATAATTAAACAATATAAGGCAACCAGACTAGTTAGCCTTGCTGCACCCTGTAGGGCACAGTGACACAGAACAGAACCGGTGTTAGTGCTGTTTCCCAGTAACTCCACGGATAGTGAGGGTGGGTTTATGATTAGAACACCTACATCAAACAACCAGTTTATTTTTGCAGCACCATAAAAAGTCTGAAAAGTTAGGGGTAGCACTACTGTTAGGGAAGTTTCCAGGGTTTCTCTTGTGAGTTAGAAGAAGCAAAGGTCTGGCCACATATCATGCTGGGGGTTCCAAATGATACAACCTAGCATACTTGAACACTCTACTTTTGTGTTGTTCTGCAAGACCCACAACACTGTAAACATATGAGATGAAGGCCTTATGCTAACTCTGAACATCTGAATTACTAACTGGGTAAATAGGACCAAGAATAGGGTTAGAGCTAACTTTATCATTGCTGTGACTTTCTTGAGGGAAAATAAAACGAAGAGGCATTACCTTCCATGGTGTCCTAGCCTATGAACTACAGTTCTTCTACATTTCATGCTAAGATTGTAATTTAGAGCTACAGTTCTGACCTTATACAGTCAGGTGGAATATTTTCATTATATGGGTCTATGCATAGGAAGCTGGGGACTTTTTAAGAAAACAATTGTGAAATTCAAATATAAAGGCATATGTTACGTTTTAGCATAACACTTTGTCCCATGAGAACATCTTGCTTTAAGGTTAGAGCTAGGATTAGAGAAACTAACAGACCCAAAATTTACCCTCACAATGATGTGGTGAGTAGTTAGTGAGCTAGAGGGAAGGGTGCATTTGGTTCTCTGATGATCTATCAGAATGAGGAAACTTTGTGGTCCAGGGACTAGTATGGCTAAAAGTATTAGTACGCGTTCTGTAGGCATTAAGGGGGAGGCAGCTAATAGCAGAGTTGAAAGGCTCAGATTTAAACTCCTAGTTTCTGAACTCCTATGTGGGTGCACTTCAGACTCTGGTTAGGGTTATGGAGGCAAAATTGCCAGATGGGTTTTTTCGTTGCATCCTCCAGGTGAAGAAGCATCATGGGGAAGAGTGCTAAATGTGAGTCCAGGAGCTTATTTATGACTTCAGGTACAGTTTGGTTTCCTGGAGACATCTCACTTAGACAGTGTCTTGTGATTTTCATAAGAAAATGTCTTAAATCAAGGTAGGGGAGATGTGTGTATGTGTGTTATATGGTTGCGTTTAAAAAAACTACAGAAGAACGTCTGGGCTTACCATGCCTTGTTCATTCTAGGAAGATGATGAGAGGATCTGAGTTACTAAAAAACTGTCTCACATTTTAGGTAAATACCAATACAATTACCAGAGCTCTTGTTCCCATCAAAATTTTCTGTGTTGTTCACTACTGAAAAATAATGCACTTTCTAGCTACACCTGGTTTTATGAAAGCACTCCATTCCCTCCAGCATTATCCCAAATCCCCACCAAAACTCGGCATGAAATGCACTTTATCAACAGTTATTTCAGACTGAAACTAAGCTTCTACACCCTTACTGCCTGTAGCATGCAAGATAGCACATCAAGACCTGAACCTCAAAAGCAGGTGGATTGGTAGAAGTTCTGTCCCTGAAATCATTGCAGAAGGGCTCAGGACTGTCAAACACCTCTTCTCACTTCATTTTTCGGAGCTCTTGTATAGCAAGAAAAGCCTGTTTGGCTGTTTCTAGCCCTCCATCCCTACTCCCAACCACAGGTCCCAGACTGGGATGTACAAGGAATCTCCATGTATACAGAGACATGAGGGACAGACAGCCTTCAGTTCATCACCACATTTACAGCCTCTGCCTGACCACTACACCACCACAGGGGGATGGCATTTGAGACTTACAACCAATCCCCACCCATAGGCTCAGGAATTACCAAATGACCACACCTACTTGAAGTCATGATAAAAGGATCTTGACTCTCAAATACAACTCCTCTCTGTAAAACCCTCCTAGCTCTGCAGAAGGCATCAAGAACAGGTTTTTTCACTTCTCCAACTCAAATCTTAAACATGACAGTAACTTAGCACGTTCCTTATTCCTGAGGGAATCTTTTCTTGGAATAGAAAATACACTGTGTCATGCACTATGATGTAATTACTTCAAC
Source organism: Formicarius rufipectus (assembly GCA_013399695.1). Taxonomy (NCBI): domain Eukaryota; kingdom Metazoa; phylum Chordata; class Aves; order Passeriformes; family Formicariidae; genus Formicarius; species Formicarius rufipectus. Next base: position 995,114 of record VXAU01003751.1, on the reverse strand, counting down.
CCTCTAGAGTAGAACTCTTCTTTCCCAAAATCTTCTTGCTGCAAAGCAACTTAAGAAAAATGTCTCTAAATGCATTGAGATTTGCACCCAACATCCAAGGCAGTTGTAGAGACAAGACCATGCCCTGCCTTATCTGAGTTCCTGCCTGTTTAGGAGAGACTCTCTAGCTGCTTAAGGTATTCTGCCTTCATACTCATAGCAGTAAATATACTCCAAGACAGCCACAGCCTTAAGGTCATAAACAGATGGCTCTCTTGCTCTTTGTGCCCTGCATAGAAACACTGTCTAGATGCTTTAAAGTCTCATATTCTAATTGTAATCCAGCCCATAACATCATAACTTCCCAGGAAATCATGAGCTATATCAGAAGCCCTGATTCCCTTTAGTATGAATCGTCCCCCTGTCTTTCTAGTCTGTGCAGGATACAGCTAGCATGACTTGTTTGACTGCCTCTTTTTCTCTACCTCTAACACAAAATATATTGTGAAATGCAATTATATAGCAGGATACAAAGCCTTCAGCCCCCATAGTCTATTGTCTGGGTTTTACAGTATGTCTCAGTAAAAATGTCTTTAAATGCATAAACATCTGCCATGAGAAATTTACCTCTAAAGTGACATGAAGCCCGTGGGGCCATCCCATTCCTGAAATCAGTTAAGTCAGAGACAAAAAAGCAGCCAGACAAGTTATTCTTGTCACAACCTGTAGAACCCAGAAAGGCAGTCAGAGATCTGCTTTTAGTGGGGCACTCATGGTCATGATTTACAGAAGTGACTGGTGTCCTCAGCGCATTTGAGGTTAAAGTTGTTTAGGAGTCCAGAGAGAAAGGAATTTTAAGACATTATTACTTCAGCATCCTGCAGTGGCCAGAGAGGTAGATGAGATATGAGGGAATGTAGCACATCAAGCAGAGGATCTCTTCCTGTTTGAACTGCTACCCAGGTACATTTCAGGTTAAGATTAGGGTTAGGTCTAAGGTTTCAAAATCTAAAGCAAAAGACATGGTCTTCTTGCTGTATCAGGCAGAACATAGAAAGTCAGTGAGTAGACATTCGTTGGTAGGCTAGGGCCCTGTCCAACACTTTCAGGTGTTAGCCTAGTGATCCAGAAAACCTTTTATTTCAAGTCTTAATTATTATAATACTTTGTGGTGCCTGTAAATGAAAATAATTGCACTGTTTGGGAAGCTCTATGCCTTTCTCAGCCCCTGACAAAGTGACATGGTGCCTTGTTGCATAGCCAGCTAGAGCAGGGGTATAAGTTGGTCCCCTTATTTTAGAATCATAGAATGGTTTGTGTTGGAAGGTACCTTAAAGAACACCTAGCTCCAAATCCCCTACCACAGACAGGGAACCTTCCACAGGCAGGGAACATTCCACAGGAAGGGAACCTTCCACGAGACCACGTTGCTCAGAGTCCACTCCAGCCTGGTCTTAAATATCTCCAGGGATGGGAAGTCCACAACCTCTCTGAGCAACCGGTTCCAGTGCCTCACCACTCTCACAGTAAAGAATTAATTCACAATACCTAATCTAAATCTACCTTTCTTCATCTTACGTTCATTCCCCCTTGTTCTGTCACTACGTGCCATTGTGGCAAGTCCCTCTACAGATTTTTTATAGGCCACCTTTATGTCCAGAAAGGCTACTTTCTGGTAAGGTCTCTTTGGAGTTTTCTCTTCTCCAGGCTGAACAGACCCAAGTCCCTCAGCCTGCCTTCACTGGAGAAGTGCTCCAGGCCCTCCAGTTAATTTAGTGACTTTCCTCTGCACTTAGTGGCTCTCCTCTGGGAGCCTCTTTACAGTCAGGAACTCAAAGACACTAAAGTATTTTGAGTTAATTGGAGTCAAAATGTGATGCAGTCCTTTATTTTAGAGACTGTTTTCTATTTTGAGATGGATATCCAAGACCAAGCTAAGGAATCTAAGGCATGAAGAAACGTTCTAATTGCTGAATGCCTCAGGGACATGAGAGCTGGGAAGAGGCTCTGTGTGTGTGGGCACCAAGGTGGAATATTCTCTCTGAAGAGCTTTGTTTCCTGTTTATAGTAGCAGCTTGGATAGAGACTTGGATAAGCACGTGGGAGTTGGTCACTTTTAAAAATACCTGCTTTTGATAGCCTCTTCTTCCACTCCATAAATGCTGAATTATTTTGCCTGAAAATGTCTACAGTGGTGCCTCTGATCGTTCCAAACAACCTGTGGAGGAGCAGCCACCCCCCCTGACATCCCAGCCTCGCTGCTCCCTTTGGATCAGGTGGGTTCTGACAACACTGAGCAGATCATGGCAACACAGGGGACATGGGACAGGATATATATCTCTGGGAAGTAGGTAGCATCAAATGTCTCTTTACAACAATAACCTGATGAAGCCATTATTTTCTCCACTCTACCTATGTCTGTGGCCCTCTTGGTCCACCACAGGATGCCACTCTGGCATTCTGCCCACTGCAAATGACCACTTCTGTGCTCCTCTCACTGCACATCTGTCTGTGGGCTTGGTGATGTGTGTTAGACATCAATTTCTGATTCTTGCAGGTCAGCAGGTAACCTCCATAAGTATGCGAGCATCCAAATTAAAGACAGGCGTGTTTCAACAAGGGAACTCAATCCGATTCCGAAGGTGAAAGATCAAGTTTATTAACTAAGCCACCCACCTCCCAAGGAATATTACATGAATTAAAACCAGACTTCCTGGTGTTATATGTGCAACGGCTGTCAACAGCATAAATTATGCCTGAAGAGATTTTAGCTGCTCTTCCGAAAAATATGAAAACTTCTTCTTTTGATTTAAAGGTTGCAAATTGAATTTTTTTTTAATTTATGTGGACAACACCCTATCTTCTGCTTACAGAATTGGACAGTCCCTTGAAGGCAAAAAACAGATATCCAAAGATTTACAATATTTGTCAATTAAAAGATATTTTCATAATTTAAATGAGAAACCATCTTTAAACTGGCCATTCAAAATGAGATAATGTGCTCCAGCTACAGTCATCTCTGAAACCTACTGGTAGGATAAAAATTTTCTTCAAAAAGCAAGACTTTAATTGCCAGTTCCTTTATGAACATTAAGGGCATTAGATTCAGATAGTTTATGGCACTTCTCATACAAATGGTCAGTACTAAAACTCAAAATGAACAGATGATATTGAATATAATCAGTGCTAGATGTTACTTCAGGGGTTAGAAACCCTGACAGCTCATTTGCAGCACAAAGGCAAATTACCATACCGTTCATGATAGACAAAGTTTGAACCAATAAGAAAGAAATTACCTTCTCTCCATTAGTTGTACTGATTAGAGATGTTTTCACAGTATTTCCTTGAATAGAGATGAGCATTATTGACTTAATTAAGGCCAGTGTAAATCAGGACTAATTCAATTTTAATCTGTGACATTAGTCTAATACAAATAAGTTCATTATATTTTCTCTGTGGTCAAGTCACTGCATGTAAGCTTCACCATGTAATAATTTTTTCTCAATTCCCCATCAGTGCTTAGAGTAAAAGGTCAACAGCAGAGCATTACAGATATTCAGAAGAGTGCTTGCACTTTTTAGACATGGCTTCAGGACCCCACAAGAGCTTCAGATCTCCCATTTTGAGCTGGGCACACATACAAGTGTGAGACGTGGAGACACAAACATTTATCCAAACAAACTTGAGGACTTTCCAGCAAGGCTGTGGTTTCTCCGTGCATGGCACAGAAGGAGTTCTGGCAGCACCAAAACCCACAGCTCACAGTGTTGTAGCAGGAACATGCGAGAGATACTGGGGTTACTGGACATTTTCTGTGCTGCTTGAACTGGCTGCAGAAGCAAACAAAAGGAAACTGTTGGGAAGCACTAAACCCAGCGTCCCACCAGAGCTGGCCAGCTCTGCTGGCGTCGCGGCAGGGCTCTGTCCCCACCCACACGTCATGGACTGGCACCACGGCGTCCTCAAGAAGAATATACCCATTTTTTAATGAGAAATTCAGTGATTTATCTGATAAGGGAGCAATTATCTGAAGACAATATCATCATTTGTGGGTAGGAAGCCATCCTCCGTCACGCCAGGGATGTGACCAAACACAGTACATATTTCACTTTGGACTCAGTGTTCCCTTTCATCTAGAATGTGGCTTCCTTTCACAACTCTAGCTGGCTTGCATAAAGCTACCTTTCATCTGATTTCCTAATAAATAAGTCTTTTAATTCACATGGGGTCATTTGCTGGTGACTACAATATTTTCTGCAGGAACATGTCAGAGCAGGTACATAACCCATCTCCTACAACATATCCTGTTAAAGAATGAACGCTTCAGGAGTGTCTCACAACGGTGCATCTTGAGCACTGCAGATTGGCTGTGAGTGCCCTTCCCTCCCTGCCACCTCAGTACTAAACAGCAGGAGGGAGCTGCAGGGAAATTCCAGATATCTGATTGCTCAGTCCCTCTTTTTACTTAGAACACGTTAAAGATGCTTACTTCCTCTGGAGGAAAAGGGTAAAGCTCAAGTTCCCGTAAAAATCTTCTTCTAAACTCCTGAAAGCAGGAATAGTTTCTCCTACTGAGAAAGCAGTAGCAATTTTAGAGCCCATTCAGCTACAGCTGCTGGGAATCCCAGCATGCACACGACTGTGAGCTCATCCATCTTCCTGCAAGCCAAGGCAGATCTTTGCCTGCTTCTAGGCTGCAGGTAATCATAGTTCTTTACATCAGTGTCTATAGGCGATCAGAGCTTGCAAGCCTTGGAATGAAGGGCAACAGTTGCTTTAAGTTCATCATGCATGTAAGTGATTTGCAGCACTGTGACAGCTCAGGGTCCTGCAGAACTGAGTGACATCTAGTCATCATCCCACAGTTACACTTTTGGTCACTTTACTACAGTGAAGGAATGGCTCTTATTTATCTATTTCAAACCATACACAACAAAATCCTTAAAGAATGTAATCCAGTTCCTGTTGCTTCCAATGAAGATGATTTAGTCTATCACAGAGTACAACTATACACAGAGCTGGAATATACATGGCTTTGAAAAAATTTACTTGCTGCTGCTTAAGAAAAATCCCTACCATCAGATCTTAATTTCTTCCCGCAGAAGACAAAGAACAGATTTTCCAGTGTTTTGTCTGTTTCCTTGCTGCTATTACCAATGCATTGGCATTAGTTTAGAAGAAGACTGTCCTACTAAGCATGACTATCCTTTTTAAAAAATAATTGCTAGGGGCACTTATAACAGGCTCAAAGAGGGTAGAGAGGGAGATGGGGAAAGAAGAGAATTGCTTTGTTTTGATCCATTGCACTCACAGTCCCTCAAATCCTCTTTGATTTATCTTCTTAGACTGCTTTCACCATCCTAAATAGCCAGAATCACAACCAAACTTCTCCCATGTCAGCAGTAATACTAAAACTGTATCACAGCTACCAGTTTTCTCTCCACTGCATTTTTTATTACATGCTACAACATATCTGTGGTGCAACTTTATAGACTATGGCAGAATAATTGTTGAAACTGCCCAGCAGATACTAACTGTGTGGGCGTTCCCCACCAGTGATTTCCATATGCTGGAACTACAGACATTGTAGTTTGGAGACCCTCCTGCATCCGATGTGGATAGTCTGAAAGGCACTCCAGTCTTAAGAACTGTATTGGTCTTAAGTCTGAGTTTGTATCATAACTCAAGGGTAAAATACTACAGAAATACTGTTGTTAGCCCCACACAGGCAACTCAAATCTAGGAAATGGTTATTAAACATTATAAAATAGACTAAAATGATGAAGATATGCAAAAGCACAGTAAGGCACCTAAATAACCCTTCTTGGAGTAATGCTATGTGAGGAGTGAACAGTTCTGATTAGCTCTTTGTTTGCAGTCTCTAAATTTTTTAGTCATCTGATTTTTTTTTCTTAGTCATGTCACTCAAGAACTGCTGTAAGCTTGTCAGTAAATATAATAACAGCAGAGAAATGAGGAGGAAAAATACTCTAAGTGTCTTCAGGAAGGATTAGGGCTATCCTGGAACAGCATAAATGTGGGATTGCTCCATATATACAGTTTTAGACAATTTATGATCTTATTCTCAGGAAACTGCTGAGAGATATTAGCAGGCAGGAGGGAAGTACTTCATACTCAAGTGGCTGAATACAATGTTACAGATTGTATTGAGAAAGTGCCCAGACCTGCAATTTTTCTGTATCAGGATGACAAGCTTTGGGGTTTCTTTTTCACTGTTGCAGCTGTTAAGTTTGTGGCAGAGCATCAGATCCCCATATATTAAGAAATTTACAAATGTAAAAGTGGACAAGGTTCATGTGCCCAAGATTTTGTGGTTTGAGGAAAGATTAATTTAGAAAAGTAGATTTTTTTTTAAACTAGTGAGCAAAGCATTTTCTTAACACTTGGAATCACCAGTGTTAAGGGTATGGTTTTTTTCAGGTCCCAAAGTCAGCTAAGGCCAGGCTAATATGGGAAACCTGAAATGGGTCCCTTTCAGTGGTGATGTACAGACACTTCATTCTCTGTCCAAGTATGCCCAAGCCAAAAGAGCAGGGATGTTAGAGAAATTGCCTGACTGACCTCATTCCAAACCCTCTTCTTCCCATGCCAGACCTATAAGGGAAGGTGAGCAAGACAGTGGCTATACCACCCTTCACATTTTCTATGGGAGGAGTTGCCCAGAGCTGCAGCAGAGCTTTGGAAAACCTCAACCCAGACCCCAGAGAAATGTTAGCAAGGGAAGAGCTCTTCCTTATCCCATGAGCTTGCATAATGGTGTGGTGAATGGAAAGGGAATCTCACATATCTGAGATCACTTCCAATAGCTAACATAGAAACTGAAAATGTTTCAGTGTAAGGTGGAAAGCTCTGTACTCCCACCAGAGGCCCTTCCTCCATTTCAGAGCTCTCCTACCACATCCCTAGAGGCAAAGAACCTGCTTACAGGACTGATGAAAATAATTGTTTTCCAGAACATTTTGAAACACTCTTCATGAGGATTTTACTAACTGTGTCCACACTTCAGTTTTTGTTGTTCTTACAGAAGGGGCTGGGAACAACAACATTTTAAAGAATAAAAGAGGCATTGGTTGCAAAAGCATTTCCCGCAGCTGCCTGGTTGGCACAGCACAGCCCTGGGCTGTAGTTAGGGGAGCATTCTCCTTAACAGTAAAGCTTGTGTGGTTAAGGTTATGAAGCTCTTGCCCTCAGACTGTTGTTTCTGTCCATATGCTATATTTCAGCATCATTTTGCTTACACCAGTGCAACTGTTTGTTAAGCCATGTCTTAATGCAGATTTAAGAAACTTTTCAATAAAATGCTGTGGGCTCACAGGAGTTATTTTTGCCCCTGATGCATGGTTTTCATGTCTGGTTGAGATGAGAAAGCCCTTCAAGCAGAATAATCGCACAATGGATGAAGCAGTGCAGGCAGGAAGAAAGGCAGGGATTTTTTAAACAGTTTTGCTCCCAGAAAAATCTCATGTGTACCTGCAGTATGAGCTCCCCAAGCACTGCAGACCATATCCTTCTCTGATACAGCCCTTCTGTTCATCCATCCTCCTCTCTTGCCATTTCCATGAGTTAACTGTCTTCCATCTGTTATTTCAGAAGGTTTTATGATACGAAGTATTTATGGGTTTATATTCATCACTTCAGGTGTTCATGTAAAAGCAAAATGGAATTCATGCTTTGGATTTTTGTGATATTTTTGTTCTCAAACTTAAGTTCCCCAGGAGAACCTTGGCTCTTCCAGGCTCTCAAGTACATCCTAATCCCACTGTAGATGATATCTGTGTAATGGCCTGAAAAGGAACATCAGAAGGGTACCAGTAAAAGCTTCTCTGTCACATCAACAAATCATCCAATAAAACCATGCAGGTAGGTTTGACAAGGTATTAAAACAAACAAACAAACAAACAAACAAACAAACAAACAAAACCCCAACCAAACACCACAAAAAAACCCAATACACACACACACACAAAATACCACACAACAACACAACAAACAAACAAAAAAACTCCCCGTAGCTTCTTTACACTCAGGATAAGCAAGCAACAGAATGCAAAATCAGTGTACCTCTTTCCCTCATAGGTCTTCTTTTAAAACTGGAATCTTGTCAGTTAGATTACAGACGAAAAGGAAACAGAAAAATGATACCAGCTGGATTTCAGGGATGTGATAGTAGCATTCCACTGCTTATTCATGATGCATTAGTTTGAAAGAGAAAAGACATCTTTCTGAATGGCTCTCATGATAGTCTTGTGAGAATAAGCAACAGACTGAGTGGAGCCCATCTGGGATTTTACCAGTTAGACTCTCTCAGGGCAAAGACTTTGGATTACATTAAAATATACTCTTGAAAGACACCATTTGACTCTTAAAGAAATCATTTAGGATGCATTAAATTGGAATTGCACGTAACATCATGTCATTTTTATCAGTTACTTCATAATTGTGTATTTTGTTCCTGCATCCAAGGCAATAAAGTTTATTAATTTAATTTCATCTTATCAAGCAGCAGCCAAACAGATGCTCGGTGAAGATCAGGAGAGGAAAACAAAAAGCTTTTTCACTTTAGGAGCTCTGCTGTATGTCATGGGTGCTTACATGGGCTCACAAATCACCGCTGATAAAATGGATGCCTACTGCAAACCAAAGCCATCAGCCTGAGGAAAGGGAGCTGACTGTGTGTGACAGTAGCTGGAATGAACTTTAAACCAATTGTGTGCAGTCATATAAAATCTCCATACTGGAGTCATAATTTTTATTATTTATTCATACACACAGAATAGACCTGCTACAGTGATTGTGAAAGAGGACTGCCATAAGCAACCCGGAGGCAGGCACACTGAACACTCAGGCTTGCAGTCCAAGCACACTGGACTATTTTCACTAAACACAGAACCGTGGCGTTTTCTTACACAAGCGCCAGCAATACCCTTCAAAAACAAGCTTGTTTCTTCAGTGGTTAATCAACAAATACTGGACATGCTTTCCATGTTCATAAGAAACTGGATATTTCTCTCTCCAAAACCCTTTTCTACCTTCATTTTACTGTCTGCACTGTCTGTGCAGAGGGAGTCTTAATAGAGCACCCACAATGGTTTAGATAATTCCTGATATTAATATTTTCAAGAATGACAGTTAAGTATTTTGCTTAAACTGTATCACCCTAAAATGAGACAGCTTTTAACAATTCCAGAGATCAAAAGCATCAGTAACAGAGAAAAACAGAAAATTTTAATTCTAGGAATGAAATTCACATTAAAAAATGCTGTACTCCCATTTCTTCATCATAGTCTAAACAAATGAGATAAATCCAGGCTATTCACAGCTCCATATTTCAAATGGGATTTATTGCTTTTAACAAATTTGGGACATTAATACATGGCATAGCCTGCTAAAGGTGTACCATAGGACTGTATTTATTCTCCAATTCTATGTGCATAAACATGGAAATTTGCAAAAAAGTTCAATTTTACTTTATTACCAGGACAGACCAAATGTCCATTCTACATAAATTTCAGGTCTCTGACCATGGTAAGCTGCAGATGCTTCTAGAAAGATTACAGCAGGACAAGTATAGACCAGTTCTTCTTGTTGGAGAGGAACCACAAGAAAATTCATAGGCCAGAGACTAACCTTAATTAAAGGCTACTAACAAGCTATCAAATCATTACTCTAAGTTGATGGGAATCAAAAATGTAGAATCCTTTAGATTTTGGGGAAGCATAAAATCCACCCACATCTCAGCTTTTGGGGGATTCTCCTTTAATTAGGAATAAAGTGTGAAGTCTTTACACAGTCCTTACCTCTCAGAGCACACCACAAGTAATCCATTGTGGATACTGTTTGGGAAGAAATGTCTTGATACATCCTGGGAGTTTGGATGTCAGGCTTGTTCATCTTCAGAAATGGCATTAATATAACTTAGAAATAGCTGTGCTGGTCCAATGCCCTGTGTCTTGGCAAGGCACTGATACATCCAGGTGGCTGCTGCAACAAGACTCTTTCAGCCAAAACCAGCTGGAGAATCTCTGCTGAACTGTAGCTGAACTGCCTTTAGTTCTCACATCAAAAATTTTGTTGGCAATATTCAGTAAATATTTTTAGGGAACACTTTAATAAACACTTTTTAATTTTTGTGAGTCTGACAGCAAGTATTTTTCTTAACCTGTAACACAAATGTCCAGCAGACCCAAAGAAATGAACTAGTGTTGCATGAGTTTCTGGCCTCACTTCTCCCACAAATGCAGGGGTTGTGCTATAGCAGGTCAGACACAGGCATTAGGAGACCAGACCATTTGGGTACCTCATCAGTGACTCACTGTTGAACTCATTGTTCCTGAGTTGCCTCAGGAAGCCACTCATTCTCTCTATGCATCACTGTTTCCAACTGGAAAGTGGAGATAATGTTGTTTAGCCATCTTCATAAAGTAGTCTGACTAAGGAAGGTGGAAAAATACTCATAAACTATTGTGCTGAAGGCAAAATACAGAGATAAACCAGAAGTTACTGGTGGTCTGACTGCTCTTGGAAAGATTTGTTAGAGTGATATGATCAAGTACGACAGTGAATTAAAAAGAAATAAAAGAGAAACTAGTAAAACATTATAGGTCACAACAACACAAAGCAACAACAACTAGCCTGTAGAAAAAGAAAGCGGTTTGTTTGCCTATGGCTGTAAAATCAGCCAGCAAAATGCCCAAGGAAATGTTGAGTAGATGAAGACTTGTTTGCCTTGAGTGCCTTCAGTTCATCTATTTTAATTTAGCAACATTCACAAGAACTGGTTCTTTGTTTATTTTCCCATCAATTTATTTGAACCAGTATGTCTTTAAAGTCAACCAAATGTAATAAAAAGATATTTTCCAGCATGGACTGTTGCGACAAAGAAGAGAACAGTGGAACACTTTTTCACAAACCATTTACTAGTCTCCAGGGAGATATAATTTCCTTTCAAACTGAACTACATTTCAATTCATAGGACATTTTTATTAGCCATTTTGGACTAAGTAATTGACTCCTTTGGAAGCAGTTCCCTCGTTGTCACAATACCAATTAGTCAACGAAATACCACAAGGTAAAGTGAGAAACTGACAAGATATACATCTGTTCCCTCTCAGCATGTCAAATAAAACCCTTCTTCTTTTACTCAGTTGCTTAACTGATACTCACAATTATGTAGTGCCATATCTAAATAAGCAACAATTCATTTATTTATGTGGAATTGTGGAAAATACTGCCATGTGAAAAAGTCAACAAGGCATTCCCACCCTCAGTAAGTAGAAGCATGGTGTAAGGCAGGAGGAGGGTCCTGTATGCTGTGTGAAGTGAACCTCTTCTGAAAGCAGATGCAGTAATTCACACCAAGCAGTGGAAGGGACAAGTGCTTACTTCAACATGAAACTACAGCTCAAGCAAATTGACATCTTGCAACTTTGGGGGATGATACAGGACACACTCAGTTGCCTTGCATGACTGATGCAGTGCTCTGGACCATCACAGCTGCTGCCGATGCACAGAAAAATAATAGATGAAGGAATCACAGACCGAGCTCTTGAGAAGAAAGCCAGTGAGCAAACATGAGGTGGAGAGGCTCTATCCATCACTGAGTCTTCTCAGTGTGTCTTCAATTGCACAAACCACTGTCACACACCGGGAACATGGACACAGAGTAATACATATGCACTGTGCATTTGGGGTTGGATGTAGTTTCCTTTCATACTCTGTTTTGAAAGAACTTACTATTCTGGACAGTTGAGGAGCATAGGAAAGTTGGAACTTAATGACTATAACTAGTCATTGCTGCTTGATTTTATATCGGTTTCTCTTTTCTCAAGGAAACACTCAATAGCACACGCTCAACATAAAACTAATGTAATCAATGCTATGATCTGAAAGATTAAACTGACACTTTGTCAGAAAGAATCAGGAAAAGTCATGTGAAAAGCTGGAACTACTCTTGGGCAGCAGAGTGCCTAAACTGTGTATTACAAAGGCCAGAAAGAACATGATATGAAACCTTCATTATTGCAGACTGAACCAGATGACCACATTTGTGTGCCATGATATGATAAGACATATGACTATTACAAACTGAAATCTGATAAGTAACAGTGGCTTTTTGGAGCTGCATTCAAACAAAGAGGAAGAATTAAAGATGCAGGCAAAGTTTCACAAAGCAAATAATTTCCTTTTAATTGAAACCATAAGGGCATAGTTTTGGATGCAGTGAATGTCTTGGAACACTTTGCTTCATTTGAACATAAGTGATTTGAAGCTTATTATTACATGAATATATTGTACTATGACCCTCACTTGAAAAAAAGAAGGCATGGAAAGGCAGCAGAAAAATACATTTTCCTCATCCCTTCCATTCTGAATGTGGTATACCAGCAAAATTTTGGCATGGCAGCATGTATTAATACTACACATCTATATGGGAATCACATACCACATTTTTATGTTATAGTCTTAGCCAATGTTTCCTTCTTGTAAAACATCCAAGGTTTCTGGTAGAAGGTTTATTACAAAAGATGCATTGTTTCCACTGAGTTATGTACTAAGAATAATCAGGCAAAATTGTGATATTAACCCTAATGGAAACAAGACATCACTTATTACTCGCTGTTGATGAAACTTTGTGATTTAAAGAGACCAACCCCCCCCTAGGATTAGCTTCAGAAAGGTAGAGAAAATTATGTTAATTTATGTGTCTTTATTTTGCAAGCTGCCTGGTCTTAAAAAGACCCTTAACAGAAGCAGAAGCTCTCAAAAGCTGCAAAGCTTTGTCTGTTGTCCCACAGAACAGGGTAAGGGATGAGAGCTGGGGAGTGGGACAAGACAAATACTGCAATAGCATTTTGCCAGCTGGGGACATGGTAACTGATGGTCTGCAATGGATCACATGAGATTTTTGTTGTTTTTATTTGCTAAATGTCATGAAAATATTCTTTAAACACTTTAAATAGTTTCCACACATCACTTTACCATTGCTGTGGTTTTATCAGGTATGTTCTGTGATCACAGATTGAATATTCTGGTCAGTTTTAAGTGGAACAGCAGACAGTATGGGCTCAAACACAAAATTAAAAATAAATAAATAAATAAAGTGGAAGCTCTTGCAAGCACATGAAGCTGAATTGCAGAGGTTTCCCACTGAACCCATAGTGTAAAGGTGTTAAAGAATTTCTCACAGGAGTATGGACAGGAAAGCAACATGAAAAGGGAAAATATGGTCATCCAACCACTACCTCTGCAAAGCTGCCCATCAGGGAATGCAATACAGAACAAGCGTTGCAGACAGGGCAGGTCAACATGACACAGTGAGAGCAGGAGCACTTCTTTTCTCCCCGAGTTCACTAAAAAATGAGACTTCTAATGAAATTTCAGGTAATACTTATTACTATAGTATTTGCTAGCTTACAACAATAAAGGTACATTGCTTGTTCACATAAAGCTGTTAGCGAGCTGTCAAGAGTCCAAAGCTGGCCGGGGAAGGAATGTCTCCATGCTCAGAATGGGAGAAACTGCCATTTTTTGAGTACTTTGGGACCCCCAGGTCCCCTTCTATGGCACTGCTTTCCAGCATCTTATTCCCCAATCTGCCTCTACACCTGGTGTTGCCCCGTCCCAGGTGCAGAATCTGACACTTTTCCTTGTTAAACTTCATATGGTTGGTGACTGGCCAGTCCTCTAATTTGTCAAGGTCTCTCTATATGGCTCTCCCGGCCTTCAAGGGAGTCAACAGCTCCTCCCAGTTTTGTGTCATCTACAAATTTGCTTGGTATCCTCTCCAGTTCTGCATCCAAGAGCATAGGCCTCAAGATGGAGCCCTGTGGAACCTCACTAGTGACAGGTCACCAGTTTGACATCACCCCATTCACTATTACCCCGCCACTGAGCCAATTGCTCACCCACCACCACATATTGTATTTATACAACTGTGCTGGACATTTTGTCCAGAAGGATCCTGTGAGACACACTATCAAAAGCTTTACTGAAATCTCAAAAGATTACATCACCTGGCTTCCCTTGATACCTAGGTGGGTTATCCTGTCATAAAAGGAAATCAGGTTTGATAAGCAGAACTTGCCTTTCATGAAGTCATGTTGGCTGTGACCAATGACAGTGTTGTCTTCCAGATGTTTATCATTACTTCTCAGAACAGTCTTTCCTATAATTTTACCAGGCACTGACAGGCCTGTAGTTTTGAGAGTCCTCCTTCTTGTCCTTCTTGAAAATCAAGACAATGTTCTCCATCTTACCATCAGCTAGGATCTCTCTGGATTCCTAAGACCACTCAAAAATCATCGAAAGAGGTATTGTGATGGCATCAGTCAGCCATTTGAGAATTCTTGGATGAACACCATCAGGCCCTATAGATTTGTAGGCATCCAGCTGGAGCAGCAGATCCTGCACAGTGTCAGGGTTGACTGGAAGATGATCATTCTCGCAATCATAGTCCTTCTGCTGAGGGAACTTAGACTCCCTAGTCCATCGCCTGTATTGAAGACAGAGGCAGAGGAAGCATTAAATACCCCTGCATTGACTCTGTCCCCATTTGTGAGGTGACCGTCTTCCTTCAATAAGGGGTTGATGTTATTTTTGTACTGCCTATTGCCATTAAAGTATTTGTAAAGGTTCTTTTTATTGTCCCCCTCCATTTCTGGCAGTTTCTACTCCAGCTGGGATTTGGCTGCATGAATTTTCTCCCTACTGTGGCAAGCAGAATCTCTGTATTATTCCCATGTCACTTGATCTTGCTTACATTGGGAATACACCTTTCTTTTGCCTTATTTCGAAGAGAACATTCCTGTTCAGCCAAGTCAAGTCTTCTGTCTCACCTGTTTGACTTCTGACACCTGGGAATTGTGCACCCCTATGCCTCTAGGAGGTGACATTTAAAAAGCCCATCAGCACTGATGGACCCCAGCACCTGCACCCAATAAGATCACAGTTTTACGTAGACAGTTTCTTTGTATTAGAAAAGGAAAAGGATGTTGAATAATAATTTGGGGATACTCATATCATCTGCTATCATATTGTAAGAATTACAGCTGAGATCTGATTCAACAAGTTTTTCAAAAAAGTTTCCATGGTACAGTGAAGATATTAAAAATTCATAATGATTTTTGAGCAAATTGAATTATGAAATTTGAATTTCATAATGATTTGAGGAAATACAATAATAACATTTAGGCAATATTTAAGCAACATGCTCTGCTAGTGGATTTAATTTTTTTCCCCTCTATTTTGCAGTGTAACTTGCACAATTGTTCCACACCATGCAATAATAATTCCCTTGTCAGATAGTCAGATAGTACCTGTGGTAGCCACAGCATTATACGAAAATCATATAAATTATCTGAATTGTGTTAGGCTATAATTGATTATACAAAGTATTCATTACCATAGTATACATACTTATTAATATTTTATTCTGATACTGCTTTTCCTGCAGAAAGTTTTTTAAAATAGGGTTCTTTTAGAATGAAAAGTACATATGGGCAGTAACTAAGTTATGTAATACAGAGAACTGACAAGTATGACTTCTGGATAAAATGCTTCAAAATTTCTAGATGCTGTAGCGGCAAAAAAAGATGAATTCAAAACTCTAACTTGAAAAGTCTGCAATTTTTCAGGGTTAACATGATCCACTCTGATTTTAAAGAACTTCACACAGTTCCCTTACAACTGGCAGGGAAGGCAGTAGTGAGGGAGTTACCTTCACATCCTCAGCCTGCTGCAGGAGGAGTCATGCCAGGAAGCAGCCTTTGAAGAAATTCCCTTTGCAGGGAGGGAGATTATGTTGAAACCTCCATGCACAATTTCAGTGTGTCTGGTCACCAAGGACAGCACATAATTGCTGGCAAATCCCACAACCTCTGCCCAAAGATGGAGTTCTTACAAAGCTCATCCTGAAACTCCGGTTGTCTGGGCAAGAAACAAACTGACAATAAACTCAGGGCTGCTTTGAGACAGGTTTCCCAGTATGGCCAAATCAAGATACTGGTTTCTTTGGGCTGCTAATGTAAAGTAGTACTTAGCATTACAGCAGTTATTTAACTTTTCAGGCTGAAAAACCAGTGAAAGGCACCTAAAGATGGACATTACCACCTGCCTATTCTGACTTGGCTAATAAGTTGGCAGATACATCCTTCTGTCTGGGTAGAGTGCAGGCGTGTTTCAGCAGAAAAACCATATGGTTTATAGTGGCTTCTCCTACATTCCTCTACCGTGCAAAAATCAGGGCTGTTATGGAGGGAGAAGCGGGGCAGGCAGGACTATGCAGGCAGGAATGAACAATGCCTTAACAAGAACAAAAGCAATTTCAAATCCCACCACTTTGTCAGAATACTTAAGACATTTGACTGAATGTCAAAAATGTTTCAATGAATAGTTTGACCACCCAGACCTTATTTCTAGGCCTTCTTTTGGGGAAAAAAAAATAAAATAAAAGGAAAAAACAAGCAAACAAACACTCAAACTTAGTAATTAGTTGCTTGATTTTCCTCAAATACGTATTTTTAATTCCATTGTGCAAACGTGACCCAGAGCAGTAGAGCTTTTAACTGGTTAACTTGAATCTAGAGAAATACCTTTCCAAGTCCTGTTAGAACAAAATTTGAAACCTCACATCCAGATTCTGGAGTCTTCCTAATGCCCCTGTTTTGCCCTGACATTTTCACAGATGACTGCAGGCATGTCTCCCACACCTATTTCGTTCATGTCCAGCAGCTCCACAGAACCAATCACCTTTCTTCCAAATGGATTTGATCTGCAGGGTGCTGACTTAAATAAAGTGTGTGATGCCATATGTACCATAAAGAAGCATGACAAAGTGATTCACGTGCTGCCTATGGATTTTTCATGATCTCTTTGTGTTGTAGGCCTTATACTCCCTCATATCATTTGGAGGAACTCAGAATAATGATTTGGCATGTGTAACTGGTTTTTCCATTTCTGTCATTAAAGCTGCTTTCAGGGCCATGCTGAAATTGCAACAAAAGGCCTTCCCACATCGCAAATCACTGTGGTACTTTGTGTGCACTATATCAATAAAAAGATTAGCTTACTTATAGGAAAAGGATGACAACGTCCACAATTGTCCAAGCGATGAGAAAAATGAGGTTCTGTTTCAACTAAACCAGCTAGTAACAGTGTCACGTTATAACCCTCAATTTTTCAGGTACAGTATATGTCGCACAAGTGGATTTTATCCTATGTGCTGCATTAAATTAGTGCCATTAACCTTCTAGGTCAGCCCTTTGAAGTCAAGCAGGCATTTTGCTATTGATTTCTGTGGAGCCAGGATTTCATATTTATTTCCACTGACTATTTCAAAGCATCAGTAAAATTTTCTGCTTAGAAGCCCAGAGAAGAAATGGGAAACAGAAGGATGTGGGAAGAGAGATTTCTCCCTTGGTGCGAATGCAGCATCTTCCAGTACCATCCCAACTGACAGCAATCTATGTAGGCTCTGACACAGATCTATAGAGACCAGTAGAAATATTTGAAATACTTACAGAAATCAATTCTGATGGTATTCCATGATTGGAAAAAGAAAGTGACCAGCAAACAAATGACTGAAGTGAAGTTGAAGAAAACAGAAATGGTAATGGGGAGGGCAGAAGAAGCTACACCTAAACCTCGAGCAACTTCCATAGAGATCGCTATTCAAATCCAGGGGTTTAGAGTTCATCAGAACAAAAACTGACTGAGCTAAATAGACGAATTTGAGAGAGAGGTATTTTATATTTTGTGCCCATTCACTGGAAAAGGAAAAGCACCAGGCTCCACGATTTTATTAGTTAAACTTTTTAAGGAGAGCCAAAAGTTGATAGCAAATTTCCAAAAGGTCTGGTTTCTGTCATGAGAAGAAGATACTCTGTAAAAAGAGAAACAGCTAGAAGTGAAGAAAAGCATCAAAAGAGAGGAAACGATAGCTGTCCAGAGGTTGGTGCCAGTGAAGTGCACACTAAGGAGCTGCTGTTGCAGTGTTTTCCTGGATGGCAGAATGGGAGAACCACAGCAAGCCACAGGGCTATGGACATGACTACCAACATGTAGGAGTGGACCCTGTACTGAACTGGTGCACAGCAAGCACAGGACAAAGAGGTGACTCTTTCCAGTAGGAAGTTCCCAGTCTAATCATATTCAAAAGACACTACTCAAAATGCTCAGGGACTGGACTAGATGACCTTTAAAGGTCCCATCCATCCCAAACCATTCTATGATTCTATGATCCTACTGGAGGCCAAGAAGTCACACTACCCCTACATGAGTCCTATCCAAATACATTGAACAGCTGTTGCAACCAGTTCAAAGAAGTTACACAAATTCGCATTCATGAATATAATAAAGAAAAGACCAGTTTCTAGTGAGCATGTAAGAAAGCCTTACAGGATGACCAAGAGGGTTTTCATACAATCCTCTATCTCTTTTAAAGCAAAACAATTTTACAACCCATTTTCTTTGGTATTTCCATAGCCCCAAGGCTCATTTCTAGTTTGCAACTGTGGACTTGAATTTGCTGGGAAGGATCAAAATAGAAATTCTTATTTCTCTGCACATTTCTTTTCAGGCAGCCTGCACAAACCCAAGTGCTATTCATTCTTTCAATAAAAAGGAAAAGGAACACCATTTCAGCTGCCTGTGGGGATCCTCACTGTGCAGCAAAATGCACTGCACTGCATTCAGATCTCAGGATCCCTGATTCTTGTTCAGACATGCAAATATGATTTTTTTAAGGACCAATACCCCATTGCTGGGCCAGTTATCAGGGGAAACCCAAGGTTCTCAGAGCAATCACACGTATTAAAGAGGAAATTGGGCTTGTCCCTTTTTCTGACTGATAAAATTCAGGATCTGATTTTCTGAAGTTCCCAAGCTCTCAGTCATGAACAAAATCAATGCAAACTGCTTTGCACATACAGAATACATGCTGATGCCAGATGCTAAAAAATCAAGGTCCTGGCATCTCAGGTAGGCTGTTCCAAATTCAGCAGGTAGTTGCTCCCTACTCTCTGTGTCTTAGCTTATCAGCTGGAAAATAGGGCTATCCCCTACCAGAAGACTATTTTGTTCAATCCAAATCAAAACTTCCTATGCATGCTCATTATTTGCATTTAAGTAAGAAAGCATAGGCAATTGCAGTCTTTCAAGTTCATACTTAACATGGCAAAAGGAAATAGTATGAGCTTTCCTATTTCTTTTTTTCTTGAAGAAACTATTCATTGACTTCAGAAAAATCTAGTAAACTCTTCTACGTCCTAAAAACACCTTGCAAATAAGTAATTAAGCATCATAAACATTTAATTTAATACCATAGGTAACATTTTTACACCATGTTTCTTAACACCGACTTCTTCAGCAGGGACCTTCCAAAAAGAGCAATAAATACAACAGCCAGACTGCGTCCTTGTGACACTGGTGCAGTCCCCAGTGACAGCTGTGTGTGGTATGTGGATTCCAGCTGCCTGAGAAATCAAAGCATCAGTGGCAAGCCATTAGCCCTAACACAGCAGAGGAAAGTGACTGGGCATGCAGTGCCTTGCAGATGTCAGATGAATGATGAAACTGAGCAACCTCTTTTAGTTTCTCAAGGGAAATGTGCTATAGGCCACTTGAGCCAGGGCTTGACCCTTTCTGCTTCAGTCTGCCTTTTCCCCAACTGTCTCCTCAAGCATCTGCTGACCACAGCCCTGCTTCCCAGGACCCCACTGCAGCATCAGTCTGTCTGATTTGCAGTCACAGCATCTCTCAAATCAGCCTCCTGTCCCCATCTCCGGTTTTCTGCCACTTTCACTCTTACCTACCCATCTATCCTGTCCCTAACGGGTCTGCTTAAAGGGTTTAGCCCACCTCTAAAAAACACACAGCCCTGCCCCTGAGATGAGTGGTGAAACTCAGGAAAAGAAAGCAGGGGAAGGCAAATGGTTACAGGGACAACAGCAAAAATGCAGGAGTAAGGGACAGCCTGTCACTCCTCCTAAGGCAGAGGATTAGCACAACAAATCATATGAGAGCAATGCTCTGCAGAAGTCCAGTTTGTTGTCCAAGGACACATTGTAGCAGCTTTACCCACAGCAGAAGAATACAGTAATTGCTGTATGTCATTGCTATTCTTTTCTGAATTCTTTCACTGTTCCTGGGGACATGTACAAGGCTTTTATTTTTTTCTGCACTCACTTGCCCACCTGGATCCCATGGCCGGTCCTGCTTACAGAGTCATGCTCAACACCAGGACAAGTTTGTCCCTCCCCTGAATCATAGCTGCCTCAGTAGCAACCACATTGCATTGAATTACAATCTTGCTTTCGGGGGCTTTCCTGCACCAGGCAGCATCCCTGGGATTCTGGATGGTGAGATGATGTAGACAGGGAAGCCAGAGGCAGGGTCCAGGCATAAGGAGGATGAAGAGATCTAGGAGGGCCAGGTACCACTGCAGTGCTGCAGTTCATCCCACACAAGCCAAACACAGCACAGAGGCACTGGAGTCTCGGACAAAGAGTTACTGTGGTTTGTTTGCTTGTTTTTTCAAGAAGCAAAGAAATACAATTTTTTCCATGACTCTCTTGCTAAGGGATCTGGATTGGTTTTGAAGAGACAGTTCTTTTGGAGACAACGAGCTAGCTTGGGGCAGGCACCAGCAAGGAAAATTTCTGCACAAACAGTTAAAATTATAAGCATGAAAACCAGCCCTGTAATTAGGACTGGAAGATGTCTTAACAGGCAAGAGCCTGCAACTCCCACCTGCCAGCCAGGCCCCACTGGGTTTGCTATCAACCCAGCTCTCACTGCTGTTTGATTTGGGCTATTTCTTCCCCCCTGCTTCATGCCTACCTTGTTAAGGGCTTTTAAAGGGAGGTTATCAGGGAAAGTCAAGTAAATAATGTCAATCGGTTTTCCTGCACAGCTATCTAGTGACATTTTTGAAGAATCCCATTAGTTTTACCAGTCGTGGTTAGTTTTCCCTTTAGATATAATGCTCCTATTCTGTACAAGAGTGGTATTTACTGATGCTATTTTACTCCTGAGTTAGTGAGGTTTTCTGTTTTGGCACTGTGTGAGCATGCACACTTTGGCAGAGTTCAATACATACAGAGATGAGCACATTGTAAATACCTAGACAAATTAATAATGTAGCACTGAAGAGGAACACAGGTCAGTTTAATATTAATGCTAATATCAAAAGTGTCTAGGGCAGCAGACAAGATAATTTTTCTCTTTGTCAGGAATAAAGAGAAATCAGCAAGGCCATGTATAGATTGCATAGGCTGCCTTTAGAAACACTAAATAATTTGAAAATAAGCCATTCTAGTTCCTCTTCTTAAAAGAAATAATCAATGCTAGCTCTCTCTCCCTGACTTAGTAAACAAAATAGAGCTATGCCCTTAAACCACAGCTGTCAATTTATGTTGACAGACCTTGATGAATATAATTACAGAGCACCTTAACCCTAGCAGCAGCTGAAGGGGAGAAGTTAAAATGAAAACCTAATATTGGAGAGAATTGATCAGCCTACTCTCCTTTTCTCTCCGGAGCCTGCTCAAAGCTCGCTTATTGGAAAGCCTGATGGCAGCACGGAGACTGTGGGACTAGTCCAGGCTCGCTGTGCAATGCACTTAAATGATTAGGGAATATTGGACACCTTCTCTGGAGTCGGCTGTTTGTCCTCCAGTCTGGAAGCTGCGCGGCACTGGCTGCCAGTGGCGCATCAGGGCAGCCCCGCGCGGAGCCGCTGAGTGCTGCTGATGGGGCAGGAGCCCTCCCGGATCGATAGCGCCGCTCCTCCGCTGCCCCGGCGGAGAGCTGGAGAGACTAGCTGGTGCATATGTGATGACTAGAATTTAATTATATATCAGATTGATTTTCAATTACAACTTCAAGGAACTGTTTGCCAGGATTTCAAGTTCATGAGAAAGGCCCCGCGTCTACCTTTCTGAATTCTTTTCTCCCCTTATTCCTGTGCTATGTGGAACATTTTACAGACTCTTTACCTACAGCTCTCTGTCAGGGGATAAACAGATTCAAAGTTTCCACCAATAATGAGAAGATCAGCTTAATCTGAGACTCAACCTATTCAAAGCTGGAAGAGAAACTTTAAAGTTATGGAATGCAATTAAAAGGTCTAGTTATAATGGTGATTTTTTTTTTTTTCTTTAATGTAAGTTTCCCAGTGCTGATTTAAGAAGCAGAATCTACCCTCAAACGGAGGGTTTGGAGTTTGGTTTTTGGGGTTTTTTTGTTTGTTTGTTTGTTGTTTTGGGGGTTTTGGTGGTTTTTTTGTTTTGTTTGTTTGTTAGTTTTTTGTTGGGTTTTTTTTGGTTTTGTTTTGGGGGTTTTTTTTGGGGGGGGGTGTTTGTTTTTTGGGGGTTTGCTTGTTTGTTGGCTTGGTTTGTTGTGTGTGTTGGTTTGGGTTTTGGGGGGTGTTTGTTTTTCTGGAGGGTTTGTTGGGTTTTGGGTTTTTTTTATTTTGGACATAGCACCAAAGGGATCTGAATTCAATCCAGTTTGTAGAAATGGGAATGTGTGAGTAATAAAACATTCTGCTTTATAAACCCATTTGAACTTAGTCCTGGATGAAACTGGGAGCATTAGGCATAGGAGAGCAATCAACTAGATCAGAACCAAAAGGTTTGATGAAATCCTGTTTTATTTCTTTTATGAGTGTTCTTATGTCTGTTACCATCAGAGGTTTAATAAGACTCATTAAAATACAATCATTATCTGAACTGTGAGCTGGATGAAAAAGAGAGCTGGATTTCAGGGGGGAAAAATAGATATTAGTTAAATTTCTGTGCTGAGTCTTATCTGCTTACTCCAAAATGCAGAGACAAAATTTGCCAGTAGACTGACATGGAAGAATTTTTAAATTACATAAAGCAAAAATCTTCAGGGGGAAAAAAAAAAAAAAAAGGTAAAACTTTCAGTGGACTTAAAAATTAATTTGAAGGGGACAGAAAGACAAAACCCCTAGCAAGTGAATCAAATGCAGGAAAACAAGAAATCAAAGGACTGAGGCTTACATTTACTAGGACTGGGAATGCCTTTCTTCATGGTGCGGGCAAAAATGGGTGATACAGCCATCTCCACACATGCCACTGGCTTTTCCAGTGATGGCAGGTGAGCTCCATCAGACAGCCATGACATTGAGTAGCACTGAAAAGAGAGCAGCAGTGGAGTCTGCCCCAGGGGCAACCCCCCTGCCTGCCAGCGTGGTCACAGGCTACCATCGCACTGGGCCACCTGTCCTGTCAGTCCCACACATACACAGCAATACCAGGCAAATGCAAAACACCTTTTAGAAGGTGCATCCCTCTATACATATAAATATAATGTTATAAACACTAATAAATTAATCCTGAGTTCTGTAGCAAAGGGTCTGATTTTCATGTAATAATATTTTAACTTGTTATTTCCAGGAAGCTGTACTGGAGCAGAGATATTACTAACAGTAAGTGAAGGTGAAGCCATTCTTTAATAAACCTGTAAACTGCTAAATATATTCATTGTCTCTATCCATTGGAATAACAGTATTGCTGTAATGTATTTTTATTTAGATTTTCTTCATTTTCTTTCTTCATTTTTCTTAATTTTCTTCATTTTCTGAAAATCTTTAAATAGAAATTTTGACAACATATTAATAGAATTCAGCTTTTCCTTCTCCCCAGTCACAAACCAGCTGTTTTCCTGAAACATCCTATCTACAACACAGATGTGGTACATTTTGACTGTTTTAAACATGTCACCAGCTTTCTTTCATTTTCTCATAATAATCATGATTTTATTACTACATCATAACTCCTCTGTTACCTTATTTCCCAAAAGAATAGTTCTAGGTGAATTGCTCTCATTTTCAAAGTTTTAATTACCCTTCATTCCCTTCCACCCACATTTCCTAGTTCTATCCTTTTTGTTCACTGGGAGAACAGGTTTGCACATGATGCTCATGATCCAGGCACACCTTTTATTTATGCTGAAAATTTCTCTTTTCTCTGTGCCCTTCCTAATAATTTCTGATGTTCTACTTACTTCTTGTGATTGGTCCCTTATGTTTAAGTAAAAATACTGACTGAAACTAACTTTCCTGAGGATTCTAGAATAGCAGGATAGCTCAGGTTGGATTTTTAGAGGTCATCAAAGCTGACAACCTGTTCAAACCCAGGATATACTGGAAGACTTCCAAAGCCATCTCTTCTTCAGGGTAAACAACTACTTTCCAGCCTCTCCTTGCAGGGCAAGCACTCCAGTTGCTATCATCCTCATGATCCTCTGCTGGACTCACAGTTATCAAAGTCTTTCTTATATTTGGGGCCCAAAACTGAACTCAGTGTTCCAGATGTGGTCTAATAAGTACAACAGGGGAAGCCTCACTTTCTTCAGTTTGCTGCCTGCACTGTACTAGCTACATATACAGTTACTTACACAACCCAGTCTCCTGTGCAAGTCTTTTCCCTGTCAGAGCTGCAGAGCTCAACTACCTCTCTGCCACCCAGTCACTCAGGACAGTGAGATCCCTCTGCACCTCACCAGTCAAATTTGCTTTCTCTAAGATGATCCCGTCAGTGAACATCATCATCTCGGCCTCAGCCCGTTTCTTCAGTCTCTTCCCAAATATATGTGCGTATTGTGATTTGAATACTAGGACAGCCTGATAACTAAATCTACCCTCTTCCAATGTTTTGCAATAACAGCAACTGTGCCCTCAGCTAGGAAGCATGATCAGCCTCAGCCTTTCAAAACCTCAACATCTTTCAAAATATTTACCTTATTCTCCACCCCTACTCTTGTTAGTGTTTTAAAGTGGGTCCAGCCTGCACACAGAGCTTGCCTGTGTAGACAGCCCCATTGCCACCATGGGAAGTTTACAATAATGAGCATTATAGCTCATGGTAGATACACAAGGGGTCTACAGCACTAAATCTTTGGGGGTCGAGTTACAGTAGTGACACACAGCACCTGAGTAGGGAAGGCATGAATAATAAGAACACCTCGTCTGTGTCTGGGCTTTTGAACACCACCAGATCAGGTACACAGAGTTCACCTAATCAACAAGGTGCATCTCTAGAATCGACACATGTGGCTGTAACAAATACTGGCCCTTTTAAGGAAGGTGAGAAAAATTCTCAATAGGTAGGACTCAAATGCACTGAAGCCGGTTGGGTTGTCACCACTGCTGTTTCAGTAGTCTCTGTTATCTCTTTTGCTTCTGTTTCTCAGATTTCTCTTGAAAGCTCAATTGTGTCTTTGACATGGGGATGCTGGAATGAAAATGGAAATGTCCAATGTTTGGAGGCAGAGGTGACTCGAATACTCTTAGGCACTAAGTGACACAAAAGTGAAATATAAATTAACTTTACTGTGGGGCTAAGAGCACTTCATGAGTCAGTTTTTGTTCTCCTCCTGAAGACTAGATTCCCCCTTTTATCCAGGATTTCCTGACATCAAGCAGTCAGGGTGTGTGAAGGGCATGGCATAGGGATTGCCATATCAGAGCAGCAGCCTCTCTCCCATGGGAGAGTCCTGTTCAGTGTTTCAATGCTCATTAGAATATTTTCTCAGACAATCATAAATCAAAGATGAAGAGAAAGGATTTTCACAGAGAAACAAACCCTTCACAGAGTAGGCTGCAGGATGTTTTTTTACTGCATTGCATACAGGCCCAGGACACATCCTGAGTTCTGCTGGTGTGTAGTACTCCAAAAAAGAGCAGCTCTACAGTACCAGCACCACAACAGTACGAGTAGAACAAGGTTTAGTCTTGAGGATCAAAAGGAATTAGAGACAGACCAAAATCAAAACTGTATGTAATTCCCCATGGGCTCATGTCTGTTTGCTACAGAGAGTCTGCTGGGGTGTAAAACGTTAAGACTGCCTTTTTCTCCATAAGACCAGGCTTAGGAAGCTGCCTGCACTTTGGAAACAGGATCCCAGACACTCAGGATTTTGTAGCCATCTTTTCTTCAGCAACCTACAGCACGTTGTCAACAATCATATCTGCTGAGCCTTGTGCTCAGTGCAGTAAAACAAAGTGTGTTGGAGAAGGCCTTGTGTTTTCCTCTGAGAGGGCTCTATAGGTTTTTTTGATAGGTGGAGAAATTGAGAATATATTTTGAGATTCATGTTCAAAAACCTGAAAATTGAAGAAGCAAAAGAGGAAGTGAAAGAGCAGATCAGGGAATAGACACAGGGCAGAAGGACTGGAAAAAACGCTGATATCTGGTTGTTCAAGTGATGAGTCAATCCTGAGATTTTGAAAATTAAGGGTGACTTTAGCACTAGAGTGGAAAATGTTCTGCTTCCAGCAGGCAGCACGCAGACAGCACACCAACCTCTCTCCTCTTTGAGACACAAGCTGCCAGGTGAATATGAAAGCAAGGCGGCCTCTCCATCATCTGTTTTCTGAACCTTTCTATTTTAATATATTCATTTTTCTTACAGAAGGAGGCTCAAAGTCAGAAGCCAAGAGCCCACATGCAGTTTGATCACGTAGTAAATGTGCTGCCATGATGGCTGGAGAGGAGAAGCCTGAAACCCTGATGTGAGCGCCCTGAGTAAAGCAAACAAAATTACCCTTTCTGTTTTTAAGAAGTACTGTGATGTTTCAGCCTGAATCATGATTTTCTTGTGAGAGACTGAATGATTTGGAAAGGAGACAGTCATACTGTCTAGCGCTGGGCAGCCAATAGTCCTTGGAGAGATTGTTCCTCTTTTGGCTGTATAGGGAAATTTGGCTGCTTACAGTGCCCTGAATCATCCTGCAATTAAGTGTCTGCAATGGGGATTGCAAAAATTCATTTGATGTTGGAATACTTGTCTCTGACAAAGCTGGAACAAGTATGGATCTGAGGAGCCTTTGTGCTTTAAGAAATTCACCATTCCTTATTGCGCTGCTATAAATGAAGGCCATTGGCAAAGGCAGTGGGCATAACCTATAGCCAACAAGTAGGAGGTATATGCCCAAATGAAGTATAACATCCCAGCAAGCACTTTCATGCATCTGTATTCTGGCTTGCTTCATGTAAAAATGACTCTAATCCCAAAACCCCAGCTAACACCACTGTCAAGTACATGTCAGGCTTAAACCCTTAAGGTTGGCAGAGATGTCCCATGAGCCAACGCTGGGAATTTCATTCTGTAATCCTGTTTTACCAAAAGTCTGTTGCCCAAGATCTTTGTAACTAAGTGGTTTCAGAAAAAAAAAGATTGAAAACAGCTCACATTCTCATATTCCACAGGCTCAAATTCAGAGGGTAAACAGTTTAGTGATATGGCAAGTTTTGGGGCAGGACTTGAGACCAGTTTTGTGACTTACCATTTTTGTATCTCCATTCTATATATGCAAAGAAGTACAATTTCTTGAAGAGAAGTTTGTGGTAGTGCTGGGAATTGTACCCAGGCTTTCCCAGACCCAAACCAGACCTTTCTTCACTTCTGTCTGGTACAGAGGACGTTTTTGAATTCAGGGGTCAGTTACTTTTTATAAATTACTTGGTGGAGAAGCAGGAAGGATTGTGGGATTTTGGTCTTGGGAGTTAGTTCATCCTAAAGATACATATGTACAGCTAGAGAATAGCAATAGATACCCAGCTTCAAGCCCTACCCAGAGGAAGTGACACTAGAAATGTTGTCAGAAAGTACTGTGATCTGGCAGAAGCTGAAAGTTCCAAGGAAGGAAGATACAAGAACTAGAAGAAGATATTGAATACTGCAGCTGGATCCGATCTTGGACAGCAGCTTCATGGGAGTCTGAGAAGCTTTTTGCTTCTAGAGAAGAGCTGATAAAATCAACATCAGACATTTGAAAACTTTAGGATCCACCACAATAGCAAAATATAATTTTTATTGTTTGATGTTGTTCTTTACGCTGATTTATGATGAGTTACCAAAATGAATCCTAACCATTGAAAGACTATTTGCTTCTCATGCAAGACCAATTCCTTACAATAAATGCAGTGTTTTCTTACAGCTAAGTTCAGCCATTAACCTGAAAGAAAACACCACTGTGAACCAAATGAATCCTCTGCCCACAAGTTTCAATAAACTTTTTTTAAAAATCTTCCATGGGGAAAAAAACCTCAAAAAAGTTATTTTAAGAAACAAATACAAAATTACTTTTCTGTGCAACTGAGAAGTGGACATTTGTGTTTCCTTTCTGGGTGAACTTTTCTGAATCTTGCCTTAACACTTACATTTTTATTATTAGTAAAAATCATCAATGTAGATAGGAACACTGGGACAATCAAGGAGTAGAGCTGAAAATCTGAAACTTCATCTGCAGTGACCAAACATCAGCCATAATTCATGTACCACATGCTGGAATCTGGGATGAACACCAGTCTCTGGTGCACAGTGGACTGGTCTGGGAGGGAGAGCAGAGTTGCTGCAGATGAGTAAACCACACCAAAGTGCACACACTGGAAACATAATGAACAATGAACCATGTGCATTAGGGTGTAAAAGCAAAAAACAAACAAACAAACAAACAACAAAAAAAAAAGCAAAAGCATTGTTTATAGCAAAGCATCTTAATTTTGTTAGTCTGTTTTAATAATGAGTGATTGGATCTACTCTGGTGGACTCTGGTCCACTTGAGCTATATTTTGTGCAGAAAGTGGCTTTGGGGCACACGTGATCTGAGGATCTCTAATCTTTGTTATCCTGTGTTTCTTGCAGGATATTTAACATATGCTATGCCCCATTTTGTGGCTATATCCAGCCATGTCTATAATGATTGCACTCTCGATCCACAACACCCCTCTAGAGGCTACCTGATCATTAGAGCCCTCACCTCTAGGACAATTGGATGGAAATATTGCCATTTAAAACTGGAAAAAATTTTATAGAGAGTAGCTCTAATATTTGTGGGGAATTTCTGTGAAAATCCTTCTTTTCCACAGAAAATTTATGCGGGATTTTTTTAATAAAAGCCAAATATTTGAAAACTCTCTTTCCCTAGCAGAATACGTCACCTCCCCAGACTTCCTTGCACTGGGGATCTCCAGTCAGACTTCATTCCTCATAATGTGTGCTGGACAGGTTTCCCTGTGATTCAGAATCTTCTTTTCTAAAGTAATCTTCTGCACCCCTCTCACACTCCTTTTTTCAGAACAAGTCCTAGTCCAAACTCACACCCACTGATACCATGTGCAATCTCACAGGGGCAGCACCCAAAAAAAAAAAAAAAACAACTTTTCTCTGGCTCTCTGACTCCCTCCTGCACTTTCTTTTCCAAAACAGAAGGAGAGTGTAGCTGTTATTCACCTTTTCCTTTCCCTCTTTTCTGCTGAGGTCAGAAAATAACATGTATGTTCGACACATCCCGATGCATTGTGGAGTATCCTGAGGCAGGATGAGCCTCCATGACTCCTGCACGGTTGTTCTTCCTCGGTGCCCGAGCAGGAGCCATCACCGCAGTCACTGTCGAGACTGAAACAAACACCAGCTCCACAAAGGGAAAACTCGATCACATCACTTATGCAGCTTCTCTTGCTGCTGTAGCATCAGGAAGGCTCCTGGTAGGAGACCTCCCAGGCAGCTCTGTGTCTCAGATACATCTTTCTTGTGCTGATTTTTCCTGTCTGCTTTGTGCAGTGTGAGAGGGGGTGTTGCTGACACTGCTTCCAGGCTCTAAGGCATCCCAGATCCTACCTTTCGTGGGCTTCTGTAAGATTTGAAAAGACTTCTCTATAGAAAGAAGGGAAAATTGAAAACATAAAGGTTAATAGCAACAACTGAGCATTATTTCTGTGATCAAATTTTTATCTAGGCTAAATCTGACTGCTTTAAACAGAGGGCCATGAGCAAGAGTCTCCCCTGAAAGTGATTATGCCTTTATTTATTGCTGCTGCATTACTAGGGCGATGCAAAGGTGGATTTAGTAGGGATTACCCTTCAGTTGTCTGCTTTTGGGCTGTCATTTCTGCTCGGTGTCAGAGGTGGCTGCTCAAGCTGCAGGACCAGAGGTACCTGTCTTGGGGAGCAGCCTGGAGGCACCTCACTATCACCCACCACAGCGCTCTGTCCTCTTTGCTGTCAGGAATGACCCTTCTTGCTCTGCACTTACCATTAGTCTCTCAAGGAACTTTGACAGGGCCCAGGCTTACTCCAAAAGAGATAAAAGTGAAAAGGTCGCACCTCTGGGTCAAAGGCTAAAAGGCAGATAAAACACTCTGCCTGCAGAAGCAAAATCCGAGGGAAATCAAATCAGCTCCCAAGAAAGAGTAGCTTGTAGGTTGAACTCCAGTAGGAGGACACAATTGCCCTTCTTTTAGCAACTCCCCCAGTCATTTTTTTTTTCAATGTGGGTTAACAAAATATATTTAAGCAGAAAACAAAATAAACTCTTATGAAAGACCCAGCCTGCCTCCTCTCTAATGGCTGATTTAATGGAGACTTTTGCTCTGCAGGGTCAGCTTTTCGTCTCTTGCTGAGGGCAGAGGAAAAAAATATTTTTAAACACAGGAAAGACAAAATTTGGTATAAAATGTCTTACTTTAGCCAAACAGGGGCACAGCTACTCTTCTGACTGGTGACTTGAAGAGGACTTAAAGCAATTAATCAGAAAATGTCAGCTTTCAGTGAGGCAGGTAAAGAAGGGGATAGTGGTAAATTGTGGGAGGGAAGAATAAACCATGAAAAGCAAACCCACAGATAATACAAAACATATGTAAATTAGGATCGAAGAAACTTCTTTAGTGTATGTAGAAAGACACTATTAACATTTCTATAAGAAGGAGAGGCAGCTTTGAGGCATCCCAGCCAGAGTGAGCCGTATGCACACACAAGTGAGCTCTTACATATTAAATCACAGAGAAATTCTGCTCAGAACCCTTTGGACATGAACAGAAGAAAACAAATGTTTAACACACTTCTCACAGGGGGCTTGGAGCAACAAGAGTGGCTGAGGTTTGCATGTCTGCATGTGAACTGAGATCCTGCTGCAGCCTTGCAAAGATGAGTGTACCCACACAGAACCAACAAATCTACATTTGCAGAGATGGTTCTGACATCAACATTAGGACATCAAGCTTTTGCAGTTTCCCTTGTTTTAGTTCATATTTCTGCAGTGTGCCACTACAAACAGAATATTTAGAAAGCATTGTATGAGAGTTGGATGTTTTCTTGTGTTTAGTGATTGTCCCCATCTTCGTTTAACCTTGTTCCTCTTGAGTGTTGTGCCCATGGATGCAGGGTCCCCTTGTGATAAAAACGGTGAAGGTTTTCCCATTGACTGCTTCATTTACAGAACTCCCTTGCTTCAGTTTTTCATTCAGTGGTGTTTTAAACCTTCAAACTTCTCCATGTTAGGCCAACAAAAGGAAGGATTTGGGAAAACTAGTTTTCAGTTTAACAAGAACAACTGCTGAGCTATTAGAAACTCCTGAGGGTTTATGAGGCCTCAGAGCACTAGGGAAAGGATGACCTGCTATATAATGCAGAAATGGGAAATTTGAAGAATGACCAACAAGTTTAACCTTGGCAAGATATTTAAACACAGTATTAAGCAACTGTCTCACAAAAAATAAGAATAACTCTAATAAAAAGATCCGGTTAACTTGGATTTGTGAAGAACTAAGAATGTCAAACCACAGTCTCTTCCTCCAACACAGAAAATGTTTCACTGTCTGGAAAAGGATCCATGGATGCAATTTTGAGTTTAAAAAGGTGTTTTCTGACATTTTTCTTACTAAAGACACACATTTTAAACAAAAGTCCTCCCAAATGGATGCCCAATTGGCTGGAAAACATAGCCAAGTAATCGCACTAAGGACATCGGTATTGGACTAGGATGATACACCTACCAGAGCACTGTAGCACTGTAGCTGTCTGCTGGGCTTTCAGGTACCAACTTTTCCCTCTAAACTGACTGAGCGTGTCATTCACAGCTGCATCTGAGAGCAAGAAATTAATAAAACCACATTAGCCATCTTTGCTCCCTCCAGGTCTAAAGTTTAAGTCAATGAATCACACTCCTGGCTTTTAAGTCACTTTCTGTGCATCTGCACTGTATTTGAGAGCAGAGCTCCCAGGTGCCCAGCCTCCAGCTGAGCATTTTGAAACACACAGGTAGGCTGTGGAGAGTATACCTATGTTTATTTGAACTTCCGTGGCAGAGAAATTTGTTCTATGCCATAAGAAAGACTATAAAAGAGTAGGATGCAAATCCAGATCTCTCAAATCACAGTCTATTCCACAGCTATGGGATTTGGAGTGAAAAAATAAATGATTTTTACATTTTTTTATAAGAAAAAAAACAAAACAAAAAAAACTCAAAGAAAAGCAGAACTGCTTCTTAAAATATATTTTGCTGCTAACTTCACTGTTTGAAGTTGTAAGAGAAGTTTTATTTTCCAGGTGGTGAAGCATTCAATCCTACCTTTAACACATCTACCAGTAGCTAGCCAATAGACTTGTGCAGTAAAAAACTGAATATGAGTTTCCTCTCACAATGATCAAAATCAGAATCATAGGTACAACTCTCAGTCTAGTGTCTTATAACACATTGTGTAAATCATTACATTAAACAATAAGCCCTCTGGGATTCATTTTCAGGACAGAGCTGATCATTAAATCTCTTTTAGCTCTTTTAAGGTTATTCTGAAGTTAAATCAATACTTAGCTCAGCTCTGCCGCTGTTCTTCATTGAATGCATCCAGACGATACAATTTTTTTCTTAAGCAAGGGGAATCTCATTTTGGTTTTAACTGAAAACTCTTCTATCCAAATTTTGGAATATTGGACTGTTCCAGGAAAGCTTCTGAAATGAGTTCAGCAAACAGTTGCTCAACTCCCACCTTCCCTCCCCTTTAATCTCGGGTGCTGACCTGGCCATTCATTCCATGTTTGCAGTGGTGAGCTCTGCAAACTGAGTTTCCATGGTAGCTCTAATCCTTGAATAGGACTGGCTCCATCAGTGGTCACTTAGGACAGGTTTTGTCCTCCCCATGTCCTGTCACTGGCAGAATCAGAAGACAGAAAACAATCACCTTCAGTAAACATGACCTAATGAGATCCCAGACTTTGTGACGGGGGCCTGGAAAGGGAACGTGTGGGGACGCCTATCCCTTCTGGGATTTTCCACTGAGGTCTCCCAGCAGTTTCCTGCCTGTTTTTATAGACTGTCTTATTTAAACTGCATTCCTAGCCACTTTTTCATTGTTCTTTTCTTTTCTAGATACAGATATAACTGAATGAACATGGCAAAACCATGATGTGGCTTAGTGAGAGCTCTGTCCAATGTTCTCTTCTGCAGGTGCCAGGTTATCCTCTCCCCAGCAAAGTGACTGACCAACTTCTTGATCACAGATCCCCTGTGGTATCAAGTGGTGTTCTTATGAGAGGATGCTGTGGGGCTCCTGCAGTGCTGAGAGAAGGGCCCTGTGCTTTCAGCCTCTTGTGCAAATGAATAAAAATTAAACTCTACATGCTCCTCCAATAGTACATAACTTCTTTCATTTTATGCTGAATAATCACAGTCAATTCATCTGGGCATTAACGTGACTGCTTGTCATCTAGGAAGATGACAGCCAAACATTTCCAGAAGAATAAGGTTTTCAAGCTGCTAAGACATTAGGAAAAAATGATACCATATAAAAATATGCCTGAAATACACCAAAGCAGGCAAGCTATGTGTTTTAACTATATATTCAACACATTCTTTAAACTTTTACCCACAACCCCCAAGCATTTTTCCTTTACTCCATGGCATGAAAGTCTTGCTATCCATCTTCTTTTAACTTGTTACATGATGCACAACACCAAAGGTAAACGTGCTGGGCACCATGTATTTGCATCTGGCCTCTGTGCACTGTCAGTCGCTTCCACAGTGGTGGACGGGACACAGCCTGTTATTCAAGGTCTGATTTCAACTGTTTGCCCTCACGTAACGCAGAGCAGTTGTCACAAAAAATGCTGATCATTATCTCCACGTACTGCAAATACATTTCAGAGAACACAGACTGCTGAGTCCCATAGCCCTTATTTTGGGAAAACTCCCACTGCCTCCGCATAGTTGATGTTTTACCCACAATTAACAGCTACAGTCCATGTATTTATAGGAATTCCTCTGAAATCGAAAACACAGGCAGACTAATGGGATATAAAAGAAAGAGAGAGGAAGTGACTTTGGCCATGGCATGCTTCCACCCCATGCAGCCGAGGTTGAACAGCCAAAGGACCCCTGGCCCAACGCCCTGTCAATTACCTTAATCCCAACCCGAAGAGGAATGATACTAAACACTCCACAAAAATGTTTCCAAACATTGCCACAGGAAAAAGGAAAGTATTAACCCTGCCTTCCCAGGCATGGCTTCAGTAAGGGACATCTTGCATTTTACACATGAACATAAAAGACATACCCTCCAGTGAAAACTTGCACAACCTCTGAGAGTGACCAGAATTAATCGTAGGGAATAATTACAGTTTTAAACAAGAATATTTATGACATTACATAAACACCATTAAAACAAAGTGAAAGGCAATAATTTATAGAAAGAAGAAAGGAGGAAGTGAGGCAGGGGGGATGAAAACCAATCAAAGTTAATAGTTGAAAAGATAAAAGTCCCTGTGTGTCAACCATCTTGGAAATCGTTGCTTCAGCCATCACTTGTGCCTTGTTTACTTCCCTTAATAAAACAGGGAAAGAATTTTGTTTATAAAGTTGGCCAATACTTGGAGTTTAAAGCACTTTTCTTAAAAAGGATCTTTCAAAAGCAAGAAGAAATGTGGAAAATTTCTTTCCAAAATGTTTTAACTTTTCAAGAAAAAAACATTACAAGTCATTATCATCTCAGCAACCCTCTTTTCTTTCTCATTCCCTTTTTTCCCGAGGCAGAGAAGGATGAAGGGAAGAGGGAGTTTTCCTCTCTTGTTACTCAATGAAAAAAAAACACAACTGCATTTTTTAAACAAAGAAACATTGAAAGAATTGCAAAGAAAAGCATTTGCACCATACTTGTAGCATTTTTCTAGCCAGTTCTAGTTACTTAGAGCTGGGTAAAATCTTCTTATGTCTCTCACACTACGTATTTTACTCTGAAAATTTTGACCCTTGAAAATTGCCCTGTCGATTACTTGGGCAGCTTCAGTTGGGGCTGAGCCTGCAAGGCCTCTATTGTTCCCAAGGAGACTGAGAGCACTAGTGTCTGGCAGTAACTCAGGGGACTTTTGCCAACCCAGAAATGGGCTGGCAGATCCTCTTCAGGAGAGGTGCTCTTGCACTCCCTTGAGTTTGGGTTAGACTTATTGCTGGTGATAGCAGTGCCTACATGTACCACGGGCACATGGAAAAGGTTTAGAATTGCTCTCTGAAAAGAAAGCTTTCTGGTCAAAATGTCATTTCCTCCATTTTTTATTCCAACTTGGACATATTCCAGCATCAAGAAAAGGATGGTAGTCAACAGCACTCAGAGCCATAAGAAAACCATTTTTCCTTTAACATTCCCTCTTCCAAGAGCTGGATTCTGAGAGCTGCAGACCAACCTTCTCCTATAGGGACCACTGGCCCAAAAAATGGACATAAGGTTTTTGCAACCCAGGTGAGAAGTAGGGGATATCAGTGGGCTAAGTGGAGGGGTATGATAAGGAGATGTCTGTGTATATTTCCTGGGCTGAAATTCAAGGTGAGCGAGCTGCTAAACATATTACCTGCATTTGAAAGTTGGGTGCACCTTTGCAGGAGCAGCAAAAAAGTTTAGAAACGGAGTACTGTGGCTTCATAGTGGTACCTCCCTCTGGGCAAGCATAAAAATGTGCTTTGCTGGCTGCAAGCTGTGGGATCAATATCAAGTCTGTGATTTGTGCACAACTACTGCAATCTAATTGATGCACATGGACAACAGATATGCTTTTGCAAATCAGCTGCGATTACCAGGATCTCTCACAGGACTCAATAAACAATGTCTGGCTTTGGGGCCGCAGAACACACACACGGCTACACAAACCTCCCAAACAATTTTCCACTCTGCCACCCAGGCTTCATCAGCCAAAAGATTGTAAAAGAGCATGAGACAACACAAACAGCTTGGGTTTAGCCAAAAGCCCAAAGTACAAAAAATCTTTTTGCCCAGCATAGTCTGCATCCAATTCCCTGCCTGCATAGAAAAATATTTCGCTTTCCAGGTTTATTCTTCAGGACCCTTAGAAAAAAAGGAGATCCCCTTTCTCCCCTTACCCTGACACTCTTCATCCTTCCATCCATCTCCTCAGAACTGAAAGCACTGGGGTCTCGTGGCCAAGCATAGACAGATGGGAAGTCACACATTGCACCTTCCTTCTCCATTTTCCCTGGTGCCAGGCACTTCCCCGCTACCCTGATTTACTCATCGAGGTGTTGAGGATAGTTTGCTCTGCTAACTTCGGGAGTCAGGCAGCATTTCCTGAACCAGCATGATGGTTTAAGTAAGGTCCTTTCACTGACCTCCCCATGACACCATGCTCATGAATAACCAGGTCTGTCGCTGCCCCTCATGCTTAATTTTCTCTGAGGAAATCTTCTGTTAAGGGGCAACAGTTTTCCATTTCAGTGTACAGCACTACCCAGCTGCTTGTTATTTCACTTGGCTGAGCCTGACAAGCTAATGGTATGTTTGATTTGCACTACCAGTTCCTGCTAGAGACATCATAACTTTTATTACAGACATGGTTCTTGTTAGAGGCTCAGTTGTCCGCAGAAGTNAAAAAAAAACAACAAAAAAAAAACGCACACTTATTTCAGTCAATTTACTGGTTAACTCATTATTTGCAAGCACAGTGCTGGCATCTAGCACACAGTCTGCTGCATTTTTTTTTAGCATACTTCACTGTTTGTGTGGCAAATGGAGAGATTATTCTAGCTTTTCTTTTGATATGCATTCCCTTTACCGTCCTCAATCCTTTGAGGACGATCACATTTCAGATTGCTGGAACATTTGCTGTAAACTTTCTTAGACACTGTGCAGTTAAACTCAGACCAGAACTGCCACAGGGGAAAAAAAATAGGTACAGAAAGAGGATAAGCAAGACTACATCTAATTGGACAGAGTTTAGAATAAATTTTCTGTCTTGGTTTTCCTACTCAGTGTGGATAAAATATCGTGTGTGTCTACAGAACTTACACATCTGCATTATTTTTACACTGCCAAAATTACTGCATGTGCTACATAAAAGTAGTTCATTGCACCTTGCAAGAATAAAAAGAAAATCAAAAGGACTATACTATCACAGCCCTACTTGTCTGCAGAACAGTGAATCTGTATCTTAATACGGAGACTAGTTGAGTTATGAAACCTGTTCCCCTATGACACAGAGCATCCACTCAGGACAGGGCAGTACCCTCCAAATTTTTGTATCACTCTGACTTGGAGTGCCCTGATAGCCATGTCTGTGTATCTCACACTCAGCAACTCAGATGGAAGGACCTCCAAACCTAAGATTGCTTATGAAAATTTTGGCTGCAGTTCCCCTCTGTCTCAGTCTCATCACCAGTGGATGGTATTCATACATGTCACCATGCTGCAGCCTTGAGTACAACACACTTTGCTAAAATACAACATACACAAGCAAAAATAAGTGGGCTCATACTGTTGGCTTTGCCTCAGAGCCGGAGTAGGTTTTCAACTTGCAGGACTGCCAGTGCAAGACATTTACTTGCAGTACTATCAGGGACTGTTAGTTTCTCATGCAGAATTTTCTCTAATAAAGGCACTTTAAAGCTCCTGAACTCTTGATCCTCAAAACAGCCAGTCTGGGGAGTGTCTCTTCCAGTCTTTGAAGTTGCAGCACTCATAAAGCTGACCAGTGCTGTTTGTGGGTTTGTTTTCTTTCCATATCTCTCCTTTTCCTTTAAGACCAGACAGAAGATGACATTATTAGCAGGCTGCTCACAAGCACCTAGTAGTTTAGGGGAAGGCTTTTTATTTCTGCTTTCAAGCAGAGATGAAAGATTGTAAAAACTTCTTTTTTTTTTTTTTTTTCCTTAGGGAATTACAGCTCACAAAAGTTCTTATAACTCCTTACAGCAACTATTTTACTACTCAGGGAGGCTATTTACTAGGTCACTTTCTTCCTGCAGCAGACCTCAGTGTTAATAAATGGTGTCTGTGAGTTACTTTATGCTCTTCATACTTTATTTTGATCTAGCTGTGAGTTTAAGGAGCTAAAGAGAGTGTGTCTTGATGAACTACTTACACCAGAGTTTGCTCTAGGCCAAAATGGAGAGAGGGCTTTCTTTTGCTTTTTTTGTTTTGTTTTGTTTTTGTTTTTTGTTTCGGTTTGGTTTGGTTTGGTTTTTTAAAGTTTTGGGGTTTTTTTTAAGTTTTTGTAGGTACATTGAAATCTGAAAAATGGGGGGAGCCGCCAAGGCTGCTCTGCAAGTCTGTTAGCTTCTGCTCACTCAGCATTAACATCTGTCTTCACTAAAGTGTTACTGGACCCCTGGTACACTGCATGGAGCAAGTTCCAGAGGCACTTATAGAAAGCAGAACTCAGAGAGGGAGGGAGAGTTGTGTCCTCCAAACCCCCAACTAGTAGCACTTTTTCAGTAAAATGAAGGCACAGTTCTACTCCAGAAGGCTCTTTCCCAGATCTGTGTGCCAGTGAGCCTTAATATCAAAAACAACCATGAGGGAGAGATGGGGAAAGTTTAGCAAGAGGACTCTGTACCTGGCTTCTGCCTTAGCCTTTTAGCCCATTCAGAAGGTGTCATAAAATACAGCAAAGATTTTTTCTTTATCTCTTTCCAAAGAACTTAAATGATTTTAGTATCCAGTTCAATATCCCAGTGCAATATCCCAGAAGGCGGATTACCTGTAAGTCCTGAAATGAGGCACACAGTTATTACACCACCAAGCTCATCACTACCACACCCAAAGCAAGGCAGTGCCGCATGCCTCCTTGGTGAGGTTGCACAATATTTTTGTACCTAATCAACATCTATATGTCAGTCCCTCAAAGAAACCAATTCTGCATACACGTGAAGTGCAGCCCCTCTCAGGTTCTGTCAGGGAAGAGAGGGGGACCAAAATCACATAAACCCCCATAACACCTGGTTTGGTGTCTCACATGAGACCTGGGTGCACTCACTGAGCCTGTGCTTGTGGGTAGCACCCAGCAAGTCAGTGAATTCAGTGTGACCAACACTGAGGTAGAAGCAGCATCCTCCGATGCAATGTGTGCAAAACCACACAAGCTACCAGCATGTGGCAAACAGCAGTGCATCTCTGAAGCACATCTTCAGCACATGCACTATCCCATTTTACAAAGCAAGGTCCAGCTTTCCCCAAGCTGACAAATTTACAAGTTTTGATTTGTGTACCATGTGCTTACATGCCTGCCATACAATCAGAAATGCCTGAATTTGTGGATTTATTGGCTGTGACCAGACATAGGCTAAGTAAGTAAACAGATTAATATGTATTAACATATTGCATTCGTTCAAAGTTCAGAACTTGTGTGCACATGTAAAGGTGGTATTTATCCATGGTTCTTACCAAGGGAGCTGATTAAAAACAGGATCATACAAAGTAAGCAGTGCAGTAAAAAGAGAGCATTAAAACATTTTTTTAAAATTGAAATAGCCTGAATAATGGTTACCTGACTTAATGGCTCATCAAACTATAGCTCTCACATAATCTTCAAGGGTTCAGTGGTTTTATGTTGTAACTTGTGGCTGATGCTGTAAGAAGTGAGAGTTCTTATGAAACTGTTTCTGTATTGTTACCCAAAAGAACCATGCCTAAGAGAAGTCATAATGTCTCATGTCCAAAAGACAAAGGAAGAGAAAGCACAGTCATACACTGATCACCTCCTGATGGAAAAGAGGTCTCCAGAGTCAGGGACTTACTAGTACAGCACCTCTTTTTTTAAGTCTTTGACTTGCAGTCTTGAAACCCTTGGCTATTTTCTGTCTATATATGGTGGGGCAGTAAGATAACTAAGTTCCCATTTTATAATAGCAATAAAAAGCATCAGGTGTGTGTTAACACTGTCAGAGCTGTGGGTGTTCGGTACAGCAGTGTGAGCTGCCACCTTGCCCCCTGTCCCAGTGGGGCTGAGCAGACCCCTTGGCTGGACTCCCTGCAGAGGAGATGCCTTTGCAGGGATGCATTGCCCAGGCTGAAGAGGAAGGGGTTTCATTGCTTTCCCCATAGAGAACTTCATTTTCTATCACGTAATTTTCAATCCAAAGCTTAGGATGCATCAGGAATGAAACAGCTCTTACAGGAGAGGATACCCTTGGAGATTTATGTTGCAGCAGATGCCTGGCCCTCAGCCCTCAACCTGGGGAACAGGTATCTGCCCACCATGAGCCATCACTGAAACCCTGCTGCTGAGGGAGAAGAATCATCTTCATCTGGAAAACTGTAAAGAGGAATTTCTTGTTGAGGATATTTGTGAACAGATTTTTCCAGCAGATGCTCAGCTGGTCTGCCATGGAGGAGGCCAGGAGAAAGCTAGATGATCAGAGGTTCAACCAACCCAAATGCTCTGGTATAAGAGGATCAAATTTTTCACTTTAGATCTTAAAAACAAACAAAACAAATAAACAGCCACTTGTTGTAGTGCCTAAACAGCAGCTCAGGTCATTTGTCAATTTAGATCTTAGGCTTTTACTAGGTGTGCCATGTGACACATTTCAGGAGCTGTGATTTATGCTGCCTCTGTTCCCATCAAGCAGTTGTTCAACTGCACAGGCTCCTG
The DNA here is from genome assembly GCA_013399695.1 of Formicarius rufipectus. Taxonomy (NCBI): domain Eukaryota; kingdom Metazoa; phylum Chordata; class Aves; order Passeriformes; family Formicariidae; genus Formicarius; species Formicarius rufipectus. Next base: position 954,440 of record VXAU01003751.1, on the reverse strand, counting down.
CAGAATGGAAAACCTCACCTTTATCACAGGTATTTTAAGAAAAGTATTTGCAGACTTTTTTCTGTTTCTCTTCTCAGTCCAGGCCAAATTCTGCATCTCTTTTATGGGGTTCAGGCCTGAATTTTTAACCCAAATTAATGACCAAGAATATATACTGTCAGGTGTCCTAGAGAGCCTGGCTACCAAAGCAGGAACCTAGCATTCTTTATTTCTCTCAGCCTCAGACTGACTTGACTGCAGCTTTTCTATACCTTCTAAGTATCTTTACAGCCTAGAGGTTAGTCAGTGTATCTTTCTCATGGCCCCCCAAAATATCTAACTATTACTACAAGTACTGTTTTTGTTTGCTGTCTTCAAAGTAGCTGGTATGGGACTGTGGTTTAGATTTGTACTGAAAACAGTGTTGATGGCACGGCAATGTTCTCATTATTGCTGAGCAGTACTTACACAGTGTCAAGGCCTTTTCTGTTCGTCACTCCAACCCACCAGCAAAGGTGAAAGAAGAGCTAGGAGGGGACACAGCTGAGACAGCTGATCCCAACTGACCAGAGGAATATTCCATACCATCTGACATCATGCTCAGCAAATAGAGCAGGGGGAAGAAGAAGGAAAGGAAGAGATGTTTGGAAGGATAGTGTTTGTCTTCCTGAGTCACCATTGCAAATGATGGATCCCTGCACTCCTGGAGGTGGCTGAACATCTGCCTGACCATGGGAAGTGGTGACTGAAGTCCTTGTTTCACTTTGGTTACGTGTGCAGCTTTTGCTTTTCCTATGGAGTAAAGCAAAGTGGACAAGTGGTTCTGCAGGGCTTAGGTGTCAGCTGGGGTTAAACCACTACGCTGCACCACAGAACAAAGTCAAAAAAGAGATGCTGGAAAACACGTCATATTGTCTCAAGCACTTCCCTGGCATCTGAGAGAATCTGAAGCCAGGAGAGTATTTAAAAGCAGGTCTCTCACCTTCTAGAAGTGCCCTATGCTGTTTTCCATGCAAAGTCTGAAGCACCAAGTATGCTCTGAATCTGCCAGCTGGCTTACATACCACAAGCAAGATAAGACAATGGCCAAGGAGCTGCAGGCCCCTGCAGCCATGTGATACCTAGATCAGGGTGAGTATCCAGTGGAAACAGAGATGCCGTGGAGGTTTTAGGCATCTACAGGACTGGACAAAGTTGGAAAAGTTTGTTTTACGATCTGACTGCTGAGTTGAAACACTTGAGGTGGAACTCAGGTGTTCATGGTGTATTTAGCTTTTACCAAGCCCAAACCTTAGACCAATGAAAACGCAGGTCAATGTAGCTTCTGACTGAAGTATCATCTGGAAACATGCAGAGTGTTGTGACTCCATAAACAGCCTGTGACACCATGAGCACTTCTTGTCTGCCTTTTTCAATTAGGCACTTAAGAGTTTCCCAAGGTAAATATTAATACTTCTGAAAGGAAATATTAACATGCACAAAATCCTTTCCAACCTTTCTGCTTAAATAGCTATCATTTTTTAGTGAGGTCACAGCATCCAGTTTTCTATAATAAAAAATAAGCAGGATAAGTAGTTTCACTCCTGTCAAAACTTGAATGCAGTTTTATGTTTTTCTTTGACTTACCCTATAAATATTTTTACTACAACATTCAAAGTTTATGAGATCTCTAAGACTTGTAAAGAGGTTGAGTAACTGGAAACCAAAGGCTAATACCTACCTCAGGGACTTGGGGATTTTTCTTAAGCATGCTATTTATTAATATTAACAAAGGGTATTTTACTGATGATCTGTTTACAAAACTGAATATTATTTTACCTTTTCATTCCAGTGTAAACAAATCCATGAGGAGGGACAAAGAAAGACCAACACCACAATGCCTGATGGTGTTGATCTTTTCCCAGGTTACAATTTTCTGACATTATTCTTTGAGTTAAGCTTCTGCAGTAGAATTGTTTCTGAGTCCAAATGCAGCTTGGGAGCTGCAAATTTCAGGCTCACTGAACCAGACCAAAGAACAGGGTTAGCCACTGTTTGTGAATGCCTTTGACAAGCTGTGTCCTTTTCCCTGTTCATGAGTCACTCACCTGGAGACTTTATCTTTCCTAAAGCGTTTTGCTATCTATAATTATGGTTGCAACAGTTATCCACCCTTATAAGAAAGTGTTACCATGCCTGAACAAGATCAGGAGGATCTGTGTCACAGGTCGGAGGTAGATGATCAGCCCATATCTACTGTGGCCACAGGAGTACATGCATGTTTCAGCTCATTTTCTGGCGCAGCTGTGGAGAGCTCTGTGTCACTGCCTACTTCCTAGTCACAATTTTATTTCTACTCCCAAACCATTATTTACGGACTGAAGATTAACTGTTCCAAAAAGTTTACGCAAGCAGGCAACCCAGCCTTTTCTGCAAACATTTGTGGATAGTCATTAAACTACTAACTTGAGCTCAACAGAGCAAGGAGTCAAAACAGTCACAGACTTTGGCCAAGTCCAGAGCCTGCCACCTTTGGCCATCCTCCCTCTGGTTGTCCCAGCTCCAAGTCACCTTCATAACCTTGGGAAGTCCACCATACAAATTTACTCCTGAGGACAGCTACTTACCCAGGATCACAGCTGGTCCAGATTGGTTTTAATCCTTCTTTCTTTACAGATGAAGGACTTAAGTTTAGTAGGGATTAAACTTTTCCCAGCTGTAAAGCCTAGCACTGGATTTATCACACAGTTGCAACTACCTACTTAACCACCTACCTACATATCTCCTGAGTAGATGGGGAGCTAAATATGATCAAACACCTAAAGAAAGAGGATGATGTTCTTAAGTGACCAAAACCCAGAAAAGTAATCCAAATTGTCTCCCTGTATATGTATATACATGCATTCAGCTCCTTTTGTAGGCAAGTACATTTGGGGTTTATTACCATTCTCTGATGCTCATCTTCTCAGCTGATGGTTTGCTTCATCTGTACATAAGACATGCATCTGAGATCTCCACTTCTATGCACCGTTGCATGTTTGGTTTATGCTGTACATGCCTAAATGCTGCACATGGGTATTTCCTGATCTGCATGACATCCCAGTGGAACTCCACAAACATCTTGTGTAGATATGTTGGCCCTTTAATGGACTACAGACATCCAGCTTAATCTGAAATCAGCTGCTTATTCTGCCTAAGGACCCCACTACCTCAGTTGCACAGCAATCATAGCCAGGCTTCCTATTTTTCAGGGTAGATAGCACTGCATTACTTCACAGATGCTATTTGGAAAAAAATAATAGAAAGAGATTTCAATAGGTAATCTGACCACTTTGTGCAGTGTCCAGATCAAGTGAAAATAGAGCTTCCATGCCTGACTTGGATTAAATCACTGTATAAAACTGCCTAGTGTTGGGATTTTACCACTCTGCCCCAGTGTTTTACCACCCACGGTACAGGAGAGAGATTCTCATTTTTCAACCCTTAGTTGCTAAAACTGTTGTTTTTTTACTCAAGGATCACACAAATCCAATCATGTGAATCCTAGGCCTGCCCTTTCCACCTTGGGAGCCTAGATAAGAGACAGGAAATGTGCCCTAATATTCTAAAAAGAAAGAGGTTAATACCATACATTTTAATAGACAAATATGATATTTCAAATCACACTAGTTCTGTTTCAGTGATGGTCAGTGAGAATGGACAGCCAGAGCCACTCTGAAATGGGCTTTGTCACCAGGGAGAGTGTTTAGGACTCAGCTTTCGTGCCATGCTCCCATCTGATCAGTACAAATGCCATGACTGTGATAAGGGTAATGATTAATATATGCACAGTGCTGCCTGCCTGCTTGTGGCCATGCAGATGTGTAGATTTTGGCAGCATCTCTCCGTGGGTTTTGATTTCATGGCAAACTGAGGAGCCAGAGGATGAGACTAAGCAGACCTTGATGTGGGATGGTTTTTCTTAATGTGGCTTCCCATCCTAGGAAAAGTCTTTAATGGGGACAAGATCCTGAGACCTCTGGATGTGCCAGTCTTTCTCCAGTATCTGTATAGGGATAGTTTATATCAACTGTTTTGAAAATAAAGGAGTCACAGAAAATTAAACCAGACATTGATAAAATTATAGATTTCCACCTTCTTTTTGGTGTGATAGTTCTCCTTTTCTTCTGAGGTTTGCTTTGGGATAGCAGAAAACTTTGAAAACACTTCTCACCTTGTACAATCCTTGACATGGGAGAGGAAAATTTTGTTGTTAGGTGGCAATATTCAGCCAGCAATTAATTGCTCTCACCACACTTTCCAGCTGTCCTCTTGCTCTTGGTGGTGCCAGCCCAGTGCAGATCTTTGGCACAGGAAGATAGTTCAGCCAAAGGCAATGATAAGGTGAGAGGATGAGTAGTATTGCTGCTGAGCTGAGTGGTGTGTGCTGGGGCTTAAAGGGCAGTAGTCCCTGGTGAGCAGTTCTGCCCTTCATAATCTATGTCACATAGGAGTGTTATCACTGCACTACATTTTCATCTGGTGCCTTTGAAATACCATAAAAACCCACTATAAAACTAATGGGATTCTGTGGTAATTGTTCTGCTACAATAAACATGCCTGACATGAAATGGACTGAACCTTCTGGTTTCTCTGGTGCCCATTTCATGAAGGAAATGATAATGGGGTGAGAGAGAGAAAGAATGGGAAATAACTCCGGAAAGAAAATTATCAAGATTATTCGGGTGACCGAAAATTATGGGATTTGATATCACGGGGAAATTAACAATTTAAAGATAAGCCAAGCAGAAAAAACTCTCTGCTTTTTCTAAAATAAGCATGTATTTGAGTGCACACCTCCCTCTGCAGTTGGATGGCAGTGCAGGGCATTTTTACTACTGCTCCTGTTTGGAGGCCGCCTCGGGTTTGCATGCCAGTCCCTGGATTTCAAGCACTTCCCCACCATGTTCTTCCCTGACTCACAGTCAGCAGTGCCCCTTCCACTGACTGCCCTGAGGTGTGCACTAGGATTTTGGTGACTTTCCTGCATATGCCAGTTTTGGAAGAGGGCAACCAATTCCAGACTGTCCAAAGATGTAGGGCTATCGTGTTGTCTGTGAATTCATTGATTTTTTTCTGGGTCTGCAAAGGAGCATTTCCTGGCTATCTGCCACCATTTAAACAGAGATGACATCTGGTCAAGATGACCAAGAAGCAGTGGAGGGCACCCAGGTACAAAGAGAAGCTGACAGATATGAAATAATGCAGTGAGGCAAGAGTGAGAGACTAGCCAAAAGGAAAATAGCAGGGTGCCCATAAACTGAAAATAAACATGTTCCCTGCAAAGTGGAGCTACTCCTGGTCAGGAACATTCTCTGACTGCAAAGCAGGCCCTAGAAGCAGAGATTTTGCTTTAAGGCATCTAATACAGACTGTCTTCATATTAACCAGTGTAATGCTACAGGCTAGACAGGCTTTTAGACTCTCCTTGTCCTTTGAACAGGGTCATTGAGTTTGGCCTGAACCTACCGACTTTCCCCTCTTGTGGTGTATTTTTAGAAGTCAGAAATGTGCCAGTTTTTCTCTGCATTTTAAATCCAAAAGACTGAGATGATTTGCCTCAAACATTCCAAAAGAAAAAATAAATCTCCTGTGGCTTCACATTACACTTGAAGTGTTTTAAGTCTAACATAGATTTGGGGGTTTATGTTTGGTGGCAAAGTTATTTCAAAAGTATTTCAGTTCAAATACAGCATACAGTGCTCCCTGTAACCTCAACCCCAAACTCCTCAAATCCAAGATTAGTTCCTATGGACTCTATCCACAAATGAGCTAAATACCTAGCTGTTGCCTAAGTATTACTTTGGATGGCAAAGTCCAAAATTTAGTTTCTCAAAGCTCTCACTCTGCACATCACAAGTATCAAAGAGCAAAGTGCTCCACAGGCATAAGTATAAATTTTCTGAGCATGCACTCCTAAGCATCCCAGTTTCTGCTTCTCAGATTTTGCCCTTCATATACAGCAAAGGAACTAAACTGGCCTTGTTTCCCTCCCTTGATATCCAAGTACCTTAAATTCCATTCTCTAGAGTCAAATACTATCTAGTCTATTAAATCTAAATCAGGTGTCCAGAAGAAAGGTCTACCCAGGAAAAGTTCCTGGGCATTTTCACAGAAAGTGTCTGAAATTAGTTCAAGTCCCTTCAGATTGGTTATGGGTTTGAGCCAAGGTGTCTGTCACAGCTGACAAGTGCTGACACAACTGGAGAACCAGCACAGAGAAGGCAGAGTGGAAATGGGAGGATAAAGCAATATTCCCTTTGCAAATTATGTAATTTATATTTGTTCCCACTAGCTTTTTAGCATCACTGTACCACATTCTGAGATATCTTACACTATAAGGTGTTGTAATTTAGTGAGGAAGAGATAAACTGGATTCACCTGAAGGAAGGTCCTTGACCTGGAAGAGAGCAAGTGAAAACAGGGATTCCCCTGTGCTCAGTAAAAAAAAAAAAAAAAAAAAGGAGTGTTCAAGCTCAGACATCCAAGAAAAAGAAATTAGTGTAGACATTTTTATTAATTTGCCTACATCTGCATATTTCCTGTTACCAAAACAGCAACTATAGATTTTAGAGATTCCTTGTATCCCTTTAACCCTCCTTATCTGTGTTTGTTCAACAAAGCAGCAGTTTCTGAATTCAGATTGTCCATAAGACTGGTGGTCCAGAAAAATGGATGATTAAGCTACTATCTTTACTGATGAGGAGAATAGTAAAGCAAATACATGGGTGCATAGCTTTAGAAGAGTTCTTTCTACCAGGCTGAGCATTAGCTGTAGGCATAGGCGACCAAGCTTCCCCTGCTCACCAGGTAGCAGCATTGCCTCCTCTCTGGCACATTTCCAAGTAGCAGGAAGTCTAATGTTGGTTTCCAGAATTGAGACTATTTTACTCTGTTGTCTAAGGTCTCCAGGTCTTACACTGACACCCACAAAGAATTTGTCGTCAATTTGACGACAGTGTCAAAAAGGCTAGTGCTTGAATTATAACAATATTCACTGAACTCCTATCAGAGTCATAATCTCTTAGGGTATATGCCTGTCAAGTTTTTAGTATTCCTGAAACTCAGACATTGACTCCAACAGCAAATAGTACCCAGAACACAAGCTTGGCTTCCATCTCCAATTGATATGCAGTAAAGGTCACATCCTGCTTCCCCCGAACTCAGTGTGAAAATCCTAATTAATTTCAATAAAGAGCAGAATAAGCTCCAAAGAGTTAACAACAGTAGGATATAAACCAGAAATGAAATAAACTCTTAATAAAAAATTATGTTTTATAGCCAGAGCAACCCTCTATGAAGTTGCATAGTTCAAAATAGGAGCAGAATTTCAACCTCTAACATTCACTAATACCATTTTAGTTGCAAATTTTGTGATATTTTCAGTGCCAGACCCAACACATTCCAGCACACATAACATTTTAGTTACTTATCTTCTATGATTTGCAGGGCATAATGTTTTTCCCTGTTTAGAAATAACTCAGCTCTGAGTCACCACTGAAAAGCCCTGTTCTAAATTGGGCTTCCCCAACGAACCTGGACTATCTCAATTTGGAAAATCCTAAGAAACCACAAAACCTGCTTTATAACCTGTAGTTTGTGTCTACTGGGAAGAAAGAACAGATCAAGGCCATATAAAGGTGGGGCTATCCCAGGGGTCCTTGATCTGTCTGAGACAACTGCACTGCATGGGAAGGGGCTGGAAACTTATCCATGCTCTCAAAGTCATCACTGTCTTCCCCACCTCCCGCTAAGCAGCAGTGCATTTCCAGGCTGAAACCCTTGTCATTGATTTCAAGGCAATCAGACTCCCACTGACTTTCAAAAAGCTCTTAGTTTTATCTCCCACTATGCTTGTTCTCAGCACTGTGGTGTGACACGTTATCCAGCATACAACAACAAGAGCAAGAAGGTTTGGGATGCAAACTTGGGTTTCCTGGATGCTACACAGTCTAGTCCTTCAGCTAAAGGACCAGAGCACGGGGCTTACGCTAGTAAAGGCATGTACTGCTTCCTTTATTGCGTTTCTCATTCTAAGGGAAACACATAGCAAAGACTTGGCCACAAACTATCCTATTCTTGTTCTTTTAAATGGTGAATATTTCTACCAGCACAAGCAGTTTCCTCCATCAGCTTGTTCATGCTGTAACTTTTGTGCCTACTAATTGGAAAATCCGTGGATTCGGGTTTCACACTTCCACCATCACTTTCACACCTTTGCAGGCAGAGAGACTGGAAAGAATTGAGGGAACACTTTGTGTTAGCATTGCCTCTTGTGACTCCTGAGGAAGCTGAGTACTTTGAGACTTCACTTGCTAAGGCATAACTGAGACCAGGTTCCCCATAACACATGAAAGCTCCTGCAAAGCCTGGGAGTACAAGAAGCCTTCATGACACAGACCTTTCACTTCCTATCATTTTACTTTAACTCACTTGAAGCAAAGAATTTCTTCTTAGTCTTCTTAATGTGGAGCTACCAGTTAGACTGAGAATTGTAAATCTTTAATGTATTACCATGGGGAAAGAGTAGCAAATACAAATTTGAGGGAGAGCTAGAAGGGAAGAAAAGGAAGGCATCTTAACTAATTTATACCAAGGCAAACCCAATTCACTTTGACAGGTTTCTGAACTCAAAAGTTTGTATAGCATAACTGTAAATAATATGCCAATAGAATGATTAAAGGAGAAGCATCAGGTCATGTCTGTCCACCCTGAAAATTTTATTTAAAATAAACATTGTGTAATATCTCAAAAGAGATTTACAAATCTCATTTGACAACTGAGTAGGCCACAGTGTTACTGGCTAACTTAAGCAATTAAAAGTGAAGGTCTCTGCACCTGCTTTTATTAAGAGCTAGAGATACATTATTGGATTTTTTTCTGTTTGGGAAGAGATTTGCCATTGTGCCACTGCTTCTGAGTATTGTTCCTTGTTGAGAAGAAAACTGTCTTTCACAACAATCATTTAATTCTTCAGGGTTTTTTTTCAGACTGGCAAGCCCTTTGAAGAAAATTTTAGATTTGAAACTTTTGAATTAATAATTCATGTTTTCCCTTAATAAAACATATATATTCAATGTGAAGTAAAAAACAAATCAGAAATAATAAAAAAAACTTTTATTGTGAGAATATTACATCGTTTTTAAAAAATTGTAGCAGCTCAAATAAGAATTCATGAATTAAGAATGCGTCTCTGCCAATGTCCACATGTAGTGTTGCAAGTCTTAGCTCAGATGGAACTAAAACTTCTGAAAATTATGTTCTATTGAGCACCAATAAAAAGATTTTGTATGACTAGACTGCAGAACATAGCTAAAACATCTAATAAATCTGTACTACATCAAATTCCATTCTTCATTTAGTCATCCCTTCAGTAAAAGAGCAGCAGTACTCTACGTAGGGCTTCACCAGAGCAAATAGGGAGACTCACCTCTCACGACCTGTTGGTCACACTTCCTTTGATGTAGCCCAGGATATAGTTGGCTTTCTGGGCTGCAAGAGCACATTGATGGGTTTTATTCAGTGTTTTATCCACCAATATTCCCAAGCCCTTTTCCGCAGGGCTGCTTTCAACCCACTCATTGCCCCGCCTGTATCCATGGTTACGATTGCTCTGACCCAGGGTCCCACTGGTCCATTTCTATAGGCTGTTGAAGTCCACAAGCTTGGCTGTTCTTGAGATTGGAGGAGATTAATTTTGCAAATCAATTGCCCCTCCTGGACTCCTCTTCCTGTGTGCCCATGTTAATGGTGGCCTCATCTCCGATTTGTTTGTTTGTTTTGATGTTTTTCCTCTCCAATTCCCCCTGCACACTTTGCTTGCCATCCTAGTGTGTCATTTTATGATTTCATTGTGAGTTGTGATCTCTCTTTTCTGTCATTTCTTATTTGTACATCTCCTCAGATTGGTCAGCTTATTGGCAAAAATGTTTTGCCTTTCTTGATCATCTCTTCTTAGGAGTCCTCAATAACCAAAGTCCCATCACTGTAAAAGCCAAATCTCTGTTCCAAATATCATCTGTGCAACCATATATTGACCTCCAACATCTGTCTAATCATCCTCAAGCCCTTCACCCTCTGTGGCAGGATTAAGGAGAAATTCACCTGGTCCTCAGACCCTTGGCCCAGAGCCCTACAGTCACTCCTGTTATGCTTCACATTCAGGCCAAAACAAAAAGGTGAAACAAATGAGGTTATTTTCTGAAGCTGTTCATATTACAAAGGAGCTGTAAGAGAAACAGAGATGGGAACATGGATTTCATTTCCCTTCCTGTACTCAAAGATTTGACATTCGCAGACTCTTCTATTAGGTTTGCAAATCTTCTCTTCTTGTAGCCCTCAAGGAAAAGAGAAAAAGAAACGCGAATCCAGAATTTAAACAAAAAACATTCCCTGCCATTAGCATTTCTTTGATGATCTTTTGGTTTATTGTTGTGCGTTAACTTCTGTATAATCACATAATTGCTACAACATTCATATAAATAAGGCATTTGGAAGAGAAAGTAAACAGTGTGTCACATTCTATTCTCCAGCGATTTTAGTGGGACTCTCTGGCTTGACTTTAGTGCTAAAGTTGCTTTTTTGTTGTCTCAGGATAGCTAACTCCTGCTAACAAAGTTGAACTAAACATGGAAAAGTACTTTCATTTTATCATGAGATAAATTTGATGGGTTAGCCCTAAGCCTCTCAGTTGAATTTACTCCATGGTAAAATTAATGTGTCCCGTCTTCACTGTTTTGGTACCTCGGGGGAGTGATGTGTATTAGCTACCACTATCAGAAAAGACAAATAGCATTTGTAGCTTCCCCTCCTTCCCCAGGTCCTCTTGGGTTTTCCTTTTATGAAACTTTCTGGTAAAAGCTTCTATGAAGTCACAGAAAGAGTTGCCCATGTCTGCCAACTGGTTTTTTGCACTACATGAAAATATTCTGCAAGTACAATCCTCTCCTCTCTCTCTTTTTCAAATATTACAGTTTAAAAAAGCCAAAACCTTCAGTACTTGGCACAGTTTCAGCTACAAGATATACAGGCAGTTTTGAAAACTGCAACTTATAATGAGCTAATTTTACAGTTAGAAAAAGCTGTGTCACTTTGAAAAAGACAGATACAGCTGGAAAAGAGACAACTGAATTGTACATTAAAAGTACGGGGATTTTTCCCACATACTTAGGCCTGAATTTTACCAGTTTTTTATAAACAAGAATTTCAAAGAGTTTTCTTACAGACTTGGTGTGTTCAGAGGTGTGTTCTGTTTTAGTCAGTTTTGGAGCATAAGTCCACAAAGACACACAGGAAGGAGGGTGTATAAAAAGAAGGCAAGAATACATGTTCATAGAACCATGAAGTCTTGATTTTGTCAAATACATTTATAATCATAACGGTCTATTAGACATACTGGTAGGATCCATCTTCCCAATGAATGCAAAAGAAGGAAAAAGATTAACAAGATAAATAAGATTAGCAATGGTCTGGTTCAGTGCTATCCTCATCCAGATATTCGCCATCTGGTGACAACCTGAGTGACTTCAATGATCAATTACACAAGGTTTCCCAGAGGACAAGGAAAAAGCAAGAACAAGATACAGCATCAGGAAACTTAGAAGTCAGGAAGATACTAAGAAATGGAAGCATTTAGCGTGAGAAGTGCTGGGGAAGGGGAGCCAATGGACATCAAGAGCTGGGATGCCACATGCAGGTGCCTGGATTTTCTGTGCACCTCTCCTGCAGAGAGAGAAGCCAGTGTAGCAGTCTGATGCCTCATTTGAGCATCCTGCCCAGCCAGGGCTATTCAAAAAGGCAGACATGGATGGCAGTAAAGAACAGGCAGCCCTTAAATCTCTGTATTTCACCCCACATCTCCAGCTCATTCCTTTTACACATCCCAAATGCTGCCTTTCCAGCAGAATTGCTTCACTCAGTTTCCAGCGCATCAGGATTCACTGAGTTTCCCGGGCAGCAGAGCTCTGTCTATTCCTGGTGAGTCTGGGCTCCTCAGAATTACTTTGCTCTAGGCTGATAGAAGCTTTTTGGTCCTCAGGAAATTCTACGGGTCTTAAGCACAATAAAACATCTTTCTGCCTGCAGTCCAATACAGACCATACTTCCACATGTCATATTGTACTAAGATTTCACTTCCTGAGAAATGTCCTGCACATTTCAGAGGAAAGGGTAAATTCTCACTTTGAATGCAAAAAGTCTCTCAGTTCATTCATCCCTGATGTTAAGTGCTTTCTTACTGCAACCAGACCAGAATCAGCATGCATTAATATCTAACACTTCCTGTTCTCTAAGCCTGCCTTTCTATCAACTCCAGCAGTAGCTCCAGCTGTAACTGCCCACAGAGAATCAGAGTTTCTATATTCCTCATGAGGCTTGCCCTAGACTAGTGTAAGAATGAATAATAGTAAAATGTAGGTAGATACCTGGGCTCTCCTCTACATGACTCTTTTCACCACTACAATCAGTGGGTGGGTGGGAAAAGCCTAACACAACTGCCTTGTGTATACACAGCTTGTGAAGGCATATGTATAAACGGAGTTCCTCTTCAGTTTTCTACCTATCTTTGTTGTTCAACTCATAGTATCACTAGACTTTCTGTTTTTGTGAAAGCACAGTTGTGTCTGTCATCAGCTTTGGGTGATAAGATCAGATTTTGAACTTGGATGCGAACCACATGGTAATTCCATGCTCTATAAAGAAAAGAAAGACAATAAAAAGCCCTCAGTACTGGTTTTGTTTCCTCTGAGCCTCATTAGGCACTTAGCCAGTGACTGGTCAGGTACAAAGGGGTAAGGACTCAGAAATGGGCCTCAGAGGTCCTGCCTTCCATCTGTGAGGGGTAAGTGTGAACCATAAGCCAAATTCATTTAGTTCCTTTTACATAATTGTCAGTTTTACTCAAAGCAGTTTCTTCTCCTTGGTTGCAAGGAAAGACAGTCAATTGTTGTTCTATTCACATCATCACATAAACCCATCTGACAGGCATGACAGCAACTGCTTGCTAATTATGGAGCAAAATTTGCAGCGCAAGGTTTGTTGTGCCAACGGTCCCCAGAACAATCCTGGGATTGTTTTATGAGAAGATTGGGCAGTCAGGGTTGAGCACTTTTGCTTCAATTATCCCCATGTGCTGTCATGGCTTGGAGCTGCTCTAGTGGAATGAAGAGAAGAAAATAAATGAGCTCTGCTCCAACCCTGGGAGCAGTTGCTGAACCCTGAAGAGCTCAGTTGGTTGTATCTTTGTTAGTTGCTATTACGGATATTATTGCCTGGTAGTGGCACTGAATCTGAGGGCCCATTAGCACTTCTATGCTATGCCTGTGGATTTATAGCTCCACTGCAGAGACTTACTCTGGAGTGAAACTCAGCATGTGGTTCCAGCTAAACCCATCTCCCTAACTTTATTATTCACTACTTTGGGTGACCTAATAAAGTTCAACTATTATTGGCATTGGATGTAACTGGTTTGCCGATTTTATCAAGAAGAGGAATTGATTTGTGAGGAGTTACTAAGAGAAAAGTTCATCTCACTGGTGTGAAATTAAAAAAGAATCAAGGAATTAATTGCTTAATGTAGTAATCAGAATGCTATGTAGACACCTAAAATTATTATTTTAAAAGAAGATATGTAACCAGCTGGTCATAAATCAGAATTACCCTTTCCCAGAGTATTCCAAAAGAAAACGAATTCCTGCTGAAGTTACTGGGCTTCACCTCCTCAACTTCTTACATGACCTGGATTTACAAATCACCTTCACGACTTCCATCTGTTTGCATTGGTCAAGAATTTTCTCTTTGTGACCTGAGTACATTTGTATGTCTATCATTTCCAACAGAGATTCAGTATTAAATTGGAAAAATAAAACCTAGTGAGTGCTTGTTTCTTGCAGCTAGTAAGTTTTCCTAAAGCATGCCATCCCTTTTCAAAAACCAAGAATCAATGTCCCTCCATGAACTTTGTCAGATACACAACCTCCATGGCTGGCTAATCCCAGAGTCCCACAACTCCTCCTCCCACCTCTACTCCTCCTGCTCCCCCTCTACCCTCTGGAGCACTGATCTGGTCACAGTAGGACCAGTTCAGCTTACAAACCCAGCAGAAAAGTATTCCATCCTTCTGCTGAGTTGGTGTTCTAGCAGATGGCACATTGCATCAGCTCACCAAGATGTCAGACAAATGATAACTGGAGGGCTCTCAACTGGGGATGACTCTGTGAGAATGCATTTTGTTTGGAGATCAATCCCCTCAAATTTTAACCACTCCCTCTTGTCTCTACAGATCTGCAGCATGGATTTGGATGTAGGAAAAAGGAACTTTTGTCACAGGTTCACTAAATTTTACCTATAGCCCTTCAGAGCAGCAGAGCATCCTAACTACAATAGCAAGAAATACTCCTCTCTGCCACAGCTTGTAAAAACCCCTGAAGGAGCTATTCTTCTATTTCATGGACATGAATCATGTAACATGGACCATCTTAACTACAGGCAAGCAGGATATTCTTCTCCCTTCCACAGAGATTCTTGATGTTCCCACTGGAAAGATTTTGGGAAGATGGGACCAAACCTAGAAATCTAAGGTTTCAACAAATTTGAATTTTGTAGCAGAACTCTCTTTCTACCCATCTCCAAAGCACCATACCCATAGATACAATCTTTTCAGAAACATCTTCCAGAGGTCTGTAGTATTGATAGAACTGATAGAATGAGATGAGATAGAAGAGAAGAAACAAATAAAAAGGCCTAGTGAGGAACACATGTCTGTGATCACCCTAGAGGGATCTTAACTGCTACTGGGGCAGCCCAGACCTTCACTCCCCTCTCCTCCCTCCTCTTCTAGGTCTTCCTCTCACCTCTGTCCTTTGTACACTGTGTTATTAGTGAGCAGAGAACAAATCTGGCTGAGGAACAGTGCTTTTGCTGTGCTCAGATCAGTTCACTGCAAGACCTAACTATGCCAGTGTTGAGACACCACAGAACAATCATCAGGTCTGGAGAACAGGGAGCTCTGACTTGTTCTTGCCAGATTAAATCAACTGCAGACCAGGTACTTACATCAGGTTAAAAGAAAGCAGTTAATTGTTCTTTAATCTGGACATCAGAAATACAATGAAAGACAGCAGCTGGAATTTGGTTCAAATTCACACTGAGAGTAGGATTAGGTTCACTGTGGTGAATCAGTATTCTGCAATATGCAACTCATTCTCACTCAGTTTACCAGTTATACTTTATACACAGTGCTTGAATATTAGGGGAATTCCTAATACTTTCTGGCCCATGAATACTTAACCATAAAGACTTATGTGAGCATCTGAAAATCCTGTGGTTAAGACATACATAAGAGATCATAACTCAAACTTCTGCTCCAGGTGAGGTAGAAGAGGAGCTCCAGCCTGGTCTCCCACACTCCAAATGGGAACACTAAAAAATAACTGGACAGCCTGAAGAAAAAAGTGGGGTCTCTGTATTCTTGTATGATCATGCATCTTACAATCAACTCCAGAGACCAGATAGGCAGGGTACATGGTACACAGATCTAACGGGGCTTGGACATGAGTCTGAACAGCCTGTTGCACAGTTCTGTGGGGACCTTCTCTACCAGTAAAAACCATAAACATTGACAAGTTCAGAAAGCAATGGATCACTGCTTTGGAAGCATCAGCATGTGCAGGCCTTAAGATTGTAGCTGGCATTTTGTATACTGAGGTCCCCACAGTAATCTGGCCAAAATCTTATTTAGCAGCTTCTGTTTTTAAACACACAAACACAGAAAGTGTACATCTGAGTATTTCAACAACATACCTACAACGGATGTGGACTGTGTGGGCCGGGGGGGTCTTAAAGCAAAAGCCTGGATTCCTTTCTGAAATGCACACTCCAGTTCAGCCAGAGGTTATAGGCTTCATACAGAAATTCCTCAGCTACAATCTGTGTTTTAATGCTGCAGGTCAAACCACCCTCATAATAGTACCTCTTGTCTTGTATAGATTATATGACATTTAAGAGGGGAAAGGGGGCACTCAAAGCTAAGTCTCAGGATACTCCAACATCTGATGGTGTACAGGTCTGGCAAATGGATTTAGACACTGTTAACAAGAATACTTCAGTTTTCGGTCAACCTCTAACTGTTTTATTGCTGGTGTGAGGTAACTTCAGGGTTAGCTTTCCCCAAAAGCTGGCCCAAATAGGGTTTTTCCCCATACAAGTTAATATAATTTTTAACTTAGTCTAAATACACCCTGAGCTGCAGATCAAGGTAAACACACCATCCCAGAAGACCACTGGAGTATTTCCCCAGAAGGTTTCCCAAGAAATTCACAGAGCTATTGAGGTAACACAGCCCTCTCTCCACACAGGGGGCAGCTCTGTGGTAGGATGTTAAGGGGAATGTGATGAAATGCGACAGCTGAATCAAGCAGATTTTCTTAGCTCTAGGAGACAAGTATTCTCAACAGCCTACCAGATTTCCCCCTCAGTGTTGTTGTGGAAGGAGGATTTGAAGCAGGGGAGGGGGAGATAATTCGTGGTTTTGCCAGGTGATATCTGAGAGATCCCCAGGGTGGCAGGGCATAGAGCACCATGCATGAGAACAATACAAGGCGAAACCATGATAATGGTGGTGCAAGCTTTCAGGATACAAAATGGGGGCTGAAATACAGTGTAGGGCAAAGCAATAGACAGTCTCACAGGTACAGACTTGAAGTTTGTTTTGCTCCATCTGCAGTTGGCATCTGCACTAACATCCAGAGAAAAGTCTACTGTTTCTGAAGACAGCTAAAGTGTCTTGGTGTTGGCGAATTCACATAGTGCTTGTGCAAAAAACGGCAGCAATGCAGAGCACAGCACAAGACTGTACTCAGCTGCCATCGTGGGGAAATGCCCCTGCAGATAGTTTGGCCCCGACGTGCAAGACAGTGACTTCAAATTCAGGTGCATCAGTGGTGCACACATGCACATAGAGAGAAAAGAGCACTTCAGAAAACAGCACCGTGAGTCTATTGCATTCTTTATGTCTGTTTAAAGTTGTCAAGGCCACAGAGGTTGCAGTAATTAAGGCACGAAATGAACCCCTGGGCAGAAGCTGAGTTGATTGCATATCATAAGACCCTTTTTCTTAGTTGTTTGAACAGTTTACTCTTTTCCTATAGTTATTGCTTATTCAAAGATGATTGTGGAATTATTTCCATGAGTAATTCTTGGCCACTATATCTCTTGCAAGCAGTGCACTTCAGTCAGCTGATAGCTGAAATTCAAAGCTGGTCAATCCGTGTTCATCTAGATCACTTGTACTGCTGTAAAGAAGAAATTGCTTCACAGGATTCCCAGCACCGTGCCTTCTCACTCCCCATGGACCAATACTATCAAGTTGGGACAGCAGGACAAGTCAATTGTTCCCTGACCACATAAGCATTTTGCAAATGTGGGATGGAGTTTTCCTGGGCGCTTTCAGTGGCTGCTCCAAGCTTGCTCTCTGGATGAGTTGTCCAGCCAGTCAATGTGCTTTGAGCAGTAACAAGAAAGATAAGTACCACAGGACGCTGGCAGAATCCTGAGTGAGACTCAGGCAGCACAGAGCAGGACCAGATGAGGATCCAAACTGAAGTGAAAAGTTAACCTTGTTGTTGAAGTGAAGCTCTGTCAGCTTCCCAGGCTCAGAAGTGTGAACAAACACATGCATGTGAGAACTGCAGAATTTATCAAAGATAACAGCACTAATGGAAGACATCGTAAAACAAGATCAATATACAGAGACAGCAGATGCTGCTATCAGGCTTCTTTCACAAAAAGCTGGACTGTTTTAAATAATGCTTCAAATATACCTAGGTTGTCAACTGCAGACCACATACTGCACTATGAGACAAATGTAAGACCTGTGAGTTTCAAAGCAAGGACATGAGGAGGAAGAATAAATCGGTTCAGTATGGAAAAGTGTCATTATTAGATGATACAAATAGTGTATTTCTTTCCCCAGCAACTTTTCCAGCTTCTGTGCTTTGAAGTGTTTCATTTTGTAGTCTCAATTGCACTCTGAAACTCTGAAATTAAACCATCTTAATGAACTACAGGATTTAAAATTATAATTTTATTGCATTCCCTATCCTGGTGAGATTAACTAGAGTCTGGAGAGTGCACACTGCCCATTAGGCATCATTAGGAAACCATTTGGAAGTTACACAGCTTCCTTGGACTTTTACCATTAATAGTTCCTTTTGTGGCCATTCAGAGGAAAAATGGGTTTTCTTAAGGAAACATGAAATTGTTTGAATAAATATACCATCTATGACAGCTCCACTAGCACTCTAAGGATTTCCAAATCCTTGTCTTCCCCTTGCCTTCCTATGAGTCCTTCAAAACTTTTTATACACTATTATGCAGGCTGTTGGTGGCTTCCTGGAAAGCAAATCCAAGACCAATTACATTAAAACATGGAAGAGACTAGCAGGCACCTAGGAAGACTGGAAATGTAGTTAATTTTGTCCTGTTATTCTGTTTCACCTGCCCTTTCTTGCACTACATCTACAGCCCATTCCACTCTCCATAGTTGGCACTAGACTGGCTCCATCTACCAGACTTGTGCTCTGCTCCAAGAGTGCTGAGTGACCCACTGTCACTGCCTGGCAGCCTCTCTCTGTTGAACTCAGCTCCTGTTGGCAGCTGCCTCGCCACAATCTTTTCCACACTGTGATGGAAACCAAGTTATTTCTAACTCAGGAGTTGGCAAGATTTCTCCGAGCTTTCATTTTGTGAAGTGCTTTGCTGCCAAGCTATGTTATTCACATCTTCTTGCAGATCTGTAGGATGGGGTTTTTTAATGCATTTCCCTCTGTGGCAGGGAATGAGAGATATAAAGTCTAACACTTGTAAAATCTCTGTATTCTAGGATAAGAGTCAGCAAGCTAAAAAGTATGGTGATTAGGAAGTGGAGCTGTCATCAATCATGTCATGTTCAGGTATGTGGGATGAGCGTAATGCTTCTGGCAAGGTCATGTTCAGCACTCCACTTCTCCATGGCTGCTGTGTCTGGAACTTTGGATAACCAGATAGTAGTGAGATTGCACTTTAAAATCACACAGGGTTCATCTTTGCTTTAGCTAAGCATGAGACAAAGGGCCTAGGACTCCAGTCTACTGGCCAGGGAGGTTTAGATCTCCTTTGCCCTTCATCTACATGTCCTAGAAAGCAAATTCTGCAGCACAGGTTTATGAAAGTTCATAATTGGTAACAGGGAGAGCTAATTCCCACTGTGGGTCTTGCATAGCAAAACAAAGTACAGCCTAATTGGCCTCTATGAAGTGTTCAACAGCAAAATAATCACCATGTGAGAAGTTCTGTGTCACCCAAAAGCAAGATCAAAAGTCAATCCATGATTATGTGGCCAAAGGCAATGCTATGTAAAAATACAAAGGAATCCTTTTCCTCAAGGTCAGAGAGTGATGTAGCAGAATCAGAGGAGACCCTTCAGAAATGGTTCTTTATTTGGGAGAGGCACCACCACAGGCATCAATCAGGCTGCTATCAATCCTTTCATTGGGTTAGTGCTGGTCTGGGAGGAGAAACATGGCCTGCTTCAGATTAGAGAGTAAAGCAGACTGCTAGAAACCTATGTTAGAAATACGTATATAAAAATGTCTGCCACTGATTGTTTATCCATTAATCCCTGGCCAAAAAGAATTTTCAGCAAGAGGTTGTTAGATGTGGTGCTTAGGGACAAGCATTAGTGGTGTATTTGACAGTGCCGGGTTAATTGTTGAACTCAGTGATCTTAAAGGTCTTTTTCAACCTAAATGATTCTACTATTTTATTTTATTAAAAAGTCATATAAAACTTGTTCTCACAGAAAGTAAAAAAAGCAGTGGGGTGAGGAAGAGGGACTTGGAGATCTGGCCTTCACAATCTACAGCTATGTGTGGGCAGTGGAAAAATACTACTGAACAACTAATAAACAAAAGCATTGGGTAACAAAATCTTGATTTAAATACTTGCAGGAGGTAGACAGAAAGGTGCCAGTCTGAAGTGCGCAATTGCTTTTATTTCTGGCAAGAATCAGATACACTTCTAATAATAACTATGGGCACAACCTATTAGTCAGAAAAGCAGGCGATACTTATTCCCAGCTGCGGGGGAGAACAAAATAAATGCCCTAATGTGCGTGCACCAAGGTAAAGGGTGGTAACTGCAGGGATGGGACTTGTGCAATGCAGTGGCACTGGCAAGGCAGCCCTGCCCTCAGTACCATGGCAGGAAATGTTCCAGAGCACCTCTTTGCTTCTGTGGGCAACAAGGCTGTCTGAAAACTTTCTGTAAGCACATTGACTGTGTTCTTCCCCCTGACCTCTGCCTGCAACGCTTGTGATGATGATGAAGAGATGCATCATCCCTGAGGGACCATGGGACCAGTCCACAGCTGCAGCAGTGCTACGTGACTTTGTGGTTAGTGCCACCATGGGGTGGGTGATAGTCTCTTTGCCATGGCAAAAGGTTTCCCTCTCCCTAGGGAACTCTGATCTGGGCAGTGTGTTTCATTGTTGTGACTCTTCCCACCTATTCCCTCACACAGCCCTGATTTCTGGATGGAGGATTTACTAATTATGCTCATGTAGAGTCAGGGGAGACTGTAGTTTGTGTCAGATAGTCACACCCCGGCCATCGCTGAGCAGGGCAGGAGCTGAGTCCCCACCACTGGCACTTCTGCTCAGAGACAACCCCATGTCACTGGGCTGTCCCTCTTGGGTATGGTCTTTTCCAGGCGCTCTGCTGGGGCCACATGTAGCGCCTCCAGCCTCTCTGGCTGCCCCATCTATTGTTCAGTCGCTCTCCCAGTGATACCAATGACATTTTTTGAGTCATTCCATTTCTTCACCGCAACATTTTCCTGTCAGTCAGTTAACATGGTAATTATACAACGAGCACACATCAAAGTAAAGCTGTCTTGGTACAGCAGTTTCCATATGCTGCTTACCCTGTTTGTCCCACAATCCTCCTACATCCCTGGCCCCCATCCCTTTTCTTTCTGCAGTGTCCAGCACAGCCACTTTGTCTGTGCTCAGTGCTCTTCCACATGTCATTGGTGACACAGCTTACTGCCCTGCTCACCATCGACAGATCCCTATTTGATTGCTGAGGCATTAAATATGTACACTTGCACTGGTGTATGAAGTCTGTGACCACATTAGCCACACTGCCAAGTTTAGGAAAATCCAGACTGAGTTATGGCAGGAAATAGGTTCCCACATCAGCTGAAGAGAGTCTGAATTAACTGGAACACTCAGAGGCTTAGATTTAGTTTCCAAGGCCTTCCCAGTCCACATCTCTGTCTGGACTGCACAGTTTTTCAATTGGGATGTCTGTTCCTGCTCCTGCCAGCAGGAAGCCTCTGCAAAACATGAGGCTGGCTTACCAGTGGATTTTAGGAGTATGACCATCATGGTGTCTTCCCCAAGCTAGGGCTGGATCACAGATTCAACCCAACCAGTGTGCTGCTTCTTTGACTTCATTGGGACAAAGTAACTATTCAGCCATCACCAGAAGTCCCATCTACAGAGGCAGCCAAGACAGGTTCACCCATGTTCCTTGTACCAAGACTGAGTTTTTTCGTTCCTTATTCAGTAGATGTATTTTGTGCCTGCCAAAGACCCACCTTTACAACTCCAACTACACGGCTGTTACAAGAGGGTGAGTTACTGCACTTCTGGTTTTCCATATGCAGCTTCTCAGACAGAGCTACACCATGCTGCTGCTGCCAAAGGGGTCCATATCCCACAGAAGGGAGGAAAAGAGGGAGCTGCTTTGGGCCCTCCACAACACCTCTGGCTCCTCACCCCTCTTCTGGAAAAGCATGTTCTAGCTTTCCATACCTGTCATTGGTTCTTCTGGATATGCAGTAGGTCTAGCCAACAGACAGGAACCAGCCTACAACCTTCTTTCAGGCACAGGGTGCTCTGAGCACCAGATCCCAGAAGGTGAACTTCTCCCCAATCACAGCACCTGATGGCTGGGCCTCACTGAATACCAGAAAACGGCCCAAACACAGGGATGCAAAGCTAGAATCCATTAGCCTTGCATAAGTGCCATATGGAGCACAGGTATGGGTAGGAAGTAGGGCAGGTGTATCTGTCAAAACGCAGTGAGCTCAGGTCCGCCGTCCCAAAGTGCTGTAGACACTTCTGGAAGTCTGAACAACTTGCAGACACTCCCAGACTTCACTGTGGAAAACCCAACAAGTAACTTTGTTTTTCCTCAGACATAGATATAACCCCACGAATCAGAATCCAGCATACCTGGATTCCATCCTTATGTCCCCTTGCTGTTCTTCAAACACAAACCATCTTTTATTATGGCGCACGACTGCACAGTTTGCAACCAACTCTGGTACTCTTGTTGACCTGCTTCTTCCATTAGAGGAAACTAGGAGCAAAATTCGCAGTCCAGTGCTTAGAGACACTTACTATGAATGAACACCCTCTTTGAGTTTTATGGTCCTTGCAATCAATAGCTTAACCCTAAAGTTATTCATTTACATGGCTGTTGGCATAAGTCTCATCAGTTCTCCAAAACCAGTCACAAATTAGATCCAATCCTCTGCATGGAGCACACAAAGAACAGAGGAGGAAGTGTAATTAAGAGAAGCACAAAATTTACAGTGCAATTAGATGACAGAGTACAAAAGCCCTCTGCTTTCAGAGCTTGGTTAAAGTGCACAGAGACACCACTCTCTTCTCCCACTGTATTGCGCTAGTCTTGGGTTAGACTTTGCAAACCTTTGGACATTGACTACACGAACAGTGGGTTTCGTTTAATTTAGCACCCCTTAAGGGCAAGATTGCCAGTGGGGTGTAAGTAGTTCAGCATACACATGCATGCTTGGGGAAGATCTCATTTCTTCAGTTTACCTTGAAAAGGCCCCAGTTAAAAACAACTCACTTTTCTTAAAGGCAATCTTCAGTTTTTTTCCTCTAATATCTTAATATGTGACATGTGCTTTATGTAACATCAGATTCACATCCACTCTGAATTCCCTAAAAATCTTTGAACCTGCCTGCGTTTACTTCATTTAGTCATTTAAAACAACATATCACCTTTTGGAAAGCTAAAACTAGATGGCATAGCCAAGAGGGAAGCTCTGCACAAGAGCAATAGCAGATATTATTTCAGGCTGCTTTCTGAGCTATGTTTCTGCAATTCAAAATGTCTAATGAGCTTATTTGATTGTATCCATGCCAACAAAGAGATATAAACAGCTTTAATCACTGTTTCGAGTTGCTCTTGACCCCCTGCTTGGCTTCATTATTTTCCTTTTAGCCACATCAAGGCACAACACTCCAACTAAATCACTCAACCACTTGCTGAAGACTTGTCCATGTAATAAGATTTCTTTTTTATCATCTTGTGGGATTTTTTGTACTGCTGTTTAACAAGCATCAGCCAAGCTGGGTGTTAGCTCAAAATCAGCAGCTAGGTAAGGAATTAAAGTCAATAGCTCTTTCTTGCTCCTTTATTTTCAGATAAATTTCTAAATTTATTACCCTAAACTGATTAATGTCCAGAGACAGGGAGCAGGTTACAGCTTCTGGACTCCTGTTTTGTCACTAATGATGCTGGAGGAAGAACAGGGCAGGGAAACAAAGGGAAAAGGAAGCATTAACAGTTCAAGTCACAGTAAGTGTTGGCCTGCTTAAACTAATAATATCAGACAATTCTCTATAGTCTAAAACACCCACAATCCTTCTACAGAGCTACAAAGCACTCCATGATCAGTGAACCATGTTTTAATGATACATTCTGTTGCAGAGCTTAAAGGTTTGAAATATTAAATCTTTTCTCTCATGCATGCTGACAGCAAATGAATCTGATGCCCATCTATTAATGAAGTTTGTCTATCTCTTGATCATTGTAACAAGGGCATTAGCTAGCATTACTCCCCTTCTCAACTTTTTTAAATATGGAAAAAAAAGAATGCCAAGGAGCACACCAAATGTGACACATAACTACAAGTTCAAAAGGTCAGTGAGGATTGAGGTCAGATAGCAGGGAGAAAATCTTTTGCCCTCTTAGAAAGTAGGTCATTTCTTTCAGCCCTGCATGGAAGAAGTTAAAATCCTGATATGTATGTGCAACTTCTGTTCTGTAAAAGAAGTAACTTGAAATTTGCTTCCTTTTTGAAAATACCTCTTTTTTTCTTTCCTTATTCTGAAGTGGTTCTTCATGAGTTACTGACACATTCTGGGAATAGGATCACAGAACCATAGTATGTCTAATTTGTCTGACATCTAGGTCTGTTGCCTATTAAATACTTTAAGTGTCAGTGACTTCTAGAATTTTCTAAGGCATATATTTTTGTTTCTGCTTCTTTTTTAGTTTGGTTTCATCAGAGTGATCTGGAAGTCCTAGCTATTTTGCTAGGCTACTTGGTAAGAGCACTGTGGGGACAAAAGCACCTGCTCAGTGCCACAGGACTTGCTCATGAGCAATCACTTAGTCCACCCTATGCCTCCAGGCAGGAAAAACTGACACCTGGTAACAAGCTAAGTTCATCCTTCTGCAGTTTTGAAGAAGTTCTCCAACACCTTTCTTGCTGTAATTCAGCTCTACTGTACGTCTTATCAGCACAGGCACAGAGAACAGATTATTTCCTCTTCTAATTCCCCAAGTCTTCTCTTCTTGAGGCTGAATAACATTAATTGATTTAATCCTTTGTCTAGCTCATTTTTGTAGACTTCATGTCATTCTCCCTCCTCCTTTCCAGATGTCCACATTGGCACATAGTGCTGTCACAGCAGTTTTACTGGTGCTGAGTGGAAATTTTGGGGGTGTCTCAGGACATGCACATCAATGCACATCCTATAGAAATATTTTCTTCCCTCCCCACAACAGTACCATCTCCAAGCAGAGGATCCTCAGTGACAACTGAGATTTTCCTGACTTAATGAGCCTCTCTGAGTGGAAGAACCGTTCTGACTCCTGCCTGGCAAGCAAGATGTAGACTTTTTAAAATTTTTAAGAACATACAGAACTGCAAGGTGCTACATAAACTGCTGATCACTGCATCTGTACTCAGTCACTTTTTACTCCCTCAGACAAAACTTAGCCAGTATATAAAAGTTATTGTTCTTAATGAACAGACGTGGCACCCCATTTGCAGAGGAGGTTGCTCAGCCTTCTGGGCACTGCACATTTAAGATACCATGCTCACTTAAGGTAGTTTCAAAATAAAATACTTTGTAACAACACATTAATGGTCTGATGAACTCCTAAATATTTTTGCTGCCAGAGTTATGAAAAATGTTGTTCACGCAGTCACAAGTCTGGAAGCTTGTGCCTGCAAAAGCCCCATTGTTAAATCTAATCTGCTGTTAAACTGCTTAATCGGAAGATTATTAACATTTCTGATGAAATACTTAGCTAAAGTGCAAAATGTAATCTTGGGACTTTGCTGTCTGGGCTTCTAGTTAACACCATAAGCACCGCAAGCACGCTAAATACCTCAATAGTGTACAGGGTTATTAGTCTAATCCAATGTGAGAGCACAGGCACTCTCTCCCTGTGCTCCCTATACATTTCATCTTGATGAAAATGTTGTAAGTACTTTTGCAGTCCAGCAGCTAAAGTGACAGAATAAATGCTGCAGCTGTGAGACTGTTTCAAGGCAGGGTCCTAATCCTGAGCAGTGATGCATATCCATCCCTCTCCATGCAAGCTGTGGTGCTCTTCACTCAGCACCACAGAGGATCAGAACTGGTGGCTTTGGCTATGATTCCAGAAAAAGTTGGAGGGAAAGGAGGGAAGAGAAGGAGATAACAGATGAATACCAAAGCAGATCAAAGTGCAAGGACAGAGCTGGAACAATATCTAAACACTTGCAGTCTTGAAGACCCAAAAAAGTTGATATATTTTTGCTATCTTCCATTTCCACAGAGAAAAGGGAACCTTTCCTGTGCTAGGATGCTGTCATTTGGCACCAAGACAGATCCAGCCTTGCCATCAGGAAGCGTACAAGTTCTCCCTGGACTGGCCATCACACCATGCCCACATAGCATTAACAGGGCCACCAATAGCTTGCTACAGCAGGCATCTCATGTCAAAATTTTATCTTATGTCTAGATTTTCAAGAACACACTGACTTGCACAACCCCTCCTTCAAAAAAAAAAAAAAAAAAAAAATTATTCAGGTACATGTAGGTGAGATACCTGAAGATGAAACAAAACCCTTTTGGTCCTTATCTAATTAAGCCAATTATCATAGAATCATGGAATGATAGAATGGTTTGGTTTAGAAGGGACCTTAAAGATCACCTAGTTCCAATGCCTCTGTCGTGGGTAGGGTTTCCTTGCACTAGACCATGTTTCTCCAAGTTCCCATCCAACCTGGCCTTGAACACTTCCAGGGATAGGGCATAAACAACTTCTCTGGGCAACCTGTTCCAGAGTATCCATGCTTCACCTCCAGCCAGGAAAAAATAATCCTCTGGAAAGAAGTTTATCTCTGACCTGCTCAGGTGCCCATTCCAGCTGGATGGGATTGCCTTTCCAAGGTGCCAGACTCCCTCACACACACGCTGTCCAGAAAGATTGTTTGGACTGTGCTTCTATGAGGCTAAATTAAGTTTCAACAAATCTCATCTAACATCCCCAAAAATCCTGCTGACATAAGCTGTCTCATCCAAAATTGCACCATCCATGAGTGACTGTCTGCATTGCATCCTGAACCACTCTTTCCTGGACTTCACAAGCGTTAGAGGTAACCTTAGTGTCACAGACTCATCCCTTGTAGCATTCAATTGGGAAAGCTTCAGTTCAAAACTTCATAACCACAAAAGATTTTCTAACTCAGAACTATCATAACCTCACCATTAAAAACAATGCAGCAGCGTTTCAAAATAAGCTCCAAGCATTCAAATCTGGACTAGAAGATACCTCCCAGAACAATGGTTTTGCTGAACTCTGCTTGTGCTTTTTGAAAGCAGAGCTGCTTTTGAAATAATATAAAAATCAAAGCTCTATAGCTGGGGTCTGGCTCACTCTTCCTTGGTCTCTTTCCTCAAGTCATCATTTAATTTCTAACATGTCCAGCTTAATGAAATTCGCTACCTCATCCTGTTTTGGTGTCACTTTATTATTATCCATCACAACCAATAAATAATTCTTCTTCCTGTGACTACAGATACATGGCAAAAATTGACCTGCTCCGGGCAGAGCAAACGAAGTAAACACAGCCAAGTCAAACTGGAATGCCATGAGAGTTTTAGCTAGATTAAACATTAACAATTACTTTTCTCCTTTTGATCACTGAAGTAGCAATGAAGCAGTAGAAGAAAAGTCTAAGATGTTGACATATTTTTTTATTATCTTCAGTCTTCTTTTTTGAAGTCTTGGGAACAGGCTCCACAAATACTTCCAAGGTCAAAGGCAGAGAATCATTTTATTTATTTCAGCAGTGAGAAGGCTGGGAAACTTTACTAATAAATATAGTTTGATTTATTCCTTCAAAAATTATCAGGCAAACAATCATATGAAAACTGCAAGGAGAAAATTAATTCAATCTTAAAAATTGTTAACTTCAGAGCTAGCGGATCCAAGAGATTCAAATGTAAGTAAGCACAACAATGGAAATTCAGCTAAGCTTTATTTTCCTCCATTTTTATCATTTTTTTTAGTCATTCCTGCCTGTATTGGTTCTGATAGGACTTGGAATAACTTCCCTATAGTTTACAGTGAAAAGTGTTCAATCCTGTAAGTTGCCTGTGGGTCCTAAGAGACACTGAGGGCATCCAATACTTTCTTGTTCTGTGTTGCAAAAAAAAGCAAAGCACAAACTTGAAGCAACTCTCACTGTGAAACAATTTGCTGTTATGGGGTATGTAGGCAGCAGAAAACACTGGAGTTTACAGGAGATGCTAATTAAACTACTCTCGATCCACCCGAACAGTGCTTCCATTATCCCTAAGCTAACTTTAAAAATCTCAAGTAGCACAGGTTTGTATCAAGAAACACAGCAATTTATGCTTTTCTTTTCCTTCCCTCTCACCTCCACAGTCAAATCCCACCACCTCCAGCTCTCTGCACGCCACTACAAACTCTGGTGTAAATGCTAGGCACACGAAGACCCAAGACATGTCTGAAGACACCTGTTGGAATTTGTGGGCAGTACACAATCCATTCAAGCAATTAAATACCAATGAAGCTATGGTGGATCCAACCGTAAGTTTTTCGATCTGGTCATTTCTAGTTTTTTAATAATTTCCAATAATTTAGTGTATTGATATGATTAACACATTCCCTCAGTGTGGGACATTACCTCGGTAACAGTGCTGATGACTACGGCATGGACAATTCCCTAGAGGCTCAACTATACATATATATTTATATATATGTTCCAGGATGAAAAAGCAGTGTTTTAAATTTATTTCCACCTGTGGATCCGAAGTTTTACTGAGTAACCACATACTGTAACACAATCAGTCTCTTAAAAACTCATTTTCATGAGACCAGTGTCAGTGGAGTTGTCAAAAAGCAGCTGCAGCATCCCATTGCAAATGAATCTGGATGTCATTGACTCAAGGGTCATCTTGTCAGTGTTACCAGATGGACTTTGCCATGTTAAGGCTTGCTGACAGCCAGATCAGCAGCAGCTCCCTTGGGAGGACCAGCAGCCACAGTCAGCCCAGGTCCCACTGAGCCTGGCTCCAGGCAGCACTCCCAGAGGC
The DNA here is from genome assembly GCA_013399695.1 of Formicarius rufipectus. Lineage (NCBI taxonomy): Eukaryota > Metazoa > Chordata > Aves > Passeriformes > Formicariidae > Formicarius > Formicarius rufipectus. Next base: position 925,746 of record VXAU01003751.1, on the reverse strand, counting down.
TCTGAAACAAAGGCACATTCTAAATGCTGTCTTGAGAAGACATGAACTTAACACAAGCACCTGCTTCCTCAGTAGAGACCTGGATGTTGTATCAATACCAGGAGAGATTGTATCTGATTTTCTAAGCTTCCTGCACTTAATCCACTTATTTAAATTTGTAAATTCACTCCTACTTCTTGAGTGACCCAGCTTTTTTCCTCTACAAATTTACCAGAATAGTAAATGTGCTACAGTAAGTCAGCTTATCATCTCCCTTGACAAAACCATAAGCACCTCTGAACCAGCACACACAGTCTTGACATCTGGCTGCTCCCCTTACTAAAGTGGAACTAGGGCTCCTGTACAAGCACATGTTCTAGTGCTGAACCTCCTTAGGAGAAAAAGAGAGCCCTTGGGTCTGATCAAGAAAGAAGAGTGCAGCTACAAGCAATTTAGATAATTGAGTCCTTTTGGGTATTATAGGCTTGGCTGCTAAATTTAACTCAGGTTTGGAGAAGAATTCAGATAAGAGATGAGTCAAGAGGTCAGTCTCCAAAGCTGCAGTGGTCTTTTGTCTTGTCAGGCAGTAAAACTGTTTTGCTTTTTCTCCCTTCCTTCCTCAGGATTAACTCATGTCTGATACAAAAGCAACAAGAAGAAAACTGTCTCTGAAAAATTTACTGTGAAAAAGCTTACTTGTATTTCCAGATGTGCTTTTATGCAAACCATGGAGTGTTTTGCAACTGTAGTGATTTCATAGTTGTTGATAGTTTGGTTCCATCACAAGCTTACGCCCAATAAGAATGCTGCCGTGGGCTGGAGGATGATGTGTGATCTCTGTAATAGAGATAACACAACAGGGTCTTGCAGCTGCAAGGGCTGTTAGACATCACCTCAAGCAGTCCTGAGCCAAAAATTATGTCTCCTGGTGTTGTTTGAATTCCTGCAGATCTCCTCTGCCAAAAAATGTCAGTGAATGTCTCACTCTGGGTCACAAAGCAGGTCTACAGAGAAGACACAACTCAAATCACAGTGATGTCTGTTGAGAGTCCTCATCACTCCTCTTGGAAAGCAGAAACCCCAGAATTTTAGGGCTTGGATGTTGGAGTTGACCAGCAGTGCTCTTAATATGAAATTAGGATGAAACTGTTTTAATGAAAGAAGTCACAAATTAGATATAACAATTGGTTTGGACAAATCATAGTGATAGAAACACTAATGTATGGAAAAGTCTGAGCAATTACTGGACTGAAACATGGGTACAGTTTTAAGTTCAGACCATCTCCAAAGGATTCATGTTTACGCAAATAGATGTTCACAAAGGAATGGTGGGAAGAAAAAGAAATGCACTCGTTAGAATTTATATAACCTCTTTAAATTGCCAGGTGGAACTAAGTGCCAAGGGATCATCTTATTAGTTTGATACACGCTCTGTTATCATGGAGAAGATGTTTTTCAATAGGAGTAAGCCCTGCCCATTCCACATTTGAGATACTGTAATGAGATAACATTGAGTTGTATGTTACAGGGTCATATATGTGAAATGCAGACTGCAGATCTGTAAAACTGTTTGTGGAATAAGCTCTTTCAACCAATTTAATAACAACTGCTGGAATAATAAGAAGGTATATTACTTTAAATTCACAGTGAAATAAGTATTTTGTAGCTCATTTTAGAACAGGGGATGATTTTCATGGTTCAGATTCTCTGTATTTGGTTTTCACCGTTTCAAGGTAGTATGTACAAAAGAGTTTCAAAGGGCAAAAGTAAGGAAAGGAGATGACAATTGAACGTTTCTCTATAGACCCATGTAATAATTTAGAGAAGTAGGAGGAAAATAACCTCTTTATGTGACAGTGAACTTGAGGAAAATAACCAATGATCACAACATAGCAAGTAGAAATATATATAAGTAACGGTCATTAGTTTGACTAGGTTAGAAAGAAATAGAATAACATGTTTATATTTTCAAAAGAAGTGCTTTTAACTTCATAATTAAGTTAGAGTTATCTTCAATTTGATTTTCCTGTCCAACTTCCAGCAGCATTTTAACTGTAAATGTCCTGAATAAAAACACTGTCATAGGAAAAATCTGGTATTACTTTGTGAAGAGAGAGTTGAGTTTTTGGTTTGAGCATTTTTTCCAAAGAATGGGCATAAATGCTTCCATGTGTTGACATGTCCCTGCTAGCAGTTAACTGTGTCCTACTGCTCCACTGAGTGCTGGAGGCTGGCTGGGGATCTCTGCCATCACCCAAGTGGGCAGCTCAGCTAGAGGGCCTGCTTGTTTGCTCACCTTCCCTCAGCAGATATTCCTGGCCATCAGCTCCACATGTTTATGGCTGCAAAAGGCAGGAGTGCCAGTGCCAAACCCAAGCCAGCATCTGTCCAATGACCTCTGAAAGTTCAGACCACAAGGCACTGGCACTGGTGCAGTGCTTCTTACTGGACGTCCCTCTGAGATTTGATGAAACCAAGGAACAGCAGGGGAAAGAAAGAGAAAAAGAAGTGAGGAAAGAGAAAGGCTAGACAGAAAACAGAGGATGTGATGCAACACTCCCATGCTGGTGCTTGGGCCATGGAGCTGAGCCTGGCCACTGGCACAGTTGAGAAAGGAGGTGGCAGTGACTTCTCCTGCTGCTGAACTTCTCCAAGGTGCGTGACCAGAGCTTTGGTGGATGAGCATCCATTGGTTGGGCTGACCTTCTGGGGTGGGGGGCACGTGGTGAGCCCTCCCATCCTGACATTCCCATCATGATGAATTCTGTACCCAGAAAATGTGTGCCATGGACTGAAACAAGAACTCCCTGTGCCAGACACCAGCCCTTTCATGTATCACCAAAGCTTCAGATCCAGTAAAAAGGATACAGGAAGTAAAATGGCAACAACTCAAAAACTCTTCTTAGTTTTTCCCTACAGTCATGCCTTTGAGCCTCAAACTGTCCATAGTTTCAAAGCTCTGTAACTGAACTTCTGCATCCCAGAGGAAACCCAGCCCTTAATGATTATTGTGCCTTCTGTGTCCATATCGAATTACAATCATATTAGCACCAGGACACTTGAAGTTCCTGGGTGTTTTGAAGCTCTCACTTTTTTTCAAAATAACCAGGGGCTTCCCCTTGCAATGCTGCCTATTACGATTCCTAATTCCCAGCTCTTCCTCACAGCACGTGGGCTGCAGCTTTTCCCTCTCCCTGAACAGCAGGCTGGGGCTCCAGCTCCATCACATGGCTTCTAGGGCTGGAGGTTCAAAGGACAAGACTGGGAAATTAAGACAGAGAAAGTTGGTTATGTTCCTCCATGAGGACAAGGAGCAATTTTTTTGAGCTTCTGAGTTTCAGACAGCACCAGCAGCAAATTCAACTAATGCCAGCATGTCCAAAGGGGTACAGTGGTGCTGTCAGTGTCTTCCTCAAGCATCTCCAGCTATGGACCACCACTGAAGGGTCTGTTTGCATAGTGAAAGCCCATGTACATGCACTCTGACTTCTCTCACCATCTTTCTAGCTCCTTTCTCCATCTGACACAAAGTCTGTGAGAGGGTCTGGTGGATGCTGCAGGGCAAAGCCAGGCCCAGTGAGAGGATGTCTTAGGGCAGTGCGGATAGGAAGCCCTGAGGCCAATTTCTTTCCATGCCATGGACCCGGGGTTTGGCCTCAGAAGGGCAGAAACGTTGCTTCTCTAATGCAGAAATGGACCTGCCAACACAGGGAACAGGAACCATCTGTGCAGGAAACAACAAAATTCAGCAGCAACTGTACAGAGAGAAAGTTTAGAAAGTGCAGAATCGACCCTGAGAAGGTCCCAAACAAATTTTTGTGATAGTAGGACACAAAAAAAATCTGACATCTAAAAAGGTATCTTTATACTCAGCAAGGACAGTAACTCCCTCCTTGCCTCCTAATCCTCCTCACCAGAATGGTCAGTTCCTTCCCCACCTTGAGCAGGCTGTCTGACCATCAGGCTTCACTGCTCATGCTGAGGACATTATCACTCCCCTGCCTTCTCTCCTTGTTTCTTCCCTCTTCTCACTTTCCTAGACACGTGCTATCTCCTACTCAGGTTTTTTTTTAATCAATATTTCCTTCTTCTGTTGTTTTCATTTAGTTCACTTCTTTCCTAATTTCTCCATAGTCTGGAAAAGCTGAAGACACACAGTCAGTTCTGCCTCCAAATGCTCTTGGAAAGCCAAAAGTATGAAATGTAAATTAGCTTTAAAATAAAAGGTTATTTTATTAAGTAACATGGCTGTTATTGCCACTCAGAAATGTCCTCCTGCAACACACCCTAGTGATCACTCAGTTGTGTGTTAAACACTCCAAAGAACTGCATGACATATTTGAATATTGCCTTTTAAACATTTTTGAAACAGTAAGACACCTTAAACCATATTCTGCAACTTGAAACTGGACCAAAAAAATCACCTCTGATTTGAAACAACTTACAACACAATTTCTTGCCAAAACGTGGGTATTTTCTGCGTTTTTTTCTACACGTCTTCTGTTTCAATATAAATTATTCTTCAGAATTCAGCTGGGTATATTCAGTCTTACAACAGTTTTCCTTCTAAAGCATGAGTACAAAAAACAATATCCATGTTTTTTCTGAGTCTGCAGTGTACTTGGCTGTTCGGTGGTGAGGGTACAGAAAGGAGCAGGTCATACAGAACCAAACTGCCAGCACAGGCTGTGACTGAGGGATGGGGACTCCTACACGTAGGTTCCATGCTGGTTTTAACGAACAGCATCCTAAGAGCTAGAACAGGCTCGTGGCACCTAACCTGACAGAGTTCAAGAAGTGTTTGGACAATGGTGTCAGGCACATAGTGTGATTTTTTGGATTGTCTTGTGCAGATCTGGGCGTTGTTCTCAATGATTCTTGTGGATCCCTTCCAACTCAGGATACTTTATCGTTCTGTGATATTAGCTAAGCAAATATGAGACTGAGTAATAGAAGAAAGACATTCTGGGTATTTTCTGTCCCTGACTCAAGGGAAGAAAGGAGCTGAGTGGAACAAAGAGTTTCACACAGCACCAGAGTGTAAACCCAGTGTGTTGTCACCAGGGTTGCCCTGAAGAGTGGTCCTTTGGGCAAAAGATGTCCAGCTCTGCCCTGAGCACAATCCCAGTCTTGCTGTCTTGCTTTCCCCATTCACCTAAGGAATCCACCAGCTCCTGGTGCATCCACAGGCCCCCACACTTGCCCACATCTCCAGCTGTGAGGTGCAATACACGTCCATGGAGGGTTTGTGTCAGCTGGAGCACAAAAGGAGTCTAATTTGAGAGTCCTTCCTGTATGTGTCCTATGCTGGCTCCAGCTGTGCCCCACAGATGGTCAGTCATCCCTTCACCAGCTGTCGCCCAAGCGGTGGGGAACACATCTGTCCCTGAGGATCTGTGCCTCTTGTACTGAGACTTCTCCTTCAAGCTTTCCCAGATGATTCAGAGAAAGAAGCATCTTTATTTGTGACAGTGATGTGATGTCTCACTGATGTATATTTAAAGGTCTGATATACAAACTTCATCATGGAAACAAAAACAGGAGTTGGTTCTGCTACCCCACTTGAAAGACGTGTGTATAGTGGGAAATGTGCCCTTGTTTATCACCATTTTTGGAGTCACCTTTAATTTTCAATGACCTAACTGGAAGAAAGTGAAGAGTTTCCAACAACCCTCCTAAAGTTAGTAGAAAAACTTAGCTGAACCATAACAATCCTATGGGTTTATATGCTAACTGCATCAACTGCTTACTGCTGGTGGCACGTGCCAGCTCATTGCAGACCCATGATGCTGCCATTGAACCCCAGACTGTGCCCAAGCAGGGCTCTTTCCAAGTACATGTGCATACTTGTAGAAATAGAGGGATGACAGATGAGAAAACTCTTGTAGTTTGTTTTTCCATGTAAACAAAAGTGCTTTTTCATAAACACAACCAAGGATGCAGGGAGCTACACCAGGGAAACAATCTTAGGAAAACTACTCTTGGCTGCAAAGTTTATTCTCCTTCCTCAGAAACATGAAGGAGTTGATACTTAGCACTCAGTTCCTGGCGTTCTATTTGAGCTGCTCCAGAGGAGGATGTGTTCAGAGATGCCGGGACACTTCTCACAGTGATTCACTAGCTGCAGACTTCTGATTAGAGCGGAAGTTAAAGGCCCTACATCTAAAATCCTGATTTCCCTCTGGAGTCCAACAGTTTGCTCGTTCAGAGGGTACATGTGTTCAGTGTCTGAAGTTCAGTCGTGAACAGTCACTCACCCATCCTCAAATTCACTTAATAATGGAAAAGAGTTGAGATTCACCCACAGCCAGCTATTACCCACACAGACAAATGCAGGCTGTGCATGAAAGTTCTGAAAAGCCAGAGGGCTGTAAATCATCCCAGCAACAGGATGGGGGACTCTGAGTCCTGGGGGAGAGAGAAATGTTAAATTGAATTTGAAATTGATGTTTCCTGAAGGCAGTTACAGCAGCAGTGCAAAGCCTGGGTCCATGGTCTCCAAGGCCACCTCCAGACTCCGTTACTGGGAAATATCATATTAGAGAGCTGGAGAAAATCCTCTTCAGGCTGTTTATCTTCAACAGGCAGAAAGATGCTGAAGACCGGGGGCTGCCCTCAATGATGGCAGAGATAGGGCTGGGGCCGTGCTTGGGCAGTGCTCTGAAGATGTCCCCATCTGTGTTTTCAGTGAGCATCCCTCAGCCCTCCTGCCCAACACACAATGCCATTGCTGGTCATGTCAATGATTCGATAGCCTGCTTATTGAGAACATATGACAGACACTTACCACATACCCTAAATATTCTCGACCATTGCTATTTCTGAGACTCAGGCTCCTTTTTAACACCCCAAGCTCTTAGAAAAGGTTAGACCTCCATATCAGAAGTGAAGTTTTATACCTTCCACTAACTTTTTATATAGCATTTTTATTGCTGATTGTAGCAAAACACTTGCAGTCTCCTAGGGCCCCTTGCACTTTGTTGCCTTAAAAATAGATATTTTTCTTGAGAGATGAAAATCCTTGTTAGGATACTTAGGCACTTTTAGGAAAAAAAGCCCAGTGTTTGCAGCTGGCTCCATTTACTGATTAGAGTTTCATTAACCATGGTAATAGTATTCCTGCTAGTAAATACTTGCTGGAGTATTTACTTTACAATGCTAAAGTATTGCTAGAAAACAATACTTTCCTTTGTTTTCTTATTCCAATAAAGTTACCTTAAGATTACAAAGGAGTCTGATCCCAGTGGAGGGCTACATTGGGGTTACATACAAATATACATACATACACGCCTGGATTATCTCTATACATTTTCTCATTCACATGATTAACAGTCATTATTTAACCAACTTTCTTCTTGTTTTTACATAAACAGGAGATCTGCCTATATAATGAAAACTTTTTCTCCACACAGCAAGTATTCCCATTTTCTGACTGGGAGGCTCAACATCTGACCCAGAACTGGAATGAACCATTTAAGTTTTAAAAAGTAATAAGGAGTAAAGGTAGACATTTTTGCATGATCCAAAAAAAGTGCTTGGGAACAGGGAGGATGACCCTGCTAGGACAGGACAGGGGCAGACAGCAGGCAGTTGATTCCAGGTCTCACTGTTTCCAGCAATTTTCCTTCTTTGTTCCATCCATCTCTGCATCCCCCTGCACATCTATAGTCCCCAAGCACAGCCTACTCTGCCATTATAGCTCTGCTTTACATCAGTACCTTGTTAACTCAAGGCTGGCTTCTTGTTCTCTGAAATCCTTTTATTTTGTATCCTGAGAAATTTGTCTACAGTTAAGAGCCATCTGTCATCTCCTACAGACCTCTCCCTTTTGTAGTTCATCTGTCACTCTCACATCTGCTAGAGACTGGGCAGAAATTAAACAAGGTCTGAATGTCTCAGGAGCTTGCCCTATAAGACCAGAAAATAATATAAAATCATTGTATGGTTTCCACTGGAGCAAAAATTTAATCTGAGTTTACATCTCCCTGGCTTTCTGAGGCCTCTTCCCAGGCTGAGCTTGTATTTATCTATACTTTGAAAGCAGTCCCTCCCTTGGAGACAGTATCCCCCATTCACTGACAAGCACAAAAAAATTATTTATGAAGATTACTTTTTACCAGAAAGTTACCTCTGCTTGACCCTAGATTTTCCCTACTCAAACACTTTCTATATTGATAACCATATTTGATATCCACCAAGGGCGTATTCAAAATCTTCCATGCCATCAAGGATATCTGGAAGGATCATTAAGTGTTTGGGGACTTAATAGAACTGACACTTTCACTAATCGAAAAAAATTTGTATCAATTTTAAAACATACCAACTTACAAAGAAAGTGCTTTGTTGGGGTTTTTTCTCTAAAAGTCTTGCTGAGATTCGTACTGACAATAAACAGGCACTGATGGACTGAATTAATTTCCTATGTGATCAGAACACATGATGTGTTTGATAATGCAATTACAGAACACTCTGCTCTCATAAGGAGGTTACTGCAATCAAATATTCTCTTCAAAGTCTGGCACAGCTGACCTATGAGCATGCACATGAAGCAGGGGGAAAGGGGAGAGCAAGATGCATTTGCCATAGGATGGGATGGAAAGCCAGTGAAGGAGTTAGCTGCAACTGTGGGAGCAGAAGCTTGTAGGTGAGGGGTGACTCAGACAGATGAACAAATTAAAGCAACTGGGAAGAAGAGAAAGGTGGTGGAATTTTGCTCTCTGCACCAGCCTTGCTGCTGCCTTCTCACAAGCAGCATTCCTTATTCTGAGCACATAACGATAGGCACACAGAGAAGATCAGATCTCCTCCTCACTAAGATAAGATGCAACCTCTGGTACAAGCAATAAAATCAAATGCAGCAACAGCAGCCTGTGTCTGTAGGTACCCAGTCAAGGTGTGCATGGTGACGCTGAGCTGCAGCAGCTGGGCAGGAGCCAGACAGCCAGCAGGTCCTTGTAGGGCATCCCCAACTGAGGAGCTACTGGCTGATGAGTGCACCTCTGGCCATGTCCAAGACAGCAAGCAAGCCCATTCTGGCAAGCTGGGCATGATCCAGAGCTGCCTGACACAGCATGAAAAGAAATACATTAGACCCTCCGATGTTTCAATTTTTGTCTTTCCCCTTCCATTTTCCCAGATGCAAGGTGAGCCGCAAGTACTACAGAGGGCTTAGTTTATCATCTGTGCCAGATGGAGTCACCAGGAATCAGTGACCCTGGAGTGAGCCCCAGACGAGGCAGATCTGACTGTGACATTTGGTCATTGCAACTGCAGGACCAAGGAAGCACTTTGGCCACCCTGCCTTTGGCAGTGCTCCTCTGCCCCATGGCAACATCTGTGCCCAACCTCTTATCCAGTAGCATCCCTTGGCAGCACAGCTTCGTGAGACACTGCGATACATTAATCTTTCCCTCTTGGGTTTATTGGTAAAAATGGACAAGCCTAAGAGCTTTCCACAACTTCTGAATTTACTGTTTTCAGGAAGCTCTGACACCTACACATGGAAATAAATAAGCCAAAACCCCATCCTTTGTAGCTACACTGTAGCTACATTCAAACACTTTCCACCCTAAGACCAGTCAGTGACTTCCTTCTATTGCACATGGAGAGAAGAACACCTCCCAAAAAGCCTAATGAATGGTGAGAACAACAGTTTTACAAAAACAGTAGTAGCATCTGGGGCTTCCAGCCCTTTTCAGGTTTCCCAGGTACATGGTCTTGGGAACTGCAACAGGGACAGATGTTAAGTCTTTTTTCTTTGAATTTTATAGCCTGTATTCATTTATCAACCTGAGTCAACCCTAAAATGTGTATTCATCTTCCATTTATTACACTGTGCCCCACCACCTTGAGTTAAGATGTTATTTATGTCAGTTTACTATTTTTGAAAGGAGACAGACACCGCATTTTAAAAGCCTCCTTCTCGGTTAATCTCAGCCACTGACATGCCTTTGAAGATTTGGTTTTGAAGGGATGTAGTATCAGTGATCTTGACAAACATTTTGGTTTGCCCACTGCCATCCAGGGACTGTGCACACAAGTTTGCTTTTACTAACTGCAGAAATACAAGCAGAACAGACTTACAGTAGGTATATAAACAAGAAGGTCACAAGGTTAATGTTTGACTCTAATCCTAATGACTTTTTTTGAGCCATGCACAAAGCATGACACCAGAAAGAATTCACTAACAACAAAGCAAAGATAAACAAGTACGAGAGCACAACCCTCTCCTTTGTACACCAGCTTCAGAAGTTGCACGAAAGTATTTAAAGTACAAATAAAAATACTCTAGTTTTATAATAGACGTAACTTTATCCATTCCTTTCCATTAAATGTGCAATAAATTGCTCCAAGGTGCCAATAAATATATCAGAGGAACTTACTGGTTTATAAATATGTTGAAAAAATAGAAACTTGCTTAAATAACCAGAATATAGAGAAAATAATCTCCCACAAAATCTATTAAACTGGGTTAATGAACTAGCAGGAAAAAGTTTCAAACTTATTCCCCCAACATCTAATTCAGAACAATTCTTTCAAGCTGCATTTCAGACAAAAATAATGAGGAAAGTTGCTGAATACAGTCATAAGTGGACAGAAATTAAGTCAACTATTTACAGAAATGTTTGCAAGCTGTGACAAGTACATTCTGGTTTGTTTAGTTATGTGCAAGGTGATTCAAAATACAGTGACTATATTATGGCTCTTACAAAGGCTTTGTCAAAATTTAGCAAAATTGCTAAGGGCTCTTGAGACACAGATAACAGACACAGGCCAGTAAACAACCCCCAAAAGAAGCACACATAGTTTACAAAAATTACAAATTACACCAGCAAATCTATTCACATTTCTTTTCACAGATAAATGCAAAACTTTATCAAATGTTACTGCTTCTGTGCCCAAAATATTTGTCCAGTTTTGGGACAGTTTACTTTGGCAACTTACTCAACTTTGCAGCTGTAATTAAATGATGAAGATGAGACAACGTGACTCTGGAGAGATCATAGGAAGCTACATCTTATCTGTTTGCCTTTTATTTACAGAGCTCTTCATGTTTTGGCCTCCCTAATGCATTTTTCATTAAAAGAGGAGGGCAAGTTTGACACATGATCTTCTCCCTCAGTGCACACAGTAATTTGGATCCAGAGACAAAATCTAGCAGTTTCTACCACCTCAGCTTCTCCCCATCAGCAGTTTTTAAGTGATTCCCTCTGCTTTGGAGAACGGACACGTCTCCCAGCACTGCCTTGTTCTATGGTGGGAAAAACCTTCAAGGCCACTTCTGGCTCTGCAGAATTAAGACCAGAATGAGTGCCTTAGTCAGAAGTAAGTTCACATCTAGTTTGACATGGGCATACATTATTGCCAGCATGGGAGTACCCTGGTGTCCAGCATTGCCTTGCTATGGAGGACCCTGTAGACCCTTGACAGTGTTTTACTGCCAGTCCATGAGAGATGTCTCTGTTACTCCCCAGCTGAAGGATTTGCCCAGAGCAACATATGAACTCCCATAGAGGACTGGGGGCTAGAAATTTGGAGAACTGGATGGCTCTCAAATGCTGATCAGAGGAGTGATCGTGAACATCATGCTGAGGATGGCACTGCTTTCTCCAGGGCATTCTCAGGCCCAGAGGGACAGTGGACAGTTCACATGGTGACACCTCCAAAAAGGCAGAGGCAGAGTCCTGCTGCCATGGACCATGCTACAGCAAGGCAACAGCAGAATCATTCAGTTTCATCAACAGATGGAGTGGGATTGAGTTCATCTAACATCTGAAAGGTGAGGGCTCAGTCTGCTGGGGTCTTCTTGGCCACCTCTGTGGACAGTGCAAGGAAGAGCTCTGAGACAGTGGGGTTACCCTCCACTGGAGTCACCAGTCTCCTTCCCCTGGAACGCATGGATAACTAACTCCAAATTAGCTGGAACTTAATCACAGGGTGAATGTGTCTGGATAAGCTACACTGAGCTTCTTCCACTTCCTTCCATCCAAAGTACCTCCCTAGAAGGACCAGTTTCTCTAGTGAATGATAAACACAGTCTGGGGTACTTGAATCAACTATAAATTTCAACAGGGCACTTAGAGTAACGAAATAAGGTGTGTCCCACCATTACTGATTTGCTACTCAGATGTCCTGGGGAAACCACCACACAGTGCCTATATGCGGGTACCACAAGGAGGGGATCATGGTCCTGCGCCAGGGGCAGAGAATGACTCTGCAGTTGTCTTGACCAAAGGCAGGTGTGGAGGTGACTGTGAGAAGACAGGAGACCGTGATGGCTCTCAAGGTACAGCTGTTTCTGAGAGAAACCCTCAGGCCCACACCAGGGATGAGTTTGGACTACACCCAGCACACTGGCATCAACAGTTGATGTGAAGTCTTGGGCTGTGAAAAAAGCATGGTTTGATTTCTTATCTGTCAAAATTGGCTCATGGTTGAATGTGACACTTCATGACAGCAATAGTGTAAATTACCTTCCAGCGAGGAGTCTTTTTTTCCCCTCTCTCACCATTTCAGCTGTTACTCTGACAAGGAGATTTAGAAATGTTCATACATCCTGATCAGCAAGCTGGAAATATCTCAAAATGAAATGCAGCCTTCACAAGAGAAAACATCATCCTAAGTTACAGAGAGATATGAAATACTCCTGCTGGGATGCAGTGTGGGAAATCTGTTGGCGATAAGGACGGCGACAGCAAGCCCATAAAACATGCTCACCAGAGCCGGGATTCACTGAAACACAAAAAACTGAGCACTGATAGATGTGCATTTCAGAGAATCAATGATGTCTATGAAGACCCTCCTGCTTGTGACAAACCCCTCGGTGAGGGGGTGAGCATAGGGGCAGAAGGCTTGGGTTTCACAGGAAATTCAAAGAGCTGTTTCACCTCCCTCCCCTCTGCCTCTGCCCACTGCAGCCACCAGCACAGTGCAGGCAGCACACTCCCACCGGCATCCCTGCAGATGCTCAGGGGATGGTGGCTGTCACCAGACTTGGTGGAGCTACAGACAGAGGCTTCAATCTGGTCAATATGGACGGGTCCTCTATATCCAAATGCCACTTGGAATGTCTCCATCTGCCCAGTAAGCAAAATCCCTCCCTGCCCTGGGACCACCACTGCCTGCCCTTGCCTTTGCTCTTGCAGTCTCAGCAGGGAAAATATTAATGTGAAACCCAGAGATAAATGCCATAGAAAAGTAGCAAAAAGAACACAGGTTCTGTTCTTCTGTTGTGTACAAAATTTTTTCCCAGTTCCTGAGAAGCAATGCTCTGAGGCAGGAAGAGATACGTTTGAAAACTAAGTCCTCATTAGAGACAGGAATTGAATTTCTCAAACATTCTTGTGACAACACAAAACAAAGAAAAAACAAAACAAAAAAAAAAACCAGAGGGTTTGTCTCTCTGCCATCATCAGCTGTGTCAAGAACTTCCATGATGAAGACAGTTCGTCAGAAGCATTTTCAATCTGCAGACTAAATTAACTGGTTTTAAAACAAAATATTAACTTGTATCACAGCTGACAGACAAGCTTTGTCAGATTGGCTTCAATTTAAAACTGAGCAGGTATCATCAGTATTCCCTCTGGGTTCGAAGTGATACTGCTTCAGTTGTATTCTTGGCTCTTTCTGTCCTCCTGTGAGTTGCCCCCACCACACAATTGAGGAAATCTGATTTTAAACTCATGCACTCAGGTTTTCCCAAGCATGATAGATTTTGTATGAAATAAGAAACTCCTGGAGATACCAGGAGATGGTGTTTTTAAGTTCTTAAGCCAGAGGCAACTAAATAACACAGGATAGGTCTTTACACATTGAGGTGGGGGGGGAGTGGGGGCGAGGGGAGTAGGGAGGAACTAAAAACAGGTCACATTGGAGGGGGAAAAATAAGACCAGGACATAAGGTTTTCTATTGTGTCTCTAAAATTATGAAGTGCAATGTAAACTTTACACCAAGCCAATGTATCTTATAACTGCCTAACAATTTCTAAGGATACAAAAGCTGTATGTATGTAGGTTAGAAATGCAAGTTTTAAATATTTGCTAAAACTCTTCAAACCTTTTTAGTTGTTACTCCGCCTGTCTAAATAGTTTTCTTTCCCTGGATGCTTGCAAACGCCAGGAGCACCTTTCAGCTGGCCTGGGAACTGGATATGGGAATCTATTGTCTCTGAAAACACAGCACAGAGTAAGAGACAGGACAGCACATAAGTCAATTCAAATGAATGTGCTGTTATTCAGCCACATAAAACAGAAAGGGCCTTGCCACTACTTAGGTTGTGACACAGAGGCTATGACATGAATTTGAGAGGAGTAAGTGGCTGAAAAAGCCCAGGCAGTGGGGTGGGCATAGTCTTGGCACTGCACATGCCCTGTGTAGGCTGGGAAAGGAGAAGTGGTGTCCTGGAAAGAGCACCTCCTGGTAACACCAGGTTTGAAAGTCTGTAGAACAAATTTCTCTAAACAAACCATCTGGTTAGCCCCACAATTATTTTGCCCAGTTTTAGACAGACTCAAATTGGCAAACATTTTCCAGAGTTCTGACCTTTCCCAGTCTGCCCATCTCTGGCTTCACCTCTCATTCACAAGTGTTTTCTCCTGAAGCATCTATTATGCATTTATTCTGAGCAAAAAATAAACATAACAGAGGCTGTTCCCATCCAGAGCCCACCCCAGAGAAGTACTCGTGGGACCTCTGATGATAAACAACAACCTGCCATTTGCTGCCATTTCCACAAGGTCATCAGCAAAATGGAGTGTTTGCTACTCTTGTAAACTCCTCACATGCTGCCAAGGCAGAACATACAGCTCAGTATCCTGACCAGCGGCCTCAGAGAGAGCACAGAAACAGAAATGCAGAGAGCACTTAAAGGGAAGATTAATTTTTTTCCAGTGATGTCAAAAAGCCCTGTATCCTGCTTAGTGATGTGGCCAGGAATGCTGGAAACTCCTAAGAGGATAAGGACTTTTCTTTGCCTTAGAAGAGAGTGTAGATCAGCTTGGCAGAGGCAGTGGGTTCCTGATCTAAAATATGCAACAAAATTAGCTTTGGGTGTTTTCCTGAATGTATTGTCCGTTCCCATTTCTCATTCCATCTCTGACACTGTATTGCACAGCCCCTGACTCTGTGCCAACACCACTCTTCCTGCAGTAAACTCAAACACAGATTAAGATAATCCAGCTTTAAAAACTGGGAGAAAATATATATTTTTAAAATTTATTTTCTGAAGTTGTATTTTCTCTCAAATGTCTCCACAGCACAGCCTCCAGAGAGGTGACCCAGCACAGAAGAGGAGATGTCCTGGACAGGAGTGCCTGTGAAGAGAGTGGGCAAAAGATAGAAACAGAGTAGAGAACATTTCCACCCAGCACTGGTTGCAGTGAAACCAAACCACATCTCTACCAAGCAGCTCATGTGTCAGGATGTCAGTGTTGTCAGGAGCTCCTTATTGCATGGCTGGGCTTGATGAGCACAAGCTGTACAGTGAGGTGACAAATCAATCATGCACGAAAAGGGAAAAGAAGCTCACAACCTGTGTGGTACCTCCAGCACCCACTCCTTAGTCAGGCTTTCAAAGGTAACATTGGACTTCCCTCAACACCTGTGCTCCCACAGGACCATATAGATGTGCCATGGCAGAGTGGAGCCATTTACTGTTTTGTAGAGCAGGATGAAACCAATTTCAGGCCAAGATCCTCAGAGCAGGATACTGTACAAAGACTAGGAACTAATTATCACTCTTTCTGCGATTCAGATTTACCAGTCAACAGTCAGAAAAGGGATTCAAAGCACAAAACTCTGAAGATCAAAATCAGGGTCCAAAAAGACCCAGCAGCGAATGGGTCCAATGTTTTGCAGTGACCTGGGCACAGTGTTGGAAGAGCAACCAGGAGTTAGTTATCAGAGCAATGGATACTCCAGATACCGTCAGCAAAAGGATTCAGCCTGAAAGCCAGTGGGACCATTATTCATGTTAAGCTATTTCACAAACCATGCTGTTCCCTGAAAACATGATACAGAGTAAAGCAGATAAGAAGGTGAAGAAGGTTTCCAGAGGTGATCCAAGAAAGCATGTGAAAAATGTCTGCATGAAAAAAAGCACATGGGAAAGGGCACGGTTTGTAACAGTACTAGGGGAGAGAAAATGTAATAGTAAGATGATTTTTTGGGCTGCAAACTGACTTTGCAAGATGTGTACAAGCTAAGAGGGTATGTACTGGCTGCAGATACACTTCCTCAAGCATCTGACAGCTGCCTGGCAAAACACCTCCTAAACGTGATGATCGGACAAAGTCCTGTCAACTCACAGACAAAGTGCAGCAAAATTCCCATGTCACTTCTGCAGATGAGACACTGTAGCCAATTTGTAGCCAGTTTGTAGCCAAGGGAGGCCAAGTCAGCATATTCCCAAGCTCCGTGGGGAAAGTCAGTGCTAGGTGGGTTTTGTTTGATGGCATGGTGACCACATCACCAATAGAGAGCAATACTTGGCAAATGGTACAAGGGAGTCAGTTAATGATTAAAATGTCTCAGAAGAACTATCACTGAGAAACTCTTATACTGGGCAGTGGAATTAGGGAAGACAATAAACCTTACTGCAGATAACAAAAATGTATGGGCCAACTCAGGCTCATGTGAGTAGGGTGAAGAAATTGTTCATCTGCAGCAATGTAGGCACAGAAAGAAAATGTAATGCTCCTTGTCTCCTGAGCTATCCATGCTGACAGAGGCTGCACCTAAACAGATGATTATGGATATTCTACCTTTCTTCACTTTAATGTATGCCAGAGAAGCAAACACTGGTTAGTGAGGTGGATCCAGACCATTCGTGATGTTAGTTCCACTTTAGAGGAAGAAATAGCTACGTCACCTTAAATCTCCAATCAAAATGAACCAAACACATAAATAAAGCCTTTTCTTATACCTTCTGAAAGCAGGTTTCAGTGTTTCTTACAAGCACTGCTCCGTCTCATCCCTCTGTGATGTATTGCATATGTGGGAATTGAAGTTCCAAAAATGAATTTCATAAAGTCTACAGGAATATTGTTAAAAGAGACAAGATACTATTTCTGCATCCTACTTAATAAAAAGAAAGTAATTTGTCTTCTCTAATTGGCGATGCCCAGATTCCTTCTCTAATCTATACATCAATAGATTCCTATTCTCTCTAGATACTGCAGAATTTACTCATTGTGCAAATTTAAAGGAAGAGTTTCTATTTTTATAGCTGTTTTTATAGCATGATTAAGCATACCACATAAATTGCTTCATAAACATCACAATATCACAATGCAAACTTCATTAAGCTTTAGTAGAAGTAACTACATTGTCAACTAAATACACGATTAAGAAAATGGCAACCAACTTACTTCTTGGCTCTCATACCTTAGAATTTGATTATTATAAATACACACAATTGCATGCACTGCCAAATACTGTACTTCAATGTTTGTCCATAAAATGTAATTTGACATGCATGTATGATGGTACAGCTTTTGTCAAAGGAAGTTATTATCTGTGATAAAAGCAATTGTTGACATTAGAAATACAAACTAGAGTATTCGGATGGGAAATCTAATTAAAAAAATGCAGAAAGGAAAAGGGAGGTTAGCAATATGGCAAAGTAAAGCCAGATGTAGCAGTAAATATCTGCCCAAAGGCAAACCCAGACTGCTACCTATCAGAGTGGCAACACAGCTGGTTTATTTTTAATACTGGACAGGATGAGTAGGTAGAAAACAAATAAGTATGCACTTAAGCTGAGAAGAAGTCAGGCTAATCTTACATTTCATTCTGACATATATTATTTTAAAAGAGGGAAGGGCCATTTTGTCAGGAAGCCTTTTGTGTTTGGTTTTGTGTTTAAAACAAAAGCTACTACCTACATTTCATCTTAGCAATTGTCCCAGTTGCAGAGGTGAGTAAGAAAGCAAGTGAGCCAGGAGCACTGAGTCACTGTGAGTTTTTCTTCAGTGGGCCACACGAGATGCACCAAAGGTGTGCAAGTCCTGCCCATGGACCACCTCTGAGCAGGGCTGGGGTGCTACCCCCAAATGAAATGTGCTTTTCTGCCACTTCAACTCCTCTTCTAGGATGCAAAACATGCACAACAACAACAAAATCAAACAAACAAACAAACAAAAAACCTTTGAAAACTGCAGAAGACAGTCTCTGTGCATCCAGCTCAAGTACACTTCCCCAGGATAACCAGGTTCAGGGAAAAGGAGAATTTTCTAGGTGAAACTCATACTGGGAGCCAGTGACCTCACTTGGAGTAAACAGAAACTTTGAATAAATTAACTGCACTGTATAATCGTTATTTTTCAGATTGAAAATGTCAGAAAGAGACTATTACAGCACAATACCGACTAACACACAGAACAAGCTGGCTCACATTACTATCTTCTCCTTTTTTTGTTTTCTTATTTTGGTCATGTATCCTGAAGTTGTATCATTTCATAGTAACCACCTGCTGAGTGAGAAGGAGATTTACAGCACTTTTCTCTAGTTCTTAAAGTATTTTCATCACTTAGCTGCCATTTCAGAGTTAAAGAAGAAGTAATTAGACATTTTGGACTGATCTTTCTGTTTTCTCCCTTTTTTAAAGACAGTTTTTTTTCTGTGACAAATGTGATAGAAAGTATGTTGTGTTGTGAGAGGGAAGCAGTGTCTGTTATCTAAGGGTACATCTGAACTAAATCATCACGCTCTAAAGATCGGACTGATTTTTCAGTTAAGAAACTGTTATACCATGTTCCTTAAATTACTGGAGAAATCAATTGTCTGTGAGTGCTTCTCTGCCAGGAGTTTATACTGATCATCAGCCTCTGTGCAAAGCAGGACAGGGCAGAGGGGCACAGAGCTTACGACTGGGAGCTGGCACCTGTACCTCTGAAGTTAAAGTGGGAAGGAATTCATGTTCAGAATTGCTGCCCACGAAGAACAGGCATGTTAACCTCCATAGAGGATTTTATCCCTGTGCACACAGCTATATGCTGCCACTGGAGAACTCTCTCTGTGACAGGAGTTGGGCAGGTTCAAGATTTAAACCACATTTTCAGCAGATTCATGTGAAAATCTCTAGCTTGGTTGCAAAGGCATAACTCTGGGGTGCACTGGAGAGGCACAGCCAGGCATGGCCCTGCAGTATGGATGTGCCCCTGCCACAGGAGGATCTGACTGGTCATGGCTAACAGGGACTGCACACCCAGGGAGGATGTGGCAGAGGCAGAGGTGAGGGATGGGAGTGGAGGGCACCAAAGAGACCTAAGCTGGCTACAGACAAAGGATCCCTCACATATTCAAAATAGTAACTTGGGAGAAACTCCTCTTCACAGCATTATTTTCATCCTATGTAATTGATGTCATGAGGCAGGCACTGGCTGTCAGAGGTGGGTGGGGAGAGGGGATGTAAAGACACTGATAGGGAGAGATGTGGCACCTTCCCTTGTGCTAACCAAATGCTCAGTGTCAAGTAAAGGAGAGAAAGAGCAGTTGTGAACTGGAGATGTGTGTGATCTTGGCATTGGTGCCCATGAGCTGGCACCCAGGGGATGGACAAGGAGGCATTTGGTGGCACCTTGCTCAGCTTAACTGCAGCAAATGGCATTCAGCATGAGCCCTGAAACCCCATTCTAGAAACATTTTGAGTCAGAACCAAAAGGTTTTTCCAGCTTTGCTATGAGTTCAGTTTCTCAACATCATGATATTCCTTCTGGCTCCCTGACCTGTGGCAACAGGGCTGGGCTTCCAAATCACAGCCAAAACATTTGAGTGCATAGGAAAGAAGAGGCAGCTGGAAAGTAAAGGTGGAAATAAATTTGGGGTGATATTTTCCCTCATAAGGAATTGGGATGATAAATTTTCTCCATAATTTTTGTTGTTTAGAGTGCTGAGTAACTCAAACCAATGAGAAAAATTAACAGAAAAAGCAATGAAAGAGGACCTTCCAGACTGGTGGAACTAACCCTTCTGGAGTACACTGCCCCTGCAGAGGCATGAAGCCTTCTACCCTTTTCCATTCTGGTTTCTGTATATGGCCAGTTTTATGCATTATATTCCCAGATCTGATCCTAGGCTTGATATCTAGAGAGGCCAGGGATGCAGTAAACATTCCATAAGTGTTGGAGTTGTTTGCCATCATATCTAGCACTGGGAGCTGAAATGAAGCTCCTTGCAAACAGAGCAAGCCACTGCCTGGATCCAGCACTTACTCTCCTCTTTGAGGAGGAAAGGGTGGATAGACTGAAGTGACAAGGGTTGGCTGACAAGGTCATTCACTGTAGAAGCTGAGAAGTTATCTCATGACTAGTGAATGCTGATCCTATGCTCTTTACACAACTCAACAAGACCTTAAATTATATGCTGTGCAGTCAAGATCATAAATAAAAGGGAGGGCTCCTCAGATAATGGCATTCCAGTAAGCTTACAAATATGCCTCAGTTGAGAACATACTACATTATGATTTTGGACTTGTCAAATTATCTTCTGTTCTATTTATTACCACAAGCCTTGTATCAGACTCATATTTTACGTTCTTAATTTGTGCAACTCTTGTTCTACCTCAAAAAATTATTTTCTTTAGCCCCTTCATCTCAATGCTCTTACTACATAGGAATCAGAATAGACCAAGGACATCAGAAAAAAAACCAGACATACCCCAGCATTTTCCCCCTGCCAGTTCAGGAACCACTAATGTTGCAGCACCACAATCAGCCCCATACCAAGAGATTCACCTTCCACCTTCAGGCTCGTGCTTCAGAGGTCAACCTTCTGGTCCCAGGAAAGCAATGGCCAAACAAATGAGAGATTTTACATAAAGAATTACTTCAAGGACAAGTACAGTGACACAGATGCATTCTGAAGGCACATGTAGAAAGGCTTGATTTACCCAGCACAAATTGGCCAACCCAGTTCCATCAAAATGTCTGAGGTCCTGCTCAGGATTTCAGACATGCATTACAAGGAGCAGCTGCTGCTTCAGGACACATGTTTCAGTCCAGATAGGATCGAGTCCTGAGAGTTTCCGGTACATGTTTCAAAGAAATCAGCCTCAGCCTTAGGTATCCAAGTTGGCAGTTATAAATATTTATTCATAAAAGAAAGGTCTTGTTTGTTCCTGGTGCAGCTCCATGGCCTTCTAAAGACCCACAAACAAGGGAAATGTATGGGCAGGGAAGGACAGGGAGGAATTTCTTCTCTTTCCCTGTAAGTTAAATAAAAATTACAAAACAAGCTTGCCTTGTGAAAAATAAACTTGTCCAGTTTTGTATACATGTGTTTACTGTACGAACTTTCGGTGACTCATATGTGAAATGTGCCTCAGGTTTGTTATGAGTTTTGTTTAGTTTTCTAACTATCCCTGAGAAAACATGGGCCATAGTTCAGGCTGAAGTCTATCCCATTCAGTAGATTGCAGGAGATGCACAATAAAACCCCAATCCTGTGAGTGTTTGTGCATGCATGAATAGACCTGCATTCACTGAGCTTTTTCATGCATGTAATCATCTGCAGGATCAGGGCCTCAGGCACAGCACAGAACTTGGGTTCCTACATTTATTTGGGGCATTATTTTGACATTAACTGTTCATCTGATTTCAGAACTCACTGCTGCATTCATGCCAGTATTCCCAGCTGAGCAGGACTGATTTTAAGCAAGCTCTAAGAGACTACTGATCTCCTTTTCCTTTCCAGTCATCATTGAACTCCGTCAGATCTAATGTGCCTCCTTTTTAATCATCTTGCTTCTCCCGCAGCTCTCTGATTAGGTCACATTTCAATTTGTGCCCACAGAGTTGCTCCCATGTTAGTGGCTGGCCACATTACAAGCACAATTTCTCGGCATTCATGATTGAACCGAGTCAAAGACCCCCAGGTAACGTCAGAGAGTTAGAAACTGTTTCATCAGTTTGAGATATTTCTGCTTCCTTGTGATGCATAAGAGCTACAGCATGGCTGATAAGGTGCATTTGATTGTTGGAACTATTGGGAACTATCTGTCTCTCATTTTGCTTGCCTGGAAAAAATTATTGCTACTTTAGATGCTGTAATTGAGGGTCTGAAGGTTTGACCTTCAGCAGCAGTCCCCATCTATTCCTCACATCCATCAGTCATTGAGGTTAAATAGTGTGAAAAAAAAAAGACAAAAAAGAAAACACTCAGTATTTGGTAGTCCACACTCCCTTGGATCATGTAGTTATTTCATTAATTCATTAGCTAGCAGCAGGCAGGGAGAAAGGAGCCCTCTGAACCCACCTGCTGTCAGTCTAGGGCTTTGGGATTGACCCCAGAAGCCACAAGTGAGCAGTTAAGGCTTGGATTGTACTTTCATTTTTGGGCTTCTGACCTTTTTTTCCTCTGTTTACAATGAGAATCTCCCTTGGTGAAATAAGTCTTCACCTCAAGTTATCTCATGGTCATCTGAGTGAGGCTGGCAAAGATGAGTCAGTTACCTAGAGGTGGCAAAGCCAAATGGATCAGGGAAGACCTGCCCCAAGAGCAGTGTTTTGGACAGGCAGATGTTGAAGGGAATCATTTAGGTTGGAAAAGAGTTTGAAGATCATTGAGTCCAACTGTTAATCCAGCACTGCCCAGTCCACCACTAAATTATGTCCCTAAATGCCACAGTTCCACATCTTTCAAATACCTCCCAGAACAGTGACCCAATCATTGCCCTGGATAGCCTGTTTCAGAGCTTGTCAGCCTTTTCAGTGAAGAATTTTTCTCTCGTATCCAATCTAAATCTCCTCTGGCACAACTTGTAGCCATTGCTACTTGTCCTATCGCCTGTTACCTGAGAGAAGAGACCAGTTTCCACCCTGCTACAACCTCCTGTCTTAGGAGTTTTAGAGAGCAATAATGTCTCCCCTAAGCCTCCTGTTCTCCAGACTAAGTAGTCCCAGTTCCCTCAGCTGCTCCCCATCAGACTTGTGCTTTGTTCCCTTCACCAGCTTCACTGCCCTTCTTTGGGCACAGGAAGAAGCACATGTGAGATTCTTTCCTTCCTAATAGGGCCAGTGGGGAAGTTACGAATGCCAAGCCCTGGCATGTTGAGAGGAGATCTCTCTGACAGATGCACAGTTCTGTTAGGACCTCTATTCTCCACCAGGCGCAGGAAATGCAGAGATACCAAACACCTCCAGGCAAAGTCCTGAGTAACACTTGTACTGTGCACAAACATTTCAGTTACTTGTCTGTTTGTGAACAGAAATATATGAAAACTACAATCCAGTTTCATGGGCTCTTGGTAGCATGCTGTTTATTGTTCCCAGAGGAACAATAAGGATTCTTAAAAGCAGATGGGCTCAGACACTCTGGTGATTTGCTGCAGGAGCAAAACAATAGGCCAGATTTTTCAAAAATAGAAAATATATTCATTGCACAAGTAAACCCCACTCTCTTCTATGCACAAAGTGGGACAAGATGGACAATGTTGTACTGTGGTTTTTGTGGATGCAACTGTGGTTTCCTGCCACAGTATTCATGGAAAAATTAAACATGAGCAAGGACTTAAAAATTAATGTAAGCACAGAATCACAGAATGGCTGAGGCTGGACAGAGCCTCTGGAGGTCATCTGGTACAACCCCACCTGCTCAAACAGGGCCACCTACAGCCAGTTATCCAGGATGGTGTCCAGAAAATTTTTGAATACCTCCAAGGATGGAGACTCCACCATTTCTCTGGGCAACCTGTGCCAGTACTCTGTCATCCTCACAGTGAAAAAGCATTTCCTGATGTTCAGAGGGAACCTGCAGTGTTTCAGTCAGTGCCCATTTGCTCTGATCCTGTCACTGAGCACCCACCACTGAAAACAGCCGGGCTCTGTTTTCTTAGCACCCTTCCTTCAGGTACTTATACACCTTAATCAGATCACACCCTACTGTAGTTTTCTCCAGATTATACAGTCCCAGGTCCCATATCCTTTTCTCAGAGAAGAGATCGTCGAGTCCCTTAATCATCTTTGTGGCCTTTCATTGGGCTATCTCTAGTATGTCCATGTCTTTCTTGTACTGAGGAGGCCAGAACAGGATACAGCACTCCAGATGTGGCCTCACCAGTGCTGAGCAGGGAGGAAGGATCACTCCCTCAGCCTGCTGGCACTGCTTTGTCTCATACAGTGCAGGACACCATTGACCTGGTTTGCTGCAAGGGCACATCGCTCACTCAAATTCAACTTGTTGTCCACCAGGACCACCAGCTCCTTCTCTACCAAACTGCTCTCCAGTGGGGTGGCCCTCAGCATACACTGGCACCTGGGATTGTTGCTCCCCAAGTGAAGGATTTAACATTTTCCCATGTTGAATTTCATGAGGTTCCTTTCAGCACATTTCTCCAGTCTGTTGTGGTCCCTCTGGATGGCAGCACCACCCTCTGCTATATCAACCACTCCTAACAGGTTTGTGTCATCAGCAAATGAGTGTGCACTCTGCCCCATAATCCAGCTCACTAACAAAAATGTTAACCAGGACTGTGTTCAGTGTCGATTTCTGGGGTATACTACCAGTTATTGTCCTCCAAGTAGACTTCATGCCACTGATCACAACTCTCTGGGCCCACCCATTCAGCCAGTTTTCAATCCAACTTGTCCGCTCACTCAGCCCATAGATCAACAGTGCCAAAGGATCTACTGAAGCCCGAGTAGACAGTATCACTGCTCTCTTCTCATTTACTAGGCCAGGAGGTCAAACATGACTTCCCCTTTGTGAAGCCATGCTGACTACTTCTGATGATTTTCTTCTCTTAAATGCTCTGTCACCATCCCAGGGATGAAGAAGGGGCAGATTGTCCTGTCTTCTTTGGGTCCTCCTTCTTGCCATATGCAATGCAGTAAAGAGGAGGTGCTATAAAGGATATTCCCTTCACTCCATGAAAGTCACTGTCAAAAATTACCCTGAATAAATTCAAGCCATTACCAAGACTGATAAAATACAAAGTCTGAGAAGAATTGTTATAAGCAGAGCATCTCTGTTACTACTCCACACTTTTAGAGAAGGTTAACAGAGAACACCACGTGGCCCAACCCAACCTCCTGTAGGTCAGCACTACACCTGGATTGAAACCAATGTATATGCATATGCACACATCAAACACATATATATACACATCAAACTATATAACTGAAACCAAACTATATAATATAAATATCGGGTATTATATAACACATATAATAAGGCTTCTCTTTAAAAGCTAGTGGGGCCTTTACTTTGATGAGTTAGCATATTTTAGAGGGTGTGTACCTGATTCATGATTAAAGCTTATATATTTCTAGCACCAGAAGAAATTAAACCAATTTGCTGATCCTGTAGGTAGCCTGGTGTTAGAAAGAAGAGTTGTTTCTTTGTACATGGCAAACCTGGTAACCATAGGTAGAGGGGAATTAACCCACATCAAAAACAAGAACCAGTTTTCCTAAATGAAATTTTGTAATGTGAAAGAAATACTTTAAAGACACTAATGAAGTCTAAATATTGCATCACAATTTGTCCTATTAATGTTAATGTCATTAAAATACATGTTATTTTAACTATATTTCCTCCCTATATAGATATGATATAGATATGATATAGCTATCTATAGATATCATTTCAGATATCTAAAGTAGGGCAAAAGGAGCATGACATAAAAACCAGACAGATTTATGTCAGGGTGTCTTTTCAGATGCAGAATTTTCTTGTGTAAACCCCAGGTTTACAATTATATATTCCATATAGGGTGCAAGTTCTGTGTTTGAAGTTGTCAAACACTTCCAAGAAAACTAATATATCTGTGTTGATTTTCACGAAATTCAGAACAAATTCAGATCAAATATGCTCAATAACTGATGCTGAATGTCGATGACATACCAGCAGCAAGGAATTTTTTTCCACATGAATATGATATGAATGGAATGTGTTGGGAATGATGTTATTGCCCACAACAAGCCCTTTGCTCAAGAGTATGTCTCTCCTAACAGATGTTGAAAATGGGCAGTAAAAGGGGCCCCTCTCCCTATTTCATGCTTTGCTGTGTAATCTGTACAGTTACCATCTTAGGGGCATCTGAGACTCTAAATTTAGGATTCTAAATCCCAACTCTTCCCTAAAGGAATGTCTGAAGTGGTAGGGTTCAGTTTAGAGGGTGCACACCTCCCAGCAAGATTGGGAGAAAAATCTTAAGTGTCCTGAAAATATGTAAATGTGCTATTCCCATCTAACCATGAACCTGTGACTCAGATCCTGCCCTCCTGCACCCTCCAGCCCATGCAGCCTACATCCAAGAGAACTTATTCCACATCACTCTGCCACAAATCCCAACCCCGTACCGCCATGACCTTCACAACCCTTGTATTAAATATCTCCCTGGGTTCCTCTGGTGCATTTCACTCTCCTCCTGCACATTGACTCTTTCCCATATCAAGGGTATGTAAGGAACTGCAGTACAAGTCAGGCACTGTGACTTGTACCTCCTGTGTTGGATGGGTGCAGCATTTTCAACTTTCTAGAAGTGTAGACCATATTTGACTCCAGTTGTCCTTCAGTCTGACCCTGGTATTCAGGCTCAAGTATTGACAACTTCTCAAATGTATGAGAAAGGCCATTGTCTGCCAACCCCTCTTATCCACTCCTGGCAAAAGCTCTTGACAAAGGTTTTCCAAAGGGCTGCACCAACATGCTTCTTGCCCTTGCTCGGTGCTAATGCAGGACACCTGCAAGTGTGGATGAAGTGAAGAGTCAAGAGGAGGTTGAAGAAAGCTTCCAGTTGAATACCACACGTTAGTATCCTCTCAGAAACATGTCTAAGCTAGAAAGAAGTCTGTCATAGATGATGAATTTGCTGATGTAATGGGCACATACATGCATTGGTGGTAAATAACTTATGCTAAGTTTTTTTAAATGTAGTTGGTGATTTTGCATGTTGCAGTTTCTATTTGTTGCTGCTTGGAAACCTTCTTTGAAGAAGAGAGGTGCAGCCTCTCTGAAAAATCAGACCAACACCAAAACAAGTGGTTCCCAACATTTTTTTTAGGACTTCTCTTTCTGGCTTTCATAATCCTCAGAGGCACCTGTGCAAAAAACCTGGAACTTCCTCTTCACAGCCAAGATGTATCATTCAGCCCTGCCAATGTTCATATTTGGAGCTGTAGAAGCAGGTCAATGAAGTATTGAGCACTGATACACCATTGAGATTTCTAAAAGCATTAGCAGGAGAAACCTGCAGTCTCCTAGATATACAATAAAACCAAAAGCCCAACACCACTCACCTCCTATGAGAATTTCACTTATTTGCACAGACATTTGGATCATCTCACTTACAAAGGTACACATCTGACCACGGGCAACAAAATAAGCAGCCAATTTTCAAAGATAATAATTGCAAGTAAAGCCTGTTACCCAGGGTGATGATTTTTTGTCCACTCAGAGTATTTTTGACAAAAGGAAAAGGCCCGTCTTCCCCCGAGGGCTACCTCCTTAGAAAGCTGGCCTGGCAGTTTCAACCTGCCTCTCAAACACTCTGGTGTTTTAAATCCAAGCAAAAGTTTTGGCAGCTATAAACTTAGCAAGCGCTCATTTTAAGTGATGAGAGGAAACAGGCTGACAGTGAGCTGATTAGAAAGCTCTTAGAGCTCTCTCAGCTGAGTGGAGAGAACGGGACAACTTTCCTTATGTGTTTCCAGAGAGGGGACATGGGGGCTGCTGGAGCTTGGTTCACTGTCCTCGGCAAGACCATGAGGATGTGAGAAAGACTATTTCAGGCAGGCTGAGCTTCCCCCGCCAGCCTGCCCCTTCCTAACAGCCTCTGTTCTGAAGATAACAAGGGAGGAAATAGCAAAACACCATGGTAGAGACTCAATGAATTTGCAGAGACAACTGCAAGCTGTTTCCTGGCCCCAGCCTTATCTGGAGGCCCAGAAAATAACCCTTTCTCTTTGGCCAATAAATAACCCATTATGATTGGGGTGAAGTATCTGGTTAAAGTTTTGCTGTTGAGGGCTGTGCAGCAGGATGTGCTTTCCACAAAGAGCCGGACTGACCGTATTCCTAACCATGTTTTGGAGCAGGGAGGGAAGGCTCTGTAGAATCCTCTCATGAAGGGTAGGTGGGTTAAGTTAATGTTGTTTGAACATATGGTAGAAAATGAAGAAGAAGAGCTAGGATGGGAAGAAAGGGTTAAAAGGATGCACTCAAAAAGTCACATAGAGGTTATTGAATTGACAAAGCAGCAAGCATTAAAAATAATTCAGCCAAAAAATAAAAATAAACACAGGAGGAAATTACTTCATTGCAGCCCACACTGTGTTATCAGTATGAAAGCTCTGGGAGCTGCTTTTCTTTCCAAAATGGCAGCTGACAGCTGATCTAAACAAAAGGTCGTGAGGACAGTGAGAGGACAGGAGGGAGACTCAGAGAGTCTCAGGATGGATGGAAGAGGCACAAGAACAGCAAAGGTTTAAGGCCACAAGTAACCACCAGCAGCACCAACTGCAAGGACAGGCAGCCTCCTTCAGCACTCTGCAGTGAGCCCCTTACACCCATAGGAGCTGAAGAAGTGTTCTAGCTCAGATGACCTGTTGCCCAGCAATGCCTCTGCTTATTACATGTCAAATTTAAGGGCTCAGCCCCGACATTTCACCAGGAAGCCACTTCCCACTCTGCAGCAACAGCCCCACCACAGTGCCAGGGCAGCAGTTCCCCATGGGAGTTCCTCAAGGCTGTGTTGGCACAAAGAGGTCAGCAGAGAGGCTCTGAAAATTTCACACAATTTCAGTTGGTTTTCCATTTTCATTACTATTTTTATACAGCTGTAAGAATACAGTGAAACTTGTGTGAGCATCCACCACATTACGTCCCTACCTGGCTTAAAGGACCACCCCTAGGGTATCCTCAAATTTACTAGCTACAGTTCTTTTCTACGTCTGCAAGAAAACAACCTCTGTGAAGCAATCAATTTTTTGCTGGTCCCCTGAGCAGTCAAGAAGGCAATTTACACTGCAGTTCATTCCTACCACATTTGTAAAGCAAAAAAAATAGAAGAAGGATAAAACTCCTGCTCAATCCCAACTACGAAACCAGTGAGACAAAAATGAAGTTCAGCCGTATGGTAGTACCTATAAAATCAACTATCTTAGATGTAAGTCTGGTTTGGGCTTGGAATTTTTTTTCCTTTATAGTGAAATAACTGGGAGTAATAGTAATAAATTCTTTCATTGAGTTTCCTGGGGTCTGAAAGACATCTGGGAGGATTATGGGAGGAATACAGAGTGCTGTAGCTGCTCTTGAAGCAGCCTCGATTTATGGCTCCATCTGTAACTGCTGCAGATCGCCTGAAGCAGGCACTGAAATTGTTCCTGGAGTTGAGTGATGATGATGTTAACTCACCAGCCAAACTCCATGCTGGTACAGATCATAGTCTGCTTTACCTTTCCCTTCCTTTGAGTGAGCCCACTTTATCATTCCCTAGCCCTGGGTGCAGCTCCACTGGGATATAAGCCCCTTAGCCCCACAGTCACCCCTGTGGGACATGACTGTGGCTTGGTGACACTCAGAAGTAAAGGTGGCAACAGCAAGCTGCCTTGCTATGAGGGCAGTGAGCTGCCCTTCCCAAAACAAGAAGAAGCACCACCAGTCCTTGCTGGCAAAGTGTCATGGAGAGGCTGAGCAAGGAGGATACAACCCAGTTGTGTCTTATAGAAGTGAGGTGCTTTCTTATCCCTTTGCCTAATTTGGCTCTTTCCATAATGCAGCCTAATGATGCTATCAGAGAAACCTTATCATAGTTTTGTTGGAAAACAGTCCTATATTAAGCAGGGATGCTGGAAAAAGTTGTAGAGGGGGAAAGGATTCATCAGTACAGACAGGCACATTTTTGCAGAGGCAGATGACCGGTTCTCCACAAAGCATCCAGAGCTTTCACAGTTTTCCCAATCAGCCTCCATACCTCCAGCTGACTTCCCATAAAAATGTTGAAGGGTCTTTGATCTCAGAGTACATGTCCTTATGAGAAGAGGAGGGATAAATCTGCAGAGGTCAGACAAACACTTGACAATAGTGACTGAAGCTCCTCAGATCCTGGGCAGCCTTTGTGGTCCTGTGCCAGAGATCTCAGATTTAGTATGATCAGTCCTGAGTTGAAAAGGCAGAGTAGAACTGCTCAGGTCAAATTAGATGCTTAACTTTGTTTACATTTTGTGATGGGTGAGGAAGTTCAGTAAAAATTAGGAAAAGAACAACAGCGGAAAAAAGAAAAAAAAAAAGGTTAATGGGAAATTACATATTGAAAACATCAGACTCCCTGTTACACATTATCTGAGTTTGGATATCAGTTAATAGCTCAGCCAGTTTCCCAACTCAGCCTACTCAAATTATCTAAAAGTGGCAAAAAATTTGGAAGTTAAGTGTTTCCTTGGAACACATTATATACCCAACTTTGTAGCCAACACATAGCACAGTTTTTGTATCTCACAATCTATTATTTTTTCTGATGCTAGAACAGAGCTCTGACCCTCAAAGGGATGAAACTAGTCCAAATGATAGCAGTTTAAATGGCAATAAAAATAAAAATAATGTTCATATACATATTTTTATATCTCTGACAAAGTCCTCTGTGAGAAAAGAATTTCAGTCTGTAATGGAGGAGTCAGATCTTTACTGATTCCAACCTTCTCATTGACTCAGTGCTTATGGATCATGCATATAATGATTCTTCCCCTGAGAAATCAAATTTATCCTAAAATGTCATGGAATTAAAGTGATGGACTCCCCTCCTGCTTACTTTGCCAGAACACTCCTCATGCTAACAGCTCTCTGTAGCAAAAGTTAAACAAACTATCCACTATCATCCTGACTGTATGAAAGAAAAAGAGCTTTTCTGTGCATTGGGGCTTATTATTATCTAAAGCACTGGAGTTATTCTGGAAAAAGAAATCAAGCATTGAGAATCTAAGCAGAGGCCTGAATAAATAATTTGAGGCTGATATGAAGGCTCATGTAAACTGAGCAATGTATAGCTGAAAAAGCAGTGGTTTGGTTCCCCTCCACAAACCCACCTCTCGGGAAGGGACACATGCCAAAATACTGACACCAGGTACTTAGGAGCAAAAGGAGCATGCTGCAAATAGAAACCTGTAGGCAGCAGATAGTGCACAGTAGACTTTATTGTCTATTAACCAGGAGCCAGAAGAATGAAATGTATAAGCAGAAGCAGTAACCTGGTGATGGGGAACACCTCAGAACTTCAGTCTAGAGAAAAAATCCCAGGTTACTTGAAAAACCTTCACTGGAGCTGGGGTGGTAAACCCTTCTGAGCAAACATTTCTAGTAAACACAGACCTTCCTGGACCAGACTCTGCAGGAGCTCTACCAAGGAAACAACTCCTGTGTGTCCCAATGCATCTGCTTCCATGGGGAGTGCAGACTAGAGACTGATGCTCACCTCTCTGCAGAGCCCACTCCATGCAAAGACAATTCACTATGGACTATCTGGTAGCTCAGATGAATGTGGAAGACAGGGAAATGCTACTGAGTCCCAGTAAACAGATTAATTTGCAGAAAGGACAAATAGCCATTAACCCCTTTTCTTGAAAGAAGAAGTGGAAAACTGGAGCAGCTGGGGGCTATGATGGAGAGGGTGCAACAGAAAATTCCTAAAGATTTTATTCCTCATTGTCTCTGCTTTATGTGTCCCGATGTTGTGGAAACACTGGACCATTTGCATGACAGGAGGAAGAAGAGGCAGTCAGAATAGCTGCCATGTTTACTAGGAGGTATATTTCCAGACTGGTTTGTCAAATATGCTTTGCATATACATTTAGCCACAGACAAAAGGAAACAATTCATTCACCAATTCCCGTGGTGAAAATTACTTCAAGATTTATTCCATGCCCGTGTGCCAAGCATCCTCCTGATGCAAACCCTACAGTTACACACCCATACACACACAGAGGCACACCCCCATATGCAGAGACATCCCATCAGTGGCACTAAATAACTTATGAAAATGGTTAGTTATGTTTTATCTGGAACAAAAACTAAATCTGGATCTGAAAATACAATCAAAAAAGCCATAATGTTGAGAATCCTGAAATAAGAAACATCTGTCTGGGGAGAAGGTTTCGCCCACCCTTACACCGAGACATGGTACGAGGAGGTGTGTGCCCAAACCATGACTCTCTGCAGAGGGCTGGGGACACAAATCACCTCACTTGACATTGTATTTTCTCATCCTTATCACCCTGGAATACTCTACATGAATGACTATCAGTACAGTGCTCTGCATACTCCACCAGGACTATGATGCCCTACAGAAACAGAAAGAGGGCTGAAAATGAGAAAGCTCAAGGTAGTTATTTGTGAGCTCCATCAACAAAATCATTACTCAGCTCGGGAAGTGGTTATGGTGTTTGGCTGTGGTGACACATTTGAGATGATGGAAGTTGGGGATTCTAGGTAGGCTACAAAGAAATCTGGTGAGCAATGAATTTGTCTTGAGTTTATCAGAGGCAACAGGAGAAATGGTTCATTCAAAATCCATATGGTTTGGAAGGACCTCAGTTGAAACCAAGGCTTGTCAGAGTCTGTTTTCCAGAGGTTCAAAGAACAGAAAACAAACAAACAAACCAGGAAAATAAACCAAAAACAGCATAAGCAAAGGAACAAGAAGAACAAGATAGAGAGCAGAGAGGAAAGCTTATGCTGCAGGAAATTGACAAGTTGTATTTTTGGCTGTATGTTTCACTGTAGAAAGCAAACACAACATAATAGACACACTAGTTATCCAAAAACCACATCTCAGAGATGCATTAGCTCAGGACGTTCACAGCATATATAAGCTGAAAAATACAAATATATACTTTGTGTAATCACAGTCTGCTTAAAGACTGCAGAGACCATTACCATACCAGAAGGATAACCCAGCCAACCACAGTCTCATAGGTTATAAAAAACTGCATTCACAAAAGTCAAACAGACTCCACAGAGTTCCTGAAATGACAGGAAAGCATAAGGATTTCTGAACTGAAGGGACAAATCCTGACCCACCAGTCATAGAGCACAGTGTGAGCTATGCATAATTATCTGACGACAGAGACATAGGGAACAAGAAACTAATGCTGTTAAAAGCTAGTAATTGTTTCCTATGGCTTCACAGAGCTGTGCTGAATAAAATGCATTTGTTACATTATGAC
Source organism: Formicarius rufipectus (assembly GCA_013399695.1). Lineage (NCBI taxonomy): Eukaryota > Metazoa > Chordata > Aves > Passeriformes > Formicariidae > Formicarius > Formicarius rufipectus. The sequence goes on along the minus strand of VXAU01003751.1, from coordinate 892,611 downwards.
CGTGGGTCACAGAAACCATAGTAAGGGAGGAAAATGAAGGAAGATTATATGTTGCAAGGAGACATAGCTGTACTAAAGATGAACATAAAAAGCAAAACTGAATAGAGATCTAGAATTTCTAAATTACCCTTGGCCCAAATGTCTGGCTTACTACTGAAATAGTATAATTATAAAGCTGGCATAAAAAACAGGACATGGATCTAGTTACTAATTTCTTACTAGCAATAGCAGCAAAACAGTTTCTGCCAGTAGCGGGTCTCTTGACAAAAACCTTGTGTCTTCTACATGATGTGACCTATACAGAAAACTGTTTTTAATCAGGCAAATCTATAAATGGTATGCAGTTGTGGTTGGTCCTCTCAGATGTCAAAAGGAACACAGGAGAAAGTGAGGAAAAGGGAGGGGGATATTCACTGTAATTTCTGGTTTAACACTTCACTTTCTCTGAAACGCACAGTGGAATTTTGTAGATTTAGGAAGCTGCCTTTGTCATGCAGGCCAGTGATGGCAACAGTGTCACCTCAAAGGTGAAAAAAAATACATTAAACAAACAAACAAAACCCAAACAAACACACCAAAAACAAAACAAAAACAAACAAAAGATACAAAAAAAACTCTTTCTGGTAGCATTGTTTTATCCCCTGTGCTCCACTTCGGCTTTGACTGCAAATACAGGGACCTTTTCATTGCTGCAGTTCTGAACTCGGTCACTCTAATCCCTGTTTTCCAGCACACACTTAAGCCTAAGCACATGAGCTACACCACTAAAGTCAATGGCACAGTTCCTGTGCAAGATGTTAAGCATGTGTTCAGGTGTCTCACTGGGTCTGTCCAAAAAGTTTGGACAGAAAATAATTCCAAATAGTTTTCTTTTTCTTTGGTAGGTGTCCATGAAACAGCAATCAGTGGAGTGGTGTCAGTGAAATAACATTTAAATGTCTTACACCATATCATAGCCTATAAATAATTTACGTTGTGTGGAGATTTTAGTCTTGCCTTTTTACCACTGAAAAGTTTTCTTACACAAAGTTGGACTTTTTTGCCATGTTTCTGCTTTTTACTGAGGTGTTTGAGCTTTTGACAAAAATCTGAACTCCTGAAAACCTAATAACTTGGCTGCCCTGAAAAATGCAGAGTTCATGGTTAAAAAAACCTTTTAATCTTCTGATGAAAAGACAAAATTCTGTGCAGAGCCAAATCCAAATCATTCAACTATTGAACTGAGCACATTTTCTCAGGTAACACATGGCTCTGGGACTAGTATTAGAAAGGCATAGTGCCTTTCACCACAGTCAATCCAGTTCTAATCATAGTTTTGCAAACCTGTGATCTATACTTCATAGTTTTAATGTAATTTATTTATGTGTGTGTGCATATTGTGTATACATATTTCCCTGTTTTTCTGCCTTGGGTATGTTGAGGGCCCTCCAATGCACAAGATCTGCCAGAGTACTTAAGCATTTATGACCTGTGATTCAGAATGGGTCTGAAGGTCATCAAAGGCTGGGTAAGGAATCGGCTCACACGACAGTCTGTTTACCGGGATTGATTCTTGTGCTGTAAGATATTATGAAACATCCCCATTAGCTCTTTTTCTCTGCCTACAAGTGGTGGGGAAGTCCTTCAGGAGCAGCTGTGTCTGAGCGTGGGCACAGGCAGCACTTGTCCCTCCAGCTTTTCCAAATTGTTTTCTGAGTAATGTCACAACACTGCTGCAATGTTGACAAAAAAGGTCACCAAGGATGACAGATAATGATTTTTAAAAGCAAACAAAACCCATGAGTTGAAGAAACATTTTTACTCTTAAAAAAAGTCCATGTGCAGCTCCACAGCCATGCAATAAAAGGGATCATTGAACTGATGATGTTATCTTGCCAGGCTCATGGACAAAGGTGATCCATGAGCACCTCCTCCCTCCTGCACTAAACAAAACAAACACAACAGCCCTGCAGAGGTCCATTGATGATCACTCTAAGCTGCCTGCATTCCCACCCCTCTCTGGATAAAGTTATAATTTTTTTCAGAAGACATGTATTAATTCCTTCCAGATATTACTGGCAAAGCCTTGCCCCAGTGGTGTCCCCTTGCCTGCAGCCCAGGACTGTCCTTTTATACTGCACAATGGCTACAGCTCATTCCATATCATCCTTCCTTCCAAAACCCCTGAACCTGTAGCAGACATACATCCATCAAACAACAACAGTGAAAAAGCAGGTATCTCCCAGCATTTGACACAGGTGAGGGAAAGAAACTTGCTTCCATGCCTCAGCATGTTTAGACATAGTGTGCCCAGCAATAAGACCTCACACATGTAACCTATTGTACAGATATTCTTACCATAAGACCAGAAGTGTACTGTAATGGGATCAAGGGTGTTTCAGTTTTGGTGACACAACAAATATACAGCTGTTTACATGACCCCCTCCAAAAAAACCCAAACATACGAACAAACAAAAACAAAAACCCCCAAACAAACAAACAAAACCCCCAAAAAACAAACAAACAAAAACCCAACAAACCAAAAACAAAAACCAAAACACCAAACCAACAAAACAAAACACAAATAAACAAACAAAACCACAACAACAATAGCAACAACAAAGGTGCTGGCATAAATCTCAAGTGTTTCCAAAGAGGAAAGTCCTGACCAGTTGGTCCTCTCTCACATCTACCCCAAAACAGAAAAATAGGCAACCCTGTGATAACTCCTGAACTCGAGCACAAACAGCAGATCAAGCACTTGTTTTCTTTATACATCACTGATTCCTTAATTCTTACCACAGTGTTCTGTCACCAAATCCTGCCACACACTTAGAGAGCAGCAGCTTAACCCTTGGCTGGTCTCACTCCACGTTGCTGCCCACCTTCAGGCATAGTCTCAAAGGAACGAGTGAGATCACCCAAAGATCAAGATCATTTGTGAATAAAAGCAGCAGAATCTAATCTTTAATACAGAACTCCCAGATTCATCTGCTCCCTCTCATGATCTCCATTCTCAAGTTTGAAGTCTCTATTAAAAAGTCTTTTTACTCTCTCATTTGTTTGCCCAGAGATATCATTCACATCATTGCAAAGACCAGGATGGGAGTCTTCAAAGGAGAAGGTTTGTTTAAGCAAGAAGATATCTTTTTTTGTCCCATGTTTTCAGCTAAAGTGATTGACATTTTTAACATCAACTGAAAGTGGAACTTCAAATCAGGGAAAAAATATTATAGAAAGCAAACTGCAAAGAGTCAGTTTCTAAAAGGCCATCTTTTTTATTTATAAAACAAAAGTAACTTTTTACTTTTGCCCAAAACTGGTATGGAATCATTCTGTGTAAAACAAATCAGACAAAAAAAAAATACTTTCTCTGACAGAGTTGGAAAGCCAATTCAGCTCAGCAAGAAATGTTTGTTTCCACAGGCTTTGAGCTTTTTATAAGTTACATTCAACCATCCCTCTCCAATTATTATAGACATAAATTACAAGGTGAGCTAAAACATGTAGTACTTTTTTTAGAGGAAAATGCAGGGGTTCGTTCTCTTGGTTTCTGCTGAAGAATAAATTATATCATTATAACCTTCTTCTGGATCTTGTTATTCTGACTTTTTGACTCTCACTAGCTGCAGTCTATACAATGCACAACTGTATTTGTTCACAAGGAATGCTTTCGTTCCTTTTGACTTTTTCCTTTCCACTTCCTAATGGTTTACATGTAGCAGCAGAGCTTTTGAAAAATTACCTAACACATACTATGTTTAATGAGTACATTTAAACATACTTTAGCTACAAATCTTATCAGCTGATTATTTAACCTTTGTGGATAGGCTAAATATTTTCTTCAGTGCTTAAATAAATATGATACATGGTTCTCGTGGAAAGTCTAATGAGAAGGAAGTGGTTTTTAAACTCAAGTCAAGACTTCTCCTTTAATTTATTTTATCAGTACTTTTTTCTAAATGATCAAAGCAAGCAGTTTGCATGGCAGACCTAAATTGCTGAAAGAAAAATTAAGTACTAAAATATTAATGCTTTTGGGGGGGGATGGGAGTTGTATGCCGTTTGGAAGGACAGTCAAGAATTTGCTGTGCACTATGAAGCACAAGGCAAGAAGTCAAAATCCTGCTGCCTCTCAAGGTGGATTTAAATAATTAAAATCAAGATGTGTGAATGCCTTTCAGATTTCAATAACAATAAAACATGTCTATAAAACACCTAGCAGCTCTCCTGGCTCCCCCGAATGCCTCATGAACCAAGTCTCACTCAAGAGCATCAGACTCCATGCACCAGCCCAAATGACTGGGAGTGGGCAACCAGTCTGTCAGGGCCATGTAAAAGTACGTGTGCATCTGTGGTCACTGGATAGACATGGGCTGCAGCACTTTCAGACACCTCAGATGCAGCACAGAACCATAGCATCCCTCCTGGTGTGCTGCCCTAGCCTGGAGCAGGGCACTTGTGCTCCACAGACTTATGAGATGCAGGTGCTGCGAGGTGAGAGGCTAGCTAAGAGCTTTTCCTGTCCCATCTCTGAGCCTTCAGTATGTATGATAAATGTGCTTACAGGTGTACAACACCACATATGCCCACATGGTGGATATCCAATAGCACTCACTGCAGCAGGGGAGAGGTGGCCTAGGGCTAGCCAGAGTAGGGGGCTTTTTTGGGCCACAGGTCCTTCAGTGGGGGTTCCAAGCCCTGTTCTCCAGTGCATCTGCAGGAACTATTAAAACCATCCATGTCATAGATCCTTCCTTCTGGAAACCAAAACACAATATACACACACGCACGCACACACAGGAAATCACCCAGAAAGCATGCAGGAGAAAAACTTGGGCTTTATTCTAGGACAGGCTGAAAGAGAATGTGAAAATGCACTGACGTCATGAAAGAAAGAAGTTGAATAGGTCAAGAAGCAGAGATGTGAGCTTAAGGAAATGGCAAGGCACACAAGAAAAGATAAGGGAGATTGTATAAATAAATAAGCACACAGAAAGGAGCTGAGAGCTCTGTGAACAAAGCCTTACTCTTGAGCTAGAGTTCACAGTCCCTTTTCCGTCTGAGAGCCCCTAGAAGGTTTTAGAGAAGGAGCAGACCCTTTCAGAAATTTCACACGGGGACATCACTGTGTCACACCCACAAACTTGTTTTCCTTTGTAGCCTTTTACAGATCAAGCAGAGGGGACCTGCAGGCATCCCCACTCTCTCACCAGGTTCATAGACACTCAGGTGGAAGAAATCTTACTTTCATAATTAAAAATGAAAATAAGCAAGACAGCAAAAAGGAAAATAAACAGTACAAGGAAATCTGGCTTATCACACCTTTAGTACCCCAATCTTTTCAGAAGAGAGAAAACAGAGAGGTAACTGAAGTAGTATTAATTTCATCATTATTGGCAGCACATGTCCTCAGGTCAGAATCTGAAAATTAATGAGCACACTTAAAGAGTTTTAACTATTGTTCTTAACTCCCGAGTGTAAACTTCATCTACCCACAGGGAATCTTCTCTTCACTGCTGGAGATAGCTTTTAGAGGCATGAAAAAAATCATGGAATAGGTTTACATAATTTCCACTGCAGTTGCTTTAATTTACAGTGACATTTGTTACATCACATATTTTGAACCACAGTAATTTTTACATCCTGTGTGCCAAAAGCAGATACATACATGACACCTGAAACTAGGATGGTAGTGCAGGCAGACATATCCCAGCAAACCCGTATACTCACTGTGCTTTATCATTACACTGAACCTGATCCAAGGAAGTAAATTAGAAGCCAATTCAGGTTTATTTATGCTGATCATCTGAAAGGTGTGTCCATAGAAAAGTTAGCACAGGTTCTACAAACTCACCAGCGTCAAGTTGTGTTGGTGGCTTGGTGGCACGTGTGTGTGCCTCCACATCTCCTTGCATTAGCTGAAGTCTGCTCCGTGAACAGTAAAGGGGAAAACATGAGTGTAACAGTCTATTTTGCTTTGCCTAACTTAGAAAGTATGATGAGGTGCAGAAGAGATTAGTGGGTGGCATTCTGGGCCTTCCATCACTAGTTCTTGATGTTCACTCACAGACAACAAGCTCATATGTCCCTGGGATGAACTGTCAAGCTGGAAACACAGACCAAAATTCATTCCACAATGAGCTTGCAGGCTGAATAGAAGTTACAAGATATGTTTCAGGTATACGGAAATCAACATCCTGGCCTTAGTAGTGCTGGGGTTGGAGTTGGGCAGCAAATTTTCATTGCCTCTAATTTGAGACAACTAGGGTTGAAAAGCTGTCCTCTTGCAGGCTACAAAAGAGGTCATGTGTGCTATAAATGTATTTCAGGCTCTATGGAGTAAATCACTGGTTTGGATGTTTTTTGAGGGAAGGAAAACTTAAAAAATAGAAACAAACTAAACCTGGAAGAAAATGCAACACAACCCTAACAAAAGCAGCTTCTGCCTGTCAACCAGAATACTTTTATCTGATTTTACAGACAAAGGAAGTATGGGAAGATGTCATTTATCTGGACTAGAATAAAGCATTTGATACTCTGCCAGATGGAAACTATTAGTTCAAGTAGAAAAAGTGAGGATTAAGATAAGAATTGCAAAGTAGTTAAGGAATTGGTCAAAGAGGAGGTGACAATGGGTTGAGCTGAAAGGAGAAAATCACTCACAGAGTTTTGAAAGAGTCACTATCAATCCTTTTTATTTCTTTAACAATTTTGGCACGAGTGCCTAATGAAACTTTCTCATGACTGAGGTTGGACATCCTTGTCCATATGGACAAGCAGCAGAATTTTACCTAAAAAGAACCAAGTAGTCTTCAGGAACAGTAGGCATTTAAAGGAAAATGCTGTGCACTTAAGAAATCATGAGTGTCCTGATCACTGGAAAAGGTCAATGTGACTTAGAATGAAGTAAAGTATTTCCACTACAGGAAAGAAAGTATTCATGAAATCAATAAATGCCTAGCACTGGCAGGACCTCATCAAGAAGATCATGACCAGTTTTGGACTCCAAGGCTCTGTGTGTGCTGGGGACTTCTCTCTGGCTTGAAGGACATGCAACATGGCACAGAGAATACTTAAAGCTCCAAACCACTCTACCTCCTCAAAAGAGTCATGTTCAAATTACCTTTTAGGTCCCCAGCCTTTCCTAGTTCCAAAACCAACCCCAAGTACTGCCTTGGAGAATGATGATTAATACATGCAAAAGCAATGAAGACAAAAAGCAATCATGTGTCCATCTTTGACCTAAGCCCTTGCTCTGCTTAGTCTTCTGGGATGGACATACCCCAGTGTGCTCAGGATTTTGGCTGGAGAGGAAGGCTACTAGAATGAGAGGAAAACTGGGAAGCATCTTACAAGAGGAGATGAGAAGCACTTGTATTATCTAGTAACACCAAAGCTGAAAAAGAAGATGAGCAGCATAAGTAAGACCTAGGGAAGATATATTTACATCAAAAGATAGCACTTACCATGAGTATATTAAGAGAGGCGTAACAATCTTCTCTATTCATCCAGCAGAGAAGAATCCATATCCTGGATGTGTCCTCTCTCTTCACTTCTGTGATGAGAAACTATGTCCATAAATGCAGCATGGGAGCAGAAACACCTGTTTTTTCAGAGGAATCACTGAACACAGTATATCCCCATTAAAAAAAAATAATTTCAATAACAATAACCAAAAAAAAAGATTCAATTAAAAAAAAATCTTCTAGATGACAATTTTTTTCCATTGACCTATAAAACACATCAGGAAAAAAAAATGTTATTTGACATTTAAGTAAGAACTCTTTCCTTGTGATGCAGTGTGGTGTTGTTACAAGGGCATAGTCAGACATTTGCTAAATAGGCTCTAGTTCTAATTTTTAATTTCCTAGTGGCAACATTCCACTTCACCTCCCCCAAACCCAAGTCTCCTATATGGCAGTGTCATGGGCTGTTGCCATGCCACCAGCCAGCCACTGATCTTTTTTGAGAACAAATGTGTATTTATTGGGAAGATTAAACTGGTGACACAATTTATCCACATGCCAGACACTGAGGGTATAGCATCCCCATGCTGCTTTTGAATGACATTAATCTGACCTGGCCTGACCACAGTCTTCACAACAGCACAGTTTGCCCTTGGCCAGAACCAGAGCTCAAATGAATTACACTTTATTCACCATAAAACCCTGAGCCTTCATCATCTCTGCCCAGAACTTTCTGAATATTTCCTTTAAGTTTACTAAATATTTCTTTGTTTCCAAGACAGAACAGTTGCTGGGGAATGGGGAGGGGGGTGAGGGAATCCCTGTGGTGACAAAAATCACTTGGTAAGGATGACTTCTCAAGCTCCCTAGTCTGATCAAAAGTTTTCAGTCTAGGAGGTCTTCCTCGAGACAACGGATCTTGGACATGCACCTCAGTGTTAACTGTGGAAGAGGAAATTGTCATTGTTTGACTAACAGAAACAAATAAAGCACTAGAAGTGCCCTAACATCAGAAAAACCTCACCCCTAGGATACCTCAGAACTAGTCCATGTGATGGAGCAGAGCAATGGTTTTGAGCAGTTTGCACACAGGGTCTTTGAAACTGCCTTTGGAAGGGAGAAAGAAAACGAACCTGATGACTTTCAGTACCTCTTCTTGTTCTCATTTTGTCCTGTTGCCAGGTGTGCCAACTCTCTGCTCCTGAAGGTTAAGCATAGAATCAGAGGCAGTTTCGCTCTCTCCCCTGCCTTCCTGCTGGCTCCTGTCTTTCCCCTCCCCAGAATCCATCATGTTTCTCCTTGCTGGCACAGGTTTTGGTGGCACCAGAACACAACCTGACCTTGCCTCAGTGGCCTCTTTCTCCTTTAGCAGAAGGACTTCTGGTTCACACCACCTCTTTCGTATTAGCTTTTACTGTAATCCATGGAAGATGGGGTAAGAGGAAAAGGAAAGAGTGAAGAAGCCAAATTTTGTAATGCTTAGATGCAGTTTCACATCCAGGAAACGTGAGATCCTCCAACCACGGGGCTGACAATATTACAACAAAAGCCACACATCCTAATACAAATGCTAAACAATGTGCTTCTCTGACCTAACTTTCCTTCAGTCTTCCCACAAAACCACAAAAAGTAGGAGGAGAAGAGTTAACACATTCTTTTCTAGGTTTCCTTTGACAAATGTGACAGCCTGTCACTGACTGATAGGCAATTAGAAGTGTGATGGATTGGTTCAAGAAAGCCAAGCCCTGTATCTGTCCTGTCTATCTAGGTCCAACAGAGCCTCTCCCATACTAAAATCCGTATGGAGAAGCATTATCTGCCACAGGCATCAATCACGATCCTGCTGAGTGAACTGGACATGAAGCAGCAACAGCTGTCCCCAAGTCTGATACTACATATCTGCACAAGAAATCACGGGCTCGTTCCTCCTGCCACCAGGGCAGAAAGGAAGAAGTGACATCTATCAAGCCCTGCAGAGAGGAACAATGCACTCCCTTGGCTGCTCTCCACTGCCCGTGCCTTGCTGAAGAAGGACACTCGCTGCCATCCCCACCAGTCACTGAGGGAAGGGACAAGCCAGTCCACAAGGTCCAGCCTTGCACGCAGTATCAACCCAGGAGTTATTTATAGTCTCTGGGGAAGTGACAGGGGCTGTGGATGTGAATGGGAGGGAGATTCAGACCAGATGTCTGCAGGGCCTTTCCAAGGAAGCCCACATAAATGTGCGGCACAGTTCGCAATCGGAGCTGCGTGGTGTCAAACCGCTGTGGTTACACAAGGACCAGTGTGATAGTGTCAAGCCAGCACTGGAGCAGGGGAAAGGATTCTTGCTCAGGAATTGAATAGAGGCCTTGACCAAAGGAGAACAATGCATGGCGCTGGAGCGGCGGGGCTGCATTGTGAGAGCCTCTGCGAGAAGCGGTCATGCTGCCAGTTGCATTGTTCCACACTATCTCCATCTGCTCATGGGCCAGAGCTCCTCACCCCTGCCCAGGCCAGTCGTACACATCTGCATCCCTCAGCTCCACTGCCCACCTCTGCCAAAGGGCATGAGTCCTCACCAGCAATGCTGCTGGAGCTGGGTGCTGATGGAGGCAGAGTGTTCCTTCAAGCAGGGGATGCAATTCTTGCGTTTCCAACATTGCCAATGAACCCAAAGCTCTTACCACAGCTTTATTGTTCCTGTTACTATGAGACCAAGTCCACAATAACTGCATTTTTCCAATGGTGGCTAAACAGATGCACTTTGCCAGCATGGGTTTTGTTTAAAAAAAAAAATCAAACAAACAAAAACATACACAAAAACCCAACTAAACAAAACAACAACAACAACAAAAAAAAAAAAAAAACCAAAAAAAAAAAAACCAAAAAAAAAACCCAACACACAAAAACCTTGCATGTGTTAGCTTTTTCTCAACAGAATTAGAGGGAGGTCGTCAGATGTTGAAATCAGAGAAATGTCACTGAAGTCAGGAGAGTTCAAGCTCATCTGTGCAGCTGAACCTTGGACTAGAGTTTTACTAATGGGTGGCTGATCAATATACCATTAAACCAATCCCAATCTTGAAATCAAGAGACCAGTTCCTTACTAATGACAATAAAGAGGAGCAGCAAAAAGTAAAACAGGGAAAGTGGACGGACTCAAAGGAAGAGAAAGGAGAAGACTGCTGAAACAGAAGAACCTGAAATTGCTTTTATAAAACAACCCACAAACAATACTAAAGAAACTCCCCTGACATGCAGCTCTACGACTAAGCTCCTTGGCTTTTTTAATAAATCCTTATCCCTGACTCATGTCAGCTGCTGAGCATAGGCTCCTTGGGATGTCAGCGACGAAGAGCAATTGCTCAGCTGCACTGGCTCCGAACAATGAGGGACTTTCTGCAACATTCAGTGACACAAAACCAGGAACCCAGAGTCTTTTTTAAAGACATGGCATTTAGCCTATCTGTTGCAGTTTCAGGACCTACTGGAAAGCCCAGCACCTTGGTCTGAGAGACTCTTTAGATAAAATAAGGTATTCAGAAACAAAATAAGACATTCAGAAAAATGAAACTGAAAACTCAGTAGAATATGAAATCTTGCAGAGGTTTGGAAACTTCCATCTGCTTCATGATCTTTTCTAAATTTTTATGCAGCTCTGCACTGCCCTTTTAGCCAGATTTAGAAGCCGAAAAAACCTTCCTAAAAAGGCTGGTTAATTACCAGAAGTCTCACAAAGAAATATGTTATTTCCCAGCCAGTTCCCAGGTAATAAAATATAATTTCTAAATTTAGTTAGAAGTTTATCTACATTTATTACAAGCTAAGCCTAATTTTGCTTCCTCTTTGAACAAAATTTCCTTCCTCTAGAGTAGCCTTTGCCTATGTCGAGGACTAGGTAGATATGACAGTTTCAGCTGAATTAATTCAAAGCTTATGTGAAATACCAGATAAATCTAGATAAACAGATATTTAAAGAATTAAACTGCTAATCTCTTTGCAAGAAAGCAGCTCTGTGTTTCATCCAAAGACTCCGAGGTTCCCCCTTCCCTACTGGTTATGCAATCTGGTTTGAAGAAACAGATGCAGGCTTGGAAGGAGATGGTTTAAATAAAGTAGCTCTCCACTTGCAGGTATTACCTCTTCCCATTCGTGTTTTGAATTCTCATTATTCTGAGGAAAATATTAATTTTCCTGCTGGAGAAACCAAAAAGCTCAGATAGTGCCCAATCCTGCCCAAGCAGGACCTGGAGCAGTGAATTCTGGGTTCCTGGGTAGGGGTAACCAGGGGGAAGCAGCAGGAGACCCCACTGCCAGGCTATAACAAATTACTCACTCCACTTCTCATCCACTGCTGCTCTTATTCCTTATTAATTTCCACACTGACTGTCCAGATTCAAACATTTCCATCCTGGATAGTCTGAGAATCCTCTGGAAAACCTAATCCTTCCATGCACTGTGCTAACTCAGCAGCTCTGTAATTCCTTAGAGCAGGGAGCTCCAGAAGGCTGAGTATCACTTTTGTACTAAAGTCTTTCCCTTGTTTGTTTTACAATTGCTGTCCTTTAATTGAGCACAGTTGATCTAAGACAAAGCAGTAAAATGGGAGTGAACTAAGGAGGGGCCACAGATGGTCTTCTCTACAAATCCAGTCTAATCCCTTTTTCCTTTTGTCCTCATTCTTTTATTTCATTTACAAGCAAAAAAGGTGAAAGCCCACTTGTTCTTCCATCCTCTGCTCATATTTAGAAACTGCACCCAAAGTATGGCTTTGTGAAGTGACCATTCCCATATTCCTCTTTCCTTTTCCCCACAATTGTTTTCTCGGAGGTACATCAAACATTCAGGGAATTCAACTACCTTTTTCCTGACTGCCTGTTACAGTAGTTGTAAACCTAAGTTGTAAAGGGGCACTCTCCAGCCACTGAGCCGCAGCCTTCTGCAGAGATGTCACGGACTGAGATCGCTGCTCTAGGCAGCCTCAGCCACCCGGGGAAACGGACCTGAAGGGGACGCAGGGCTGGGGCAGGACAGCCCGTTACACACCGGATTGTCATTTGGGGATAGCTGGTTGAGATCAATAAGCTCCATACATTAAAAAAATGCTGTAAGGGGAACATTTAGTCTCAGATTCCTGTTTACTGATGCTTTCCTTCAATCTTTTGCTGGTATTATCTCTCACGTAGCAAATCAAATAATGAATGGACCTTTCCTGCGTGTAGCCCCATCAGCTCAGTACACAGCATATTCTCCAGTTATGTTTATCCAACTTTCCCTTCCAGTTCCATTTGAACTGATACTTTCATTCTTGGAATAACAATTATTAAACCACTTGGTGCCTTTCATGGTTAATTATTTCCTTTCCTTAACACAGTCTGCCTTCAAACTGTAGGCTAGGTCTTGAGCATACCTCAGTATTCCCATTTTTATTTCCTATGAGAAATAGTGTTGAAAAGTCCTCGTTACCTAACTACAGAATTTTGTCACATACATTTCTTCCCAAAGTTTAAAAATTTAGCAATTTTTAATGACCTCTACAGGAACATTTTCTGTCTTTTGGACCTGCTTTTCATGCAACTGATGAAGGTAAATTTTCTTGGTTTTGCAATGTTTTTCACATACAAAAGTTAGCAGGTTAATGGATTGACTTTCCTGTCATGATTGATACAGGTAGGATAATCATATTAAATAAATAACTGCTATGAAATTTACAAATTTTGAACGTATTTTTTGGCTCATATTTCATTATTTTTATATATCAAGTACCATTAAACTCTAACTTGTATTTACCACTCCTGCAAAAACAAACAAACAAAAAAAACCCCAAACAAACAAAAACCCAACAGATGACTTTCAAAAAATTGTACACAATGTTTTTCTACTTCGTCTTCAAATATTACAAAGAAAGAAACAAATTCTGCCTTAAATTATCTCTGTATAATACAGAGCAACAGCCCATTCCTTAAATTAATAAAATAATATTGATAAGTACTGAGATGGTGTACCTATATTGCAAAGTTATGCGTAAGGCTTTGTTCCATTTTAGTTAGATAAAGTGTGCTACACTAATGTGCTTAAACTAGCAGACCCTGTTTACATTTCCAGGCTGCAAAGAAGAAACTTTAGTAGCACAGAGCATGTTGTGATAACTGCAGACATATTAGTCCCAGAGACACATATAGCACACTTGAGCTTATGCAAAGACTTGTGTAGATGTGACCCAAGTTATTGCTACTACAGGAATTATGACATCAGCATTGCTCTATGTGATAGGAATAACAGGTCAATCTCTTATCCACTGGCCAATGTATAGCCTGCAATAGGAAACAAAGGCACACTTGCCAATGCATTATAGTGCAAAAGTTACACAGAGAAGGAAAAATTGGCTCGGGTTTTCCAGCATTTGGAAATAATTCTATATTCTGTTCTAGGTGTATACCCTTACTTACTGCTTTTCATCTTGTTGCCTCTTCCCCTACTATGTGCCAACATTAGGGTTTCTTCTGTAGGAGCTTCATTTATCCCATAAACCAAGATGTAATAAGAGAGCAAGAAAAAGTGTGCCTACCTATTTTATAGCCTCTTCAGGAAGACTTCGGGAGACACTATTCCTCATTACCTTTACAAAGAGGAACTTACGGGTATGCTATATCCTTCCCAGGGGATAATCCCATGCCATGGACAAAGCTGAATGCTACAGAACATCACACCCATCTCTGCTCTCTGAAAAGAAACCTTGCGTACCAGCACTTTTCAAAAGGAGCTGCCTGACAAATGCACTTCCCACCATTGCATTTCTTCAGTTTCTTCGTATCAGAACTTCAAAACACGAATTTCAGCTAACGACTTTCCCAATAGCTACTTCACCTGGCTCCAGGCGTTCACTCAGAAGGTGCTTAGCACCTTTTGGTCACAGAATCCTTCTGCCAATATATTTTTTCAACTTTATTTCACAGATCACCTCATCAAAACCATTTGGAAAAAAAAAATTGACAGGACAGATCCACATACCAGCAGAAAATTCAGCTTTCTTTTCTGGGAGAAGTCAGTTCAAATGGGTCACCGCAAAGGAAGGATAAATCTGGCAGCCAATGTTTGCTGTCATTCTCCAAAGACAAGGGGATGTCTGCCCTTCAAAGGAGGGAGTTGTTTATAAAGAATCCTGCTAATGACACCTAGGATAATCAGTGCAAACAGGTCTTTCTAGTTCTGGGCTCCATGCCATCTGCTCGTTCAGAGGTCAGATAGCTGAAGGCAGGGCACTAGAGGGCTTTGCTGCTTTGGGAGGTTCAGATGGGAATACACCTCAGGGATGGGTGGGTTTATCATCAGGGAGAGTGATCCAACCTTTCTTTTGAAAAGTGCGAATTTAGCAAACTTGGACCCTTTATGGTGGTATATGTTAAGTAATTACTGGTTCCAACCCTGAAACTCTTATGAAGTTTACCTTCAGATCTTTCTAAATGAGACCTTGCCTGGGTGCTAATGAGGTGAAAACTGGATGATGGTCCACTTCTACAGCTGAACCTGCAAAGGCCCAGTGTAATGGGGTCCTGACCTGCTTGGTTGGTGTTTCAACACCACATGTTCCTAAAAACAGGCTCCTTTGTCCATGTCCAGTGAGCTAGGTGCTCTACAGACAGTCAGTGGTACTGCTTGTTCACGTCTGCGGGGCAGTATCTCCTACCTAATAGCGTTCAGAGCCAAAGACTGCTCTCTCCTGTCACTTCAAGGCCACTTATCTGCCACCATTTCCTGCAAAATGGTGTGTCTGTGCTTCAGAGTTCAAAAGAACTGTATCTGGGCACACAAATAAAGGCTCAGAAGACTGACAGGGGACACTGGTTGTGAAACTCTTGAGCCTTTGATTTCATGCTCTTAAGGCGAAGGAACTTTCTTTAAAGAGTTAGTAAAGCATTCTGGCGCCAACAGGGCATGGAGAAAACTCCCAGCAGTGGAGTAAAAGGTATCCAAGATACAGTGATATCAAGAAAGACAAAAGAATATCTTAAGATAGGGGTTTAAGGCCTGAATACCAAAACCCTTGGGGGAGAAAAATTAAAAAAAAAAAAAAAAAGCAGCATAGCTGCTCTTTGGACCTTCTGGAAGTGTTTTACTGAAGAGAGCAATTCCAGACTCCAGGCTACATCAGAAAATCCTGGCCCTTCAACTAAGTTAATTGACTTAGTATTTTGGCTATGTGTTTACTCCCTCTTTCCCCTCTTTTACTACCTTTTCTATTTCAATGTTGTAAAAGTCAACTAACTTCTAAAAAACAAATTCACTTTATTCCAGTGTTTGTTAGACCTTTTCCACCTACTTAATGACTGGCTGGAATAGCAGCAAGGCCAGGAATACTTCACGCTCTGGGCACTCACTAATTGGGTTGTTAGCAGACTAGAGAGACAGGAGGAGATGAGGAAAAGCACTGCTATTATAAGCCACTGAGTGTAAAGAAAAAGAAAGTGAAATAAATATGGAATTGTTATGTTAGGGAAATTACGGTACTTAACGCCCTATTTTTCTGAAAAAAAATAGCTCCCTCAGGACATCTTGCAAACACTAAAAGCAAAATACACCAGAAATATAACTGGCTTTTTTTTTTTTTTTCTTTTTATAGTAAATGCAGGGGAAAAAAAAAAAAAAAAATACACATTTCTTTTTATAAAACAAATCGTCAGCCCAAACTCACCTCTCGTTTGATGATGTCTGAGACTGTGAGTAACCACTTAGAGCATCCAGGCTCAGTTTGTGTTAGCTGGGAATGCTGACCAGCAGAGTCCTTGCAGACATAGTGCCAACATCATGTTGTCTGTACACTCTCGGCGGTAGTTCTTGCAGGCTGAGTGACACCATATGGGGTCCAGCCTGTTATTTTTGTGCTCCTGAGACTCGGTGACATCTCAGGTGAAGGCACCATGCTCCTGCACGTCACCCAGGGTTGTATCAGCATCTGCACGTGCCGTTGTAGGAGCAGAATGTTAAAATCTTTGAAGGCACCACAAGAGACTGCAGTGCAGGGGGTGGATGAGATGGGTGCAGATCTGCTGTATTTGCAAGCTGCCTGCACAGTCACTGTGAAAGCACATCAGCCACAGGCAGGTGCTATGGGCTACCCACTGGCACGGCTGGGGAGGCACCAGACAGTCCAGCTTCAGCAGTAATACAGGGTGACAGATTGGTTCATGCCACAGGAAGCACACAGCACCACGGCGCTGCAGGGTGAGCAGTCAGAGCCACTCTTGCCCACTGCACTCCTGGAGTTGTGGCCATAGAGTCATAGAAGGGTTTGGGTGGGAAGGCACCTTAAAGATATCTAGTTCCAACCCCCACTGTCATGGGCAGGGAACCTTCCACTAGACCAGGTTACTCAGAGCCCCATCCAGCCTGGCCTTTAACACCTGCAGGGATGGGGAGACCACAGCCCCTGCTCCTTTGCACTGAGGGAACCAGCCCTGGGGCAAGCTACGCATGGCCAGCAAAGCAAAGGCTTCACCCACGCCCTATCCTTCCTCATCACCCTGCACCAGGAGTGCAGCAAGAATCAGGACTCATTCAGCAGGAGTCAGATCAGCTCTCTCCAGCCTTCCCGGAGCTGCTGCACGATGAGTTTCATACACATGTGTCTGTGGAGTTTGTGTGTCTAGAGGTGCGTGTGTGTATAGATGTGTTTGTATGGGCTTGTGTGCTATGGGGGGGTGTGAATAGGGACACGTGTTTACTGCCAGCCTTCCTTGGCCCCTCTACAAGGTGTGAATTTCACCTCAGGTGAATTATTTCTCCGGGGATTACATAACAAAGTGATTGTGAAAATACCATCGTCTGTGTTATAGAAACTTAACAGAGCCCCTGGAGTCTTTAAATTGAAACATTGCACTGAAGTGCTTTTTGCCATGTATCTCCTCCTACACACAGCTCATTCTAGTCTGAAAAATAAAAGGGCAGGACAGCTTCCTACAGGATTTCAAAGAGATGATCCTACCCTAATTAACTATAATCTTGTTCAGACGGCATTTTCCTTCAAGATTCAAAGACTAGCAGGGGGCTGGGGCTAGGCAGAAAAGGAGATTATTAAAACTTTAATAACATGAGCCTTTGAACCTTTCAAATTCTTTACAATTTTCTCACATCTCTAACCCAGATGTCTGCATTTAAAAACTGTGCCAACAAACATGAACTTTTTGTTTATGCTTTTATATCTTTCAGGGAACAGCCTTTTTTAAAATGATAGGAAACATCATGCTTGCAGTTCACAAGGCCAGATGACAAGGCTAAAGATTGGAAAAAAAAAAAAAGAAAGAAAGAAAGAAAGCAAAAAGGCAAAGAGGGTTTCGCAGGCACTGTTTCCAGAAGGTGAGCCATTCCACAGAGCTCCAGGCAGAGTTGGAACAAGAAATGGTTTTCCTGTTCAGTAAACAATTTTAAGAGTTCAAAAACGTTCTCATGCTGCATCAGAGCATAGTTGAGACTTTGGGAAATTTTTTTTGAAAGAAAAAAAAACACCTCTACACACGCCTGTAAAAAATGTATTCATAGAAGTCAGCACAGCGTAATGAGGGCTGCTGTGACTGGGATATTTCTCCAGAGTCAGGATAAGCCCTGAGATGTAATCTGGGCAAGTTTCCTTCTCTGCAAGACTTTACTGCTTACCAAGGGAAGAACAACCTCAACAGCAGAGCTGTGGAAAGGCACCTCCAGTGGCCCCAGCACGAAGGACCAGAGCCACAGCCCTATCCCACCAGGAAGCCATCAGACCTACCCCATCAGCAGCATTTCTGCAGAGTTTGAGCTGGATCTGAAATATTTCCTTGAGTAGAATTTAGTCAAAATTGGCATGCTGCCATCCCAACACTTCTAATATATGGCATAAAAAAGCTCTTCTGTCCAATGCTCCCCACCAGCTCCAATTACAGTTCAAGGGAAGGACCAGTCTCACTCCAGCTGTATGGTCCAAAACCTGACCTAACCCTGCAAGATCTCACCAGACCTTAAAACAGAAGAATAAAAATGGCAGCTATCCTGACAGGCATTGCACTGCCAGCTTTTCCAGAAGCCTAGGAGGGAAAAAACCCTTTTATTTCTACAAGGATTGCCCTGGGATCCACTAGCCAACAAGTTCAAGTCATCACAATCGCTCCAGCTTTTGAAAACAAGTGGTTGTTCAAACACAGGTATTTGTTATGACTTGCTTCCCAATCCCACAGTAAGAACAAGGGAATGAGCTATTTGCCAGCCAAAAACTCAAGGAAGCCTCTTAACACTGCTAGGGCCCTGCTGTTGGAACTACCTGCTGGTCTGGCTCCAAGTGGCCAGGCTCTGCAGGGCTTTGCTGAAAATGAAGCCAGCAATCTCAGACCTGGAAAGTGCCTTTTCTTTAGGTCAGGGATGGGAAGTTCAAGTGATTATCCTGGAATGGGCTCTTAGAACACATCAGGCCGTAAAATCATCCTGCTTCCCCATGCCCGTAGAGGGATAAGCATGGACAGGCACCCTCCAAACTCCTGACTAGTCACCACACTACATCTAACAGAAACTTTTATTTCTTCATCTTTCACTTCTGTTTCTTGTTGTTTAAGGAAAAATGATTTTTAGATGCAAACAGTCCCTAACAAAAGGATTTCTTGGTAGAGCACATGGCCCGCAGGAACAGAGCATTTTGGCCCAAGGAGAGGTGGAAATAGCAGAAGTCACCGATGTTCCCAAGAAGACACTTTAAATCAGCTTCGAAAAGACCATGCCCACATCCAGATAAACTGGTCATATATCTCCAGTTTCGTGGTATTTAATCTTTCTTCCCTAATGATTATTTTTTCATTGTCTCTCTAAACTTAAAAAAAAGTGAAATTGTTTCATTTAACTGTTTTTTTCCAGAATATGATTAGTAAAATATATCTGCCAGTTATGGATAAAGATTCCCTTTTGTGATTTCTATGCAGATAAACCAAACATGCTCAGGTTAATCAATGCACCCAGCCAAGACTGAAGTGGGAAGTAGAGGCTGAGTGCTGCAGCCTTTCAGAATTCCCTAAGCAAGTGTTTTGGAACTGCATGTGTACTGGCACCCAGCACTGCAGCAGGGGTTGAAAAAGAAGTGTTGTCACATCTCTATGTTTGGACCATTCTGAGTCTGAATCCCAACATGCAATGCAATAACTCATGGGTGTCAGCTCTAATGTAGAAACTAACTCACCCTACACACCCAGGATCCCCAAACCCTGCAACTCAGCTCCTGACTTCAGTGTTCTGCCCCTAAATTTCCACCCCCCTCCTCAAAGTCCTTATGACAGGTCTACAAGGAAAAAGAAGTTCAAGACTCAGATGAAGTGTTTGGTTGCCACAGTGATGGGGCACTCTACATCCCCAAGAGATCATTCTTTCAAGTGCAAGACAAAATATGTTGAGAACTCGAGAGTCACCCAGAAGCTCATGGCTGATCAAAAGATGCATTATTTATCCACTTACTGCAGGCCTGCCCGTGGTGAGACCCAGGTTCCATGTGCACCTGAGGTCCTTGCCACTCACAGCAGCGGGTGCCAAGATCAGTGGCAAAGGCAGCATGAGGGTGACCCAAATGAGTCTGAGTGTGAATCAGAGGTAGCCCTTGAGCACACCAGGAACATCAATGTTTGATCCTGCCATAGCTTCTCCCTTCCCTTTTTATCATGTCGTAGCTTCACTGAATCAAAAGGAACAAGAGAATACTTCTGTTCCCATGAGAAGAATACCCAGCCCTGCTGTCAACAAGAGAGGTGAAAGGCTGAGAAAGTCCTAGCAGGAGGAGCTGACTGAAAGTAGAAGCAGAGTATTGCAGCAGCTCCTTGTGAAACCCCTCGGGAGACACATGGCCACCCCAGCAGTGCAGGAACCCGCGAGCTCCCCTGGACCCTCACCCAACAGGACAGGAAAGATAGAACTGGGCAACACCCTGCAGAGGAGTGAGAGCTTCCCACACAGCCATCCAGACTACAAAAGCACTGACAGGCCTTAAAATATGTGGATTTTGTTCTGAATTTACTGAAGGCAAGCAACTGCCCAGGAAGCATTGCTCAAAAGATGTCACTTGGCTCCTCACCCAGGTTCTTCACCCAGAGAGTGGTCAAATACTGAAACAGAGAAGTGGCCAGGAACCAAGCCTGTCAGTGTTCAAGAAACATCTGGACAAGGCCCTCAGGCACATGTTGTGAATTTTGGGGTTGTCCTGTGCAGGGCCAGGAGTTGGACGGTTCCTTTGGTTTTATGTTGCTACTGGATATTACATCACTTGATCCTGAATTCATTACCTCTGGCTTTCACTTTAAGTGGCTCTTCCCGGCAACCTCCCAGAAAAAAGAAAGCTCATTTCTCAGATAAAATGCATGACACACTCACACCAGCCTACCCCATTACAGACCATATCCCCCTTAGTGCGAGACACTAAGGCAGGGACAGACAATCCAGTCCAAGATTTATTCTGCTCTAATCAGCTCAGGCTTTGAGAATCTCCTTGTGGATTTGAGCCTGTGATCAGTAGCTCGTTGACTGCTGTTTTAATACCAAAGCCTTTCCAAACCAGCTGCAGTAATTACCCCCACGGAGAATGAGGAATCTCAGTTATA
Source organism: Formicarius rufipectus (assembly GCA_013399695.1). Classification (NCBI taxonomy): domain Eukaryota; kingdom Metazoa; phylum Chordata; class Aves; order Passeriformes; family Formicariidae; genus Formicarius; species Formicarius rufipectus. Next base: position 871,586 of record VXAU01003751.1, on the reverse strand, counting down.
AACTAGCTGGCAAACTTGCAAGAATATGTCTCCTAGAGGACTTCAGGATATTTCTTTCTGAAGTTAACCCTGTTAAATCATTCCTAAGCTGTCTTCAAATAAAGAATGAACCTTCAGAGTAACACTTGCTTTGGTTTTACATATTCTCTTTTCCCTTTTTAAGTCAGCTGATCTTTGGGGCCTTCAAATCTATCAAAGCTATTTCAGTTAAATAACCTCTAGCTCTCCTGAAATAGTGCAAACATTCAACAGGAAAGCTTAGGAGAAACATTAAGAGCTGTTAGACTCTAAGTCAAAGCTTAACACAGCTTGTGCTTGTCCTGTTATACTCAGTTAGACAAGATACTATGGCTTGGTTTATATCAGAGAAGCCTTATTGCACAGTAAAAATTACCTCAAAGCCTTGACCAGCAGATCCAAAATCAGCTCTTGGCAATCATGTTTAGCCAAAGTTGGTGCAGGTCTACCCCTGAGTAGAAATGGCACTGAGCCATGGAGCCTCTCTGCCTCACCTGCCCAAGTCCAGTCTGGCTCAGAAGTGACTGTGACCCATTTGATGACAGCCTCAAAGTAGCTGTGGAAAAAGAGTGATGCCCAAAGATCAAGCAGCCAAGTGACTAAAGCTACAATACAGCTAATATCCTTCTTGTTACTGACAGGGGAGAAGAGATGGGTGAGGAACACATACCTGTATGATAATCTGAGTCCTGCAGTCCTGGAGACAACTCCATTCAGGTAAGCACTAAAACCTCCCTGGCTAGCAAGAGGTGATGCCACCCAAACTTGTGTTGGGCTTGTTCTGCAGAAGCAGAGCTCTTGAAGGCAAAAACTACTTAGAAATGTGCACCTGACCAACTTGCTTAGGAGGAGCATGTTGTAAAAGGCAACTACTGCAGGATTTTGTTCAGTAGTGATTCATTCTATTGTTTTTTTAAAGCTTTTTTGGCTTTGAACAAGTAACTGAAAGTTAAACAGTGTGCCACCTAATCTCATTGCTGGGTCTGGTCCTTGCATATATAAACTTGACTAGGCTGGTAAAGATCCTTAAGCATTCTGGGCAGTCTTCAGCAGCAGGCAGTGCGGGGTCCAGGGATGCCCAAGGAGAGGGAGACACAGTACAGGGTTTCACTACCACAGACACCCATTAAGAAAGAGTTGGAAATAAATGTCTTCTTCATACTCAGTCTGCTTTTAAATCTAGGCATGGTAACTTTGGGCAATGATCTTTTCAGACTGTCATACAGAGAAATAGAATCAATTTAAAATTGCTCTTTTTTGTATTTCTCCAAGTGAAAAAAAAATCTCTTATTTTTCAAAACATACCAGTTAGTCACTACTAGGGCAAATTCACTAATATTCAGATCACGTAATTTTACTGTCTAGTGAGGTGGTAATGTTACTGTTTTTCCCAGTATACTTTCTTAAGCTCAGTCACACAGTATCCTCCACAGCTGCCCTTCCTGAATTTGGGCAGACACTATATGGACTTGTGTGTTCTTTTCCCATTGGTGGACTCTACAGAGAGCCTACAATGGGATGAGCAAGCACCAGGGGCACTGGCACCACTTGTGGGGCAGCTGAGGGCTGAGGAGCCTCAGGGCCACCCATGTATCTTAAAGACCAAATGCAGACCTGTCAGAAAGTCTGAAGACCTTTCCAAAGCAACAGAACTTATCAAACTGAAGAGGCTGATAGAAAAGCTTCCTGAAAGATGATTAAACTCTTACTTTATGAGGTGTCCAGCAGCAGTTATCAAAGCTCTGTAGCAGACACTGCTGCTGAGACTGAAGTAGGGAGATAAGGCACCACGTCAGCCCTAGTTAATTATCTTGGCCATGCAGTTGCTTTTTGCCAAAGTCAGGAAGATTTAAATCAACATGCCAAAAAACCCTCACTATGTCAAAGAACATCTATCCTGACCTTAAAGGATGGTAGGAAAGGAAAGATATTTTTCAATTAAAAAATAATAATTAAAAAATTCATATACACAAAGCAAAATACCTTCTGTATGAATTAAGCAGTTCCTAAGAGACATCCTGGAGCAGCAAGGGAGCTTGGTAAACTTTAATAAGGGAATTCCTCAGAGACTGGAGCTTTGCTTTGGTTGCTGGCTGCCTCCTGGGGAGAGAAAACACTACGGAAATGAAATATGACCTTGTGCTGTTGTCGCAGAGCATTTCCAGTTCTTTCCCTTGCCCATGTGAGTAACCCTTCCTTGTGTAAGGAGCCCCATTTAGCAGTTACCTGCATGGCAGGGCTTCCCCACAGGTGACACTCTTTTATCTGGCACACACCAAAATGGGAGCTCTAAGAAAACTATTTATTTTTACCTAAGATTTGAAGGATGAAACCGACTTACATCATTTGCTCATGGCATCAGAAATGTCATGCAAGTCTGAGTTTTGAGACAAGGCTCTGCACCCTCTCCCTACTCGCACAAGAACTTCCCAGTCACTCCTGCATGGCATGTCCTCCCAGAGCCAGGATGTACCAGGAGAAAGGTCTCATCCCAGCCAGTCCATGCCCATGCTGCAGAGTTCACCCTGGCCCCGAACGTGCCCCTGCCCATCTCTGTCAGGGCAGCACTGGGACCAAAGCACCCAGCCCCAAGGAACAGCTCGGTGTGGATAGAAACCCCCACCAGCACACCTCCCCAGCCTTCCTCCTGATACAGCAATCTGGTTTTCTTGTTTATTTTTCTAATCATCCTGTCTAAAATAATTAAGGGGCAAAAGCATTCCCCAAATAAAAATATCAACATCTGAGCTTCCCCACTTTAATCTGTATCCCTCTGATAGCTGAAGACCTTCCTATTAGCACTGCACCAGCATATGATTTAGTTAAATGAATAGTTGATTGTAATTACAACCTTCCCTAGGCTGATGCTTCTTTTCTGTGTAATTTCAATTTCCACAAACAGTGGGAAGTCCCTTTTTTGTTCCTGCCTCACTCTACTGTGGCCTTTAGTTCCCAATCACAGAATTTTTTCCCCCCAGTGAAGGGAGGGCTGGATAACACTTTGGTGTAATTCCTGCCCCAGTCACATGTAATTTCCTAGAGAATGAGTAAACGTGGTTGTAATTTCACCATGCAGCTGTCTACCATCTGCATGGCAGCACCACGATACCGTTACCTGTTTATCTCCTGGAGGTACAAGTACTGCTGACAAGCCCCTGCCCATCACTGTTTATGTGCAAGGAGTTAATACCATAGCATTACAGTGCCCCATGGTGAAACTATAATTAGGCAACGGTTTTATTTTACTGCTTGTGAGCAATCCCTGACAGCACAGACACTGGGTGCTTTCCAAACTGCTCCTGTTTCAGGTCCCAACCTGAAATTCTCATTTAGAGGATGACTTTTACTGCTGCTAATCCTTCATGTACCTCTCCAAGGCCCTAGCTTGCATGGCGGTGCTGGGGCATGGGGCTGGCTTGGACAGAAGTGGCAAACGACAGGGTGAGCCTCTCTGCTCTTTCCACTGTGTGGTGGCAGGACAAAGCACTGGAGGTATATGGAGATGCCGAGCAGGCAGGGCAGGGGGATGCAGTGCCCCAACAGCACAGTCCAAGTAGCCTGCCAGCCCCTGGAAGCAACAGGCTGCTTAGGAGTGTTGACATGGGCACAGCAGCTCTGTGTCCAGCAGCACCAGTGCCTGTGGGAGGAAAGGAGGAGCAGCGGAACAGCAATGCTCTTTTTGTGAGGGAAGCTATTTTAAACCATCTTCCTTGTGGGTAGCCCTTTTGGCTCCCAAATCTGTCTGAGGCAGAGGTATAGAATACATTGGAGTGCAGAACATAAGAGCAGCACTCCAAGAGGACAAACAGAGTCTGTCTGCCAGAGCACAGGACTGAGAGGTACATGCACACTTGCTCATGTGAGACTAAAGAAACAAACATATCCAAGGCTTCTGTACTTACCTCAGCTTCTGTTATTAAGGCATTATTATCTGGGTTTTTTCTTCTTCTTCCAACACCCGACACCCCTCTTCTTGCAAAATCTCCATGCCAATCATGGAAAGCTGCATGGCCCAGGACATGGGCTCACAAGAACCTAATAAAACAGCAACAGCTCCAAATTACTGCATTTAGGACTACTCAGATGACAGACAGACGAGCAGAGTATAAGCAGCTAGGGAGGAGAATTATTGGCAAAAAAAGCATCATTAAATCTTTTGTCCACAGTGATAGGGAGGAGGAAAGCCAAGAGCCAGTCAGGGACAGACCCTGGGGCTACAAGAAGCCCTGTAGTCACAAGGTTTGCCTACCTTTGGTGAAGCACTTCTTCTTCCTTAGTAGGACTCATGTCACCAGCTGGGCACTTAACAGCCCCTAGTGAGGGCCTGGAAATCTCTTATGACAAGGAACAAAGGCTGGGAAGTTGGAGGGGAAGGGCAGAACTGAGCCCTTGAGGGTGGGACAGTTGCCAGCCCACAGCACTGCCTGGGGATCCTAGCCTCCCTCTCCCAGAGGATGCCCATGCCAGTGGGATATCTGTTTCCTCACGGCACAGTGGGCACTGTAAGCCCTGACACAGGGCATAGGACCTTCACATATGGCAGAGGGGTTGGAACTAGATGATCTTTAAGGTCCCTTCCAACCCAAACCACTCTATGATTCTATGGTGTAGCCCAACTTCAGGCACAGTCAAACCTCATGGCAAGCCAATTCCCAGCTTTCAAAAGCCTGTCAGATTGCATCTCCTTCGTTCATTCACTCATAGCAGTGACTTACATTTTTGGTATATGGGCAGCATTCCTGGCTGTCCCGATAAAATATGTCTATGCCTTCCCATCTTCAGCAGAGAGTGAAGGCATTTCGAGAGTAAGGCAGAACTGCAGCAACTTCTGCCTAAACTAACATTTCATTTCCTTGCTACAGCTCACTTCTATTGTCATCACTTTCATGCCTCTAATTAACTTGCATCTGTTTCGTGTTTGAAGTTTGTAACACTTGCCCACTTTGGCTACAGTAGTTTATAACCCAATGCTAAACATATGTTTATGTTTACTGCACACTAGCTCTGAATCCTTTGACTTAGCATTGTATCAGTTCATTATACCACTAATGGAGAGCTTCTGAGACAGGGCTGAAGCCTTTAGTGATAATAAATTGGGGAATCATTTAGAGGTGGTTGAAGAGAAGTGGCCATTGAGGAAATGCCTGGCCTGACATCCAGAGGTGTTGAGCACTTGCCACCCACCCTGTGTAACCACTGGGATTTTTAACACCTCCAAACATGAAACCACAACAGCTTTCAGCAAAACTGTCATCTGGATCTCAAAGAAGAGACTTAAATCTTTTGCCATCTTTGCTCCAAAGGCACTCAGCACATCCCACCTACCTATAACTGAGCGTCCATTGACTTTGCATTAGGGTTAATGAGATCTTCAAAAGGATTTCAGGTGACCAAGAGGGAGGCAGGCTCTATAATGCACCATATTACATAATGTATAGCATATTGCTAAGTAATACTTAACACCTGCCATAGATGCAAGGTAACAGGTTGGTGTTCTGGCACCAGCTGAGGTGAATATTAAGGTCCAGTTGGCCATTCAGACCAGTTTTACATGCATTAGCATCAGCAAAGCTTCTTTTCCACCAGACATGATAAATCATGCCAACATCTGGGTGAAGTAAGCACACCACCTCTTCATAGCTGGGGTCATTAAGGTGATGCCTAGATAAATGTGTTTATTTTTCATACAGATAACAGGATGCTTCTTAGAGCTAATAAGTATTTACTTTCCTTTGCATTGCTACTATCTCCCTCATTGAGAACTGTAATTAACATCATTGATCATTTGTGTACTTTGCTTTCTAATCTTTTTGTTTGTGCTATGGTTGACTGAAACTGCAATGTGCATTAGGTCAGTACAGGAGAAATTACATTTAATCTCTGCCTTTGCACTGGACTGATCTACCTGGGAGCTGTGCATAAGCTATTCCTATGACACACCACAGTACTTCACCCTATACCTCCAGTTTAAAAGGGACAATCATACATTTTCCATGCAACAAAAGTACCTTGCCTCCTAAGATTATCAGCAAACACAAATTAGCTGTTTCCACTTCTTTCATGGTTTCTTGATGGGTATAGGCAGCTAAATCCTAAAGTTGTTGCTGGAGCAAGTTTCTGTCACCAATCTAAAGGGTAGGTGTCATGCAAATACTGATGGGGACCCAGAGGCCGAAGGACCTTCCTCTCACTCTCCCTCTGCACAGACACTGCTCTTGAAAGGTGGTTTTAGACAGGACCTTTTCTTCAAGAATGTGATCTCTGTCTGACAATTGAAAATGTCAAAGAGTTATTGACTATGTGCAGTGAGGTTTAAATGAAGCCACAGCCATGACACCAAAGGACATGCCCAGTCACAGAGTCTGAGTTGCAGAGATCAGTGCTGTCTCACTGAAGTCAATGCCACAAAGCTGGTTTGCAGCAACACATATCAGACCAAGCATCTGCAGAGCTGCTGTTCTTCCTATTTGGAAGAAAGCAACAGTTTACAGCCATCTACGTCATCTGCCTTTTTTTTTTTTTTTTTCCAGACTGCAAGAGCTACACAAATAATAGATTTACAATAATGAAATTTGTGCAGCAAATTGGCCTGGAAAGTAAAATACTCTGCACAGGTTTAAAATTTTTTTCTGGTTTCTGCACACTTACATAGGTATGAGCACATGCTAAGAGGCACCATGTGAAGAGCCTCGGCTTTCCAAAGAGATTCTGAGGAGAAAATCCTTTCCTGTCATGACAGCCATTGCAGAAGGACCTCAGCATCTTCGAAGCATGATTGTAGAGCTCCTTCAACATGCCCCTGCAGAAAGGGCAATCCTTAGAGGCAAACCAGGCCAGTCACAGCATCACCAAGGACAATCTAACCTAAAGCAAGCAAGTTTTGTCTCCCCTCTGTACCTGACTGTGTATGCCTTCCATATGAGCTGCTTTTCAGTAAGAAAACCTATTAGAAATTTGGAATGGGAAAAACTCCTTATTTCTTTTGTTTTGCTTTACTCTCATCTTGTTGGATAGGAAATGCCCAGACGCTTCCCTAATTTGGCATAAATTCAATTCACCTATTCTCAAACCTTCAGAGTGGAGAAGAATCCATTAAGCTCATTTCCATTTGCTCTAGCAACAAATCAGTATACAGAGACATGAAGAAAATAATTTTTAACTACTTTTTCCATTATCTAGTTCTCACTTCCTGCCATTTCCTGTTCGCCTAGTCTGGCTTCTTTATTCTCCTTGCATCTAGCCCATAGCAATTATCTCGATATCTAGGAAAAAGCATTAGGTTTTAAGATCTCAGACTCCATTCTGACAAAGGCTTTGCAATCCAGAGACACTAACAGGAGAGGATTAAACTTCCATCTGTTTGCCTTGAGGGGGCAAAGCAGAGAAATCAGAGAGAGGTTTCAAACGATACTCGCGTGATAACATTGCACGCTCACTAGACAGGAAAGTATCAGGTAAGATGTATCTGCTTGGGAGTCATCCCAGCAACCAACTGGAACAAATTCTTTAAAATAAGATTCCTTCAGGTCCTTTCTCTGGAGTGCCTGATTGCCTCTCTAGACCTGTGCCCTATGCAACTGCAGTTTTTCGGACGGCAGTGGGAAAGGCTCAATCCTGCATACTGCTGAAGCTTGAACTGACACACCAGTGTAGCTATGCCCAAAGGAAGCACAGAGATCCTGTGGAAGACCAATCCCATCCTTTCACAAGGGTAAGCATCCCATGGCACAGGTAAGGCTGTGGTAGGACCACTGCCTGGCCCCTGCAGCACCCCAGTCCTAGGGCTGCTGTTCCTAAGGAGAGGGAGTGCAAGAGCCATCGTGGTCGGTCCACAACACAGCGCGCTGGCACTGACCTTTCTGGGGACAGAGCTGAGGGGGGCTGTGACTCATCAGTCTCCTCTCCCTCACCAGTGGCTGGTGACTAATGATATTTAGTCCCATTCTTCTTGTTTTGGGGAGAACAAACATAAATAGACTTAGCAGTAATTGTCGCTATGTCTCTACTGTTTCCTCATCTGGCCAAGTAGGGGTTTTCCCACATAGTCATAATTTTAGGGCAGCGTTTTAAGCACTTTTTCTTATTTTTAGGAAACAGTGTGAACATTTATTGACTGGTGGGAAAAGAAGAGAGGAAACTTCAAGGAATAATTTCTGATTTGGTGTGGACTCTGGGGAAGAAGTTTCTCTAACTTGTCCACAGAAGAGGGCTGGTCCACTCTGGGCATGAAGTATCGCCACAACACAAAGCAGATGGTTTCCCAGCACCTTGGAGGAGTCCACACTGGATCTGGAAAGATCAGCTACAAGGATAACTTCTATAAGGACATGGCAAAAACATGGTGCCCTCCAAAAAAGATCTCCTGGGAGGAACACTGAACATCTTGAAGGTTTACCTGGGGATCTGGCTGCTGTCATACACCCTTGCCTGGGAAGTACGTGCATATGTACATACCCACATACCTATTCCTTGCACACACTTGTACATATGCAGGCATCACCGTACACAGATATATGTGGTGAAAATCTGCTGCTCATGTGTGGAATGGACACAAAACCACCTTAGCTAGAGAACATGAGTTGGCCAGAGGAAACGGGGAGAAGAGCAAAGAATTAGTGTGTAGTCAACTGGACAGGGCACTTGCATAACTCAGTTTCTGTTGGATATGTTGTTAATTACACAAAAACATCAACAAATTAAGTACTGATACACAAATTAATTACATAATCTTCATCCTCCGCCTGAAGACTAAGGCAATTCTATTTATAAGTTTTATAAACACATATCTTTATGCATTTTAGAATATTTATAACCCAAAGCTTAGCAAGTCAGATGCTTTCCTAAGAGACAGGAGACCTTTGGTCAAGCTTTCACTTATGCAATACCCAGAGGACTGTTTAGTGACAGCCGTGGCAGTGACAGGTGACAGTGCCCCAGCAAGGCAATCTGACCCAGGCTGGCCCTGAGCACAGACTGTCAGCCCCTGCTGCCTGCATGTTAGGTGTTTAAGTCAAGGTTTGAGCTTATCTCTGTGCTCTGTCTGCAAGCCGATCTGCTTAAGGAGCTGAAATCTCGCTGCCAAACACCTGTCTGTGCTGTGCTCCCACTGCTGTGCAGCTGGCTCTGGTGATGGCTTTGCCCCTCTCTACTTGTGAGCTTCAGAGGGGTGATGCCAGTTGCAGTGACCATGAAGCACAAAACATCATGAGGTTCAAACTCACCTGATCCACAGGTTGTGTAGTACAACATCACTGAAGAGCTGTACGTAATTTAGTTGAACCCCATACGCTTCCTTATGCTTGCTGTAGCCAACTCATCAGACCCTTGCCCAGTACAGTCATCCACAGGCTGCAACAAAAGCCAGTCCTTCATACTCCATGGGTTCACTGAAGGCTAGAAGCTTACTCATCCATGTTGTGATTGGGATCATCATCAGGCTTTTAGAAAGCTGTTGGTGAAACACAAAAAAAAATAATCAAGGAAAAATGGATTGAGTATCTGTAAGTCCGGGTCTATGAAATGATGTCATGACAAAAACTCACTGAAAACATACCCAGCTGTGAATAAACAAGCAACAGGCCACTTGTCCTGCAGCAGCACTTTCCTCATGAGGAGATGACTCAGAAAGCCCAACAGTAGCAACTATATACTTATAAATTTGTCATATGTAATGAAATTACTCTGGAAACTATTTGTGAGCAAACAGCGCCAAGAGTTTTTCATTACTCATTACAAATTTACAAATTGCTCATGAATGATCAAATATTAATAAGTAGACAGGGTGCAGTACCAGAAGGGATCCACTGTTTTGATAAGAGATTAGCCGTGTTCAGCAGGCACCCGCTTGGTGCTGTCCTCAGGACTGTTGCACCAGGACCATCAACTGCCATTTAAAAACAGAAAATGTCATTGAATATTCAGCCATGTATTGAAGATTACTGAGGCATTATAACCTGCTTGCTAAGATGCTCATAACAGAAAGCCAAACCCCTCCCACACGTGGAGAGACACTCTGTACAAAGAGCTGGTGAAGCCCTCGGGCGGCGGGTGCACTGGCTCCAGCACGTGTGCAGCCTCGAGGTGGAGCAGACTGTTTTTCTGATACCATGTACGTAACACCCCACCCAAGCCTCCCTGTGTAAATAAAAAATAAAGTCAAATTATGCCAGTAAAGAGTGGATTACACTGGTCACTGGGAGTGCTTGTGTATGTTCAGCCATAACCTGTGATAAGGTGCTTGCCATAAAATTCCTCCTTGTGACTGTAGCTCTCCTGGAACCTGAAAGGTGCCAGCAGAATCACCAGCGTTTTGTTTCACCCAATGGGAACAGCAATGGGTGCACTGAGGAATGGGTCAGAGACACAGAGGGCTGCACAAGTCCCTGGGGCCATGGAAGGGTCCTTCTCTCTTGCAGGAAAAAGACAGGAGTGCTGACTGCCACCAGCAGATATAAGGGGACGAAGTTCATTTCAAAGAGGTAAAAGGTGACAACCTTTCTACAGACAAAATTATCCCACAGTCAGTAAAGCACAGCAGCAATCAGGACAGATAACAGAGCATGTAATGAAGGCAGAGATTACAGAACTCCACAATCAATCTCTCCTGCAGCAAAACGCTGCTGTAAAGCAATTTTAACTCAACATACAAACACAACTAGAAATGTTTTGCTTTGATGCACAACGTTTCTGAAAGCAAAAACCATATGACAAGTTTCATTTGCACTATAGTAAATAAATAGAAGTCTGAGCAGGTCCCAAACCTGGTGCATTTTTCACAAACAAAAGAATTTATTTCTGTCATCTGTTGATGCAAAAAAAAAATTTATTTCCCATTTCCGATATAAAAGTTTCATGAAAAATCACTTCCAAGAGAGTGTGTTTTATACTTTTTGCTTATAAGGAGGAAGATCCCAGTGTTTGGACCTATCCTGAGGGAGGCACACTCGTATCTGCTCTCCTAATACTGAAACAGGCAGGTGGAGTAGGGTTGGAAGAAACATGATTGTGGCTGTCCCTACAGTCCCCTAGGAGAAAAAAAAATCAAATAAGGGAAAGGTTATTGCAGACTGATAACAGCTAGGGAGGCTGGGAATCATACCTGTTGCCAGGGAGAGTTTGCTCTAGTGTAGGCAGGGCCCCCTGCACCTCTGGCCCTGTGGGGAGAGGTTGAAGAAAGGCATCCAAGGGAGGGAGAGCCAGAGTGGAGCACTGCTGCAAGATGAGGAGCTGAGGAGAGACTGCAGACAGCCAGGCCGGGGCCCAGACAGTCAGGGAGTGAGATCCAAGGAGAGGGTTTTGTTGAAAAACCATTCCATGTGTTCATCTAATTAAAACATTCATCGTCATGCATTGTGCATGAAAGAGGGGGATTGTGGCTGAGTGAGCAGCTTTGGGCACTTGGTAGACTTCAAGAGCTGGAGTTCTGCAGGCTTAGCAATCATGCTGTGATTTCTTGTGTGCAAAAGCATAAAAGGTTTTAGGTGATGTAAACCTTTTGCAGGGAGACATGGAAAAGAGCAATCCTGCCAGCAACCAGACTGCCACACAAGTATTCGTGCTTCTGCACTTGTTGCTTTGTGCTGCTATTGCTTGTGCCATGAGCACACTCCAGACCGAGCCCAGGGCCCCTGCATGGAGGTACAAGAGGATGGAAATGCATCACCTCATGGCTCTGAAAATCAGTCACCATGTCTTGGCCTGGGGCTCGCATGCTGGTGAGGTGCCCTTAAGAACAGGGCAGGGATGGAGTGGATTTGCTGGGAGGCATTGCTTTGGGTTTGGGAAGCTAAAGCAAGCATGACTTCAGGATCTATAAACCGTGCCCCCTCCCGACTACAGTCTCACTGTGCAGTGGAGCCAGCCCGGCACCCCTGAGCAGCCCTTCTCCCTTTTGCACTGCTGGGGTGTTCCTCCCTCCTCTGCCTGTGGAAACAGCCAGCTGCAGCCTCGGACAAGGCTCCTGAGACAGATGAGATGCTGTCCTGACAAACACACATCGACACTGATCTGGACCCTGAACTGTGTCCAGTGGGGGATTTTGCTCCTGCCAGCCACAGCCAGGGCAGCCGGGTAACCACTCTGGGAAAAACACCGACTCGATGGCCATCAGCAGTGTGACTGAACACTGGCATTAACTCTCAACACTCCACAATACTTTAGCAAAGCAAATGCCAAGGCAGGAGGGGGTCCCCCTGAGCCTGCTGCAGCCCCTCCAACAACAGGTTCGGTGTGAGTGCAGGTACCCAACACAGAGCTCCATAAAGTCCTGCCAGCAGCTGGGACAAAACAGACCTTGGGACCGTCGTGAATTATGCACATCCTTAAGTATTTGCAGGATAGAGGCCTTAGTTCACTGGGTTAAAATACCAGAACAATATAAAACACCTCTGCCTCTGGAACCCACTGCAATTCATAAAAATGCAGGAGACCCTGCTGGAACTAAGCCATTGTCGATAGCCATAAAAAATTGGTTAATAAATCTTCTTCCACTGTTGAAATAGCTACTTCACAGCCAGAACTAAACAAATTGAGCATTTCAAAGCAACCTGCTTGACACAAGCCCTGATTTGCACACCAATACAAGCATCCCCAGCCTGGATAGGACCCCAAGTCCTCACTGTTCCTCCCTCCCTGTTGTCACAGCCAAGTGCCAAGAGGAGATTTAGTGCACCAATTTTTTCCTCTTCAGTGACAGGAAAGGGATTTACATCTGCAACCCGCAGGCCTTTGGAGTGAAACGATCCCAAAAGCAGACACTAGCCTGGCACACAGCAGCCTACCCGTCCGGCACTGCCAGGGTGACAGTCCCCTGTCCCCCTGAGCCTCTTGCAGACAGATGATAGAAATTCATCATTGTGCCACTTCTACATTTTTTTGTTTGGAAAACAGAAATGTTAAAATACAAGTTAAGAGAAAGGCAAGTGCTCGTTGCCTTGCTGCTGCACAGACCCTATTCTGAAAGTTTAATCTAATAGGTAAAAAAGCAATTACAGAAGAGCTCCACTCTAAAAAAGATGTCTCAAGTCAGTATTTTCCAAATGCAGCTGGACAGCCAAAGGAGTGAAAAAATATATTACATTCACTTTTCCCAACTGCATGGTTGTTGATATATATAAATAGTGTGATAACTAGAGAGAGAAAAATACTGTAACATTTCAGTTTTAATAAAAAATATTTTAAAAAATGAATCGCCATAAAAACATGCCTAAAATTATGAAGTCAGGGCTGACTTCTTTTCCCTCCTGCCTATAGGGAAGACAGCAGGGCTGAGCTTGGGGACAGGACCAGCTTCAAAGCAGAAATATTCATTTGGTGAAAAGATGCATCTAAATACTGGTGTTTCAGCAGAACTTACTATTTGCTTAACTGAATGTATAGATTTCCCTAGAGAATCACACTGGGGAATAAAAAACACATTTTTAGGCCTTTTTAGCAACACTGGATGGCTTTGAAAAATTTAGTTTTTTCTCATCACTGTTTCCAAGCCATGTAAATTTGGATTCAGATTTCTTGTTATTAGGATTTGGGTTTGCAAGGCAGGTGTTTGGCATTTCTAACTCGGTGCTCCCTTTAGGAGACATCAAACTGAGCATAAAACTCCTGCAGCCTTGAAAGTTCAAGTCAAGGTGGTTTTTGTTTTGCTTTTCCCCCTGAAGGTCAGTTCAGGATTGAATCCTTTTGTCAAGGTTGGCTGGAGAGCAGAAGGCTCTGTTAATCTGCAGGCACTGCGGCTCCCTCCTGGCTTCCTTCCCTTGCAGTTTGTTTTACTTCAGGATTCACCCCCTGGGATTGTAAAGGCTGCAGATGAGGGTTAGAGGTGAAACAAAGAAAATGAGGTCGGTTGTTTATTTAGAGGGAGCCAGAATTCATAATGTTGGAGACACTGGGCCCCTTCCAAGAGATAACCATAATTTTACAGCACCTCTCTTTTTTTTTCCCCAGAAATGAAATACAATGACAGATCCAAAATACCATTTCCCCAAGTAACTCGTAGAACCAAAACAAGGAAGTGTTTTCCTGCAAAGTGACCAGACACTGGAACAAAACAAACATCCTTCCAGTGACCTGCACCTGGGAAAGCATCTGAAAAAAAGAAATAAAGGCAATTTTGCCCTCTTCAGAGACATTCTTTTATTCACTCAACTTGCTCCTCATTATGGTGGGTGGGGGTTTTTGACTATAGATCTTTTTTTCCTTGGTAGATGATCTTTTTATCTCCTTCCTTTACAATGAGAAGCCCAAATTTCGCTTTCATTTGTTCACTGTGGAACTCCACTGATCAGTAGCTAACAGGCACATCCCATCCCACATAGGCAGCCTGGCAATATATTTTCCCTCTTCATACCTTGTTTGAACAACCACAACAGCAGCAAGGGAAGGTGCAGATGCAACCATTACACCTAAGAAAAAGCCTTGCTCTTTTCTCAGGTTTTTTTTGAGTGTTTGCCCTTCGGGGCATCATCCATTTGCAATGAGATCCCTGGATTTACAACAGCACAAGGGGTGGTACAACAACAAAAACCGGATTCCGGGGTCCTGATAAGAGAAGACAAGCGTCCTTCGACCGGAGCCTGACCAGTCACCCCACCACTAATCTGGGTGAATCAGCTGACGTCAGTCTTTCATGCTAAACACACACTGGGGTGAAAAATGAGAGTCGCACTCAGCTCCGGCAGCCCAGCCCCAGCGCTCTGCTACCAGAAGTGGCTGCTTACTTTCAAGCTCTCTGCACAGCCTGTAATCACTCAATATTGAAACCAGATTTACAAGCTCTTTAGAGGAGAAGTTTGTGATTTCCAAAGCAGACGCATTTGGTATTTCAGAAAAAGGTCAAGCCCCCTGTGGAGTAAGGGTTTTTTAATAGAATCAGTTCAGCAGGAGTTAAGAGGAGACATACCAACCCAGCAGCTCGCAAAGCCAGGAGAGGCAGAGACATAAGAAAAGCCACAACCATTATTGTTTTGAGGAAAGAATAAGAGAAAGAGAGGCACGGGGTATGCTAAATTAAATCTTGGACATTTGATTTCATTTATTCCAATCCGAGATACTTTCTCAGTTGGAAACAGAGAGGGCTGTCATGCTCCCAGGCTTGCAGGAGTTTCAAAGAAAGGAGTGTTTGTTATTATCTGCAGGGGAAATTCGAGAGTGGTAGCACAATGGTGAATCCAGGTTCTTAACTCGCATGCGTTTTAAAAGGATATCCTTTGCTTACTGTCTCAACTCTTCAGCCTCTGGCCAGGCTCTTCAGCTATTAATATTTTTTTAAATACTAGGTTGGGTGCAGTGGGTGTCCAGGACTGCCTTGTCCCATGCTGGTAACAGCACCCAGAAGCTGGGAAGTCCAGGGAACGTCACCAAGGACCCTCCTTGTCACGGGACTCTTAAGTTTTCTAAATAGTGCAATGAAAAGCTGGCGTTGCTGAGGTCTGCAGACTGCATGAGCAGCCACTACAGAAATACTTTCTAGCAATGCAGCTGGCTAGCGCTTGCTCTGACACCCTTTAGGCTCTGCAGCCAGTTGTTGCAGTGAAAAGATTTGAGGCTCATTCCATAACTCACTTAGCTGCTGCCAGACAGTCACCAGAACTCATAACAGTTTCCCAAAGACAGAGGCTTTAGAATAAATTGGAAATCCAGATTTCATACTCTCCTGGTTTCAGCTGGGACAGAGTTAATTTTCTTCTTAGTAGCTTATAATACTCGTAACCCAGAAACTTCTAGGCCATATCAGCTACCACACCTAAACTATATGTACACCAACAGGTAACAGAACAATCCCAGGAGACCTCAGCTTCTAATCCAAGCCCCCTCCCTCAGCGACTCTGTGGCACTGCTCCCATGACTGCAGGGGATGGCAAACAAGCTCTTTTCTTCTTTAAAACATCTCCACAGCAAGGGGCCAATTAGAGTATCCTGGTCTTACTAGCCTTGTAATGGCAAGCATAAATAGGCCCTTATGTATTCAAATCAGCAGCAAATGAGTGGTGAAGGTCACAGGATGCTTCAATGACTATATAACATGCTCCCCCTGATTTCTGGAGAAAGCGCTTAAAAGGTTTAGCCATCAGATCTTCTAACTTGTCTAGTCACAGTAACTACTGGTGCAGCTATGCCCGATAGACAGTATTTCAGGTTTATCTCTTCCAGCATCGAGTTCACAGTCAGCCATTCCCAAAATTAATAGACGGGGTGGAGCAGACAACTGGCCTAGACTTTCAGATCAGTGCAAAGGAAGGGCAGAGCTCTTATAGGAAAGCAGCACTTTGAAAGGTCAGCCAGAAGACCACAGGCCAGATTCCAAGAGAAGTTGTGGCCATGTAATTTCTTAAACTTTTGTAGCAGAAGGAGGTAGAAATCAAAGGATATAATTTCTTGCATTAAAAGCAACTCTGCAAGTACTTTGAGGAAGTAAAAAGAATCATGAGCTTAGGGTACACAAATGAAATTAATCCTTCTAGACTGTACTTTAATACTGCAAACCTGGGCATGATTGGACCTTGGCATTCCCAAGGCTCTCACTGCACTTGGCTGGTATGAGTATTATGGTTGGGGTAGTTTGCAATATCATTACCGCTGTTTGTGCAGTCAAGTGACCAACTTATCTCCAGCAACAACCCTACCACAAAGTTTAAGTGTACTTTCAGGAACACCAGCTTGTGACTTAGAGGGACAGGTTTTCCTTGCTTACATCCCCTTTGCACGTCAGGCTGCATATGCCAAAGCAGTCTACTACAGTAAACAGTTCTTGGGAATAAGAGCATTGCTGCAAGGCTGCTGTAACTCCATGTGTGCCATCCCCTTTTCACAGCTGGCAACAGTAGGAGCTCAATGTCATAGCCAGAACAGGAGGCAGAAGCACTTTTAAAGCTGTTTAAAACATAGATGAATACTAGACTCTTGCCAAGTTTTATCTTCTGCAGCAGCATTTTGGATACTTCTTTCACCACGTTGTGGCATCAGCCTTTTAAGCAAGTCTACTTTAATTACTGTGAAGTCTAATAAAGCAAGAAAAATAAATACAATAAATTCCTTGAATAATCCAGAGGTTGTTTGTTTTTAGCAACTAAGCATCGACTAAATGAAAAGATCAAGTGAAACCAGCTAGCTAAAGGAATAAGAAAGAACTAAGTGCACAAACATTGGCAGGGAAGAAAAGCCATCTATGCAAGCGCATAAAGGAAGAACCAGAGATTAAAGTACACTGTTGTTGATTCTTCAGTCCCACACAAAAGTAGCCGCATGTGATACTTAGTTATACCAAGAAGAGCAAGGCAGAGGCTTCCTGCTGTGCCCAGAGGCGTTATAAGCATAACAGGCCCCTCCCCCAAAAAAACAACTAAACAACCCAACCCAAAACAGAACAAAAAACCAAAACAATCTAACCAACCCCAAACTATAGCTGAATAGGCAGTGTAGTTTTGGGGTTTCCCTCTCCTCCCCAGAAGAGTTCGAGTGTGAAAGGTAAAAAAGGAAAACAGATCATAGAAGCAAGAATTGTGAGGCAAGGGAGGAAAATGAACTATAAGGAATTAGAAGTTAGAGTCTCTCTGTGCAAAGAATTCACTGAACAAAATTCAATAGCCAAGAATTGAGGATGTGGGTTCACTGCTACTTGAGATATTAAACAATACAGCTGCCACCTTCTTTCTTGAATAACCACCTAATTTCCTTCATAGAGTAGGAAAGAGTCTGTTTTCAGAAACTAATTGTTATGCACGTCACTATCATGCATACCACTTTGACTTGTCCCCCACTACCACCTCCCAAAAAAACCCCAAAAACATTCTCCAAAACAAAAGTCACAAGCAAATTTCAGACAAAATATATGTATTTTTAAAAAATCTTTACAATAAGTCAGGAAACATAGGAGCTTGCACACAGTTTATTATATAACTCAGTTTTCAGCTCCCTACAGTTCAGATAACCCTGGTGACAGTGTTTACAACTTCTAATTTTTGCTTTCATGACTTTGAAGCAAACAATACAATTGAGTG
The DNA here is from genome assembly GCA_013399695.1 of Formicarius rufipectus. Classification (NCBI taxonomy): domain Eukaryota; kingdom Metazoa; phylum Chordata; class Aves; order Passeriformes; family Formicariidae; genus Formicarius; species Formicarius rufipectus. Next base: position 853,575 of record VXAU01003751.1, on the reverse strand, counting down.
TATTTTACTCTGTGCAAATAAGACAACTTTTGGAATCCTTCAGAAGAAATATCCAAGATTCTGTTTGCAGAGGTCCTTTGTTTCTCAAAGATGATTTATGAGAGTTTTTAAGATAAAGTGCTCCTGTCCAGCAGAACCCAAAGGCCTTCTTCAAGAGTTCAGAGAGCAAGTTTAGCTCAGATTAAAAAATAATTGGTCATACAAATTCCAGCTTCCCATGTCCGCTGTACATTCCCCAGTGGACTAGCGAAAGAATTTTATCATTGCTGAGGTCTGAATGTCTCATTTTATCACAGGTCATGCAGCAGTTCTCGTGACCAGTCACAGGCACCATGCATTCCAAGTCCAATTTTGCCACCTGCCCTTTTTTCGAATGATGTCCATGAAAACTATAGTGCAAACGGGAGAGCATTTGCTGTCGTTGATCTTGCAGTCTCTTGTTTTCACTCCTGAGCATCCTCAAGGCCAGCATGATAAGGAGCACCAAGATCAGCCCACCAGCTATAGGAACAGCTATTACAGCTGCCCTGAACCATAACTCCTTTGAAGAAGTCAATTCCTGCACCTTGGTGATGAGATTCCTGCTGCTGTCATGTTGATATCTGCTTCCTTGTCCTGAAAAGGGAAAAGATGTGAAGCTTATTACAGGATTTATGTCTACTGGTTTATATATAAGCAACTCCCTTAAATCCTACACTAAGTTTAAGGAACAACAACTACACTCTGCAGTATAAGCAGAAAATACTCCTGGTACACGAAAAGATGAGTTTCTAAGGCTGCTTATAACATGGAATTTCACACCCCAATAGCCAATTTAACTATGAATACCACTGCCACTGATCCTTAGAAGCAATGTCAAGTTGGCAGGAGAGACTTCCAATATTAATGAAGATAAAGTTAATTGGCCAGGATGCTCCCCTGCATCCAGCCACCCTCTTTTCCCTCTGGTGTCTCTACTTACATTAACAATTAAATCAATAGTAGCAGACGCACAAGGTTTTGACTGTTGCCAGCCTGATGGCCAGAAGAGAGATTGCACCAAAGCTTTATTGCCCTACCTGAACTATCGCCCCTGGAAGGAGACAAAACATCGTGCAGTCCTCTGTAATTGCACATATCTTCATGACAGCATTCCAATGTGGACACGACGGTGGTGCCAGAGTGGTTTTGTGCTTGTTTGGCTTGGCAGATATCAGCTGTGCTTGCAATAGAGTCCAAGCAGCCATGAGTAAGCGGGGAATGTGTATTCTGAGGATCAAGCAGTCTGGAGAAGCAGGCACTGAGCTCAGATTTGCACATATAGCCGGTTGCAACACAGTGTGCAGCATCACAGTAGCATCTGATCTCACCTAAAAAATAAAAATTGTGTAAGAAAGGTAAGAATTTGGTCCTCAAAGGACATTTCGCTAGATATTCTTACTAGCCACAAGCATCACACAACCAAACTCAGTGCTAGTTTTGAGGCACTCCTCTAGACTGGAGATCCACGAGAGCAGGTGTTGTTTCCTTCCCATCCCTGTACAGTGCCTACCTCGTGGTAACCTTAATCCCCGCAGATGCCTTGGGGCACTTGCTTTAATTACTAGAACTACAGTGCTCTGAATTAAAGCAAAGGCATTTCTAAAAGAGGGACTGGGGGAGAGTTGGGCGGGTGCAGGGGGAGGCTACAGTGGCTTTTTTCCAAGGTGAAAAACTAACAAGACCATTTTATAGCTACTTCCACTTGCTGTCAGCAGCTGCTTTTAACCACATTTAAAGTGAAATCCCAGTTCTAAAAGCCTTCAGTCTTAGAAGAAAGTCACATCTATGTTTTAACCATTTTTCCAGGAACAGCATTCTATTTTTACAAAAGTAACATTTCTTTTAACTGGGCACACAACAAAAATACCAGGTTTAAATATTTATGTGACAAAAAAAAAAAAAATCGGAACTGCTGAATTGTTTATTACCTCTCAATACTGTGCCAAAATTTAAAAGGTTTAACTAACACCTTATAAAGCCATTAGCTAGAACCATTACCATCCAAGTCTCCCTGTCAGGAAGGTTTTTACTGTGTGAAACTGAGCAACTATTCATAATTTCCCCAGAAAGAAAGAAATTATTTTAATTACTCATGCAAAGAGGCTTTTTTATCGGTATTATAAAAAAAAGGTTTCAGTTTATAACTATTCTGTTCACGAGAGACAGTGTCTCTCAACTCAAATTTAAAGTTTTAAATGGGGTGAAACTGCAAGGCTAAGAGCTCTCCCTTGCCTCTCCCCAATTTCACATGGAATCCAACATGCAGTCAAAAGGGGAAACACTTAGACTGAAAATCCTCTACCGGCTCTGTGAAAAAATCTCAGGAAACCTCAAAAATTTCTGAAGGAAGCGATTAAAAGGTTCCCTTCATAAAACTCTTCATTTTGTGCTCTCCAAACTGCTCTGGTACGAATTAAAACATGTCCTGTGCTGTAGTCAAAACTTACCCTTTCTAGGCAAATTGCAACTCAAATACAATTCAATGTGCCATTGAGCCAACGGTTAACAGAAAGGAAACAGAGTCGTCCTTAGAAGAATATCTCTAAAACTACTTTTGATGCGCCTGTTGTACTCGCCACTGTAGTGGCACTAAGGCTTTCAAAGTCGATCAGATTGTCAGATGTCTTCCTTCTACAGTCTGCACTACAAAAAAAATCATGCTACAGTCTTCCCAGCTGCCACCCCTTCTTATGATGCTATTTACCACATATAGCTAAACGAACTGTTCTGCAAGATGCCAAAATTCATCCCATCCAAGTTAGCCTCCCCTCATCGGGCTACCTTAATACTTTCTGCAAAATGCTACTGTGCAGGCTCCAGGCCTTGAAGTTCCCGCTGCTCTTTAATAACTCTGCTTAATAGAAGCCAAATGATGGAGTGTCTCACTGTCTCCAGTCCAATTCCCTTGGGCTTTTAGACTAAGTAACCTAATTTTTCATGAATACACACTCACTGTCATCCAACATGTTACAGAAAAAAAAAAAAAGACTCAATCGTTTTCTAAGCGCTCTATGTGAGGTCTTTCCCCTACTCTCTCTGAGAAAAATATTCTTCATAATTTTCACACTGTATGAGAGTTAAAAGTAAGACGCAAACATGGCACAGTACCAGAGCTGACAGTCCTTTCATGAGCCTCAGCACAGCATGAGAACAAAGTGAAACAATACACATACTTTCATTTTAACTGCTTATACAATCACGCTTAAAAAAGCCCTACATTTTATTGACCTACAACAATCCTACGAACAAAATCTGACAGGCTAGTCATCAGGTTAATTCAACTGCTTTTTAATTAAAGCCACGTTTTCAGTGAAACAGAATGGACTTTGTATTACTGTATTAAAACTGTATTCCTGTCAATTCATAAAGTTTCTTCCTGTGCTATGCAAAAGGCCAGAAAGGGTATTTAGTATTTTGAAACAGTGAACAATGCCCTTCTGTTCCCTCCTCTTTCTTGTTACTGTATGCAGCTATTAGAGAAAAATGTCTGCTTTTAGTCAAGACGGCTACAAGAGAGACTGCAGGCTTCTCTTAAAGCTTTTGAAATCAACAGCAGCCAGAAGTCTGTGATCCCCTAATTATATCATTATCAGGCACATAGTTTCAGTATCTGCGACTTCACATCACTCAGTCACTCCCTGTTCTGCCCGCTTTGATGGGGCCAGCAGGCTTCCCCCTGCACGCTGCAAGGCTGTTATTTAGGGTTAATTACAACCTTCCTTCCAAAATAAATAAATACCGTCGCCCATCACCACCGCGCTAACTCGCCCCCGTGCCTGCCCCGCGGAGCACGGCGATAGCCGGCAGACAGCGGGTCGCCGCTGCCCCGGGAGGGCGCTCTGCGGGCGGCCGGACCGCAGACCACAGCCCAGAGCCCCCGGCGCCCCTTCGGGACACCCGCGGGGCCGCCCCGGCCCGACCGGCACCGCCGCCCAGGTGTGACGCCAGGGACGGGCCGGGNGAGGGGCAGCCCCGCCGGCCCCCGCCGATAACCCGGGCTCGGCGAGGGGCCCCGCAGACAGTGCTGGCCCTGCTGCCCGCCGGGCAGCGCCGCTCCCCAGGGCAGTCTCACCTCTGGTGAGCAGCACGGCCATGGCGCACAGCTCCAGTTGCAGCCAGATGAAGATATAGCTGGAATGGCGATCCATTTCCTCGGCGCCGCTCGCCGCAGCCCGCAGCGCAGGCACGGCCGAGCCGCCGCCCGCC